>CM068841.1:47115153-47570370 GCA_028554795.2 Sinohyriopsis cumingii | reverse complement strand
TTACGTATATGAATAATAATGTCTATCACGAAGTGAAGTTTGATCTTACTTAAAGTCAGCTTGAAAAATGAAACACGCAAACAAATACAATAGTGGGGTCAGAGTGAAATTGTTTGTAGCAAACTGGAAATGTCGTCGCGTGGCTGACCCAAACACAGTTCACACAGAATAGTGCGGCCTGACACAAAATACCTTAGTAACTTTTTTATTTATCCAAGTCAGAGGTGGCACAAATGCAAAGAAATGTGGACTATTTCCATTTCTTGCAGCGATTCCAAAATTTCAAGGCTGCAGCGTTATGAGCTGTCGGAACTGCATCAGGAATTACACATAAAACGGAAGAAGCTTTCTATTGCCAGTCCCGAGTCGTCGACTACCCTCGGGCAATGGTCTTTGATTACAAAATCGCAGAAAATCACGGCGTTGACCAATCTTGATTTTCCTGCGATGGCAAATTCCGTTAAACATTTTCGCTTTTTTTATGCGAGATGAACTTGCATCAATAGTGCCACGCAAACGTGAAACCAGCATCGTCAATCTGGATTGATCAACAGGCCCTGGTACTCACTGGGTTGGATGTGCGGTAACACCTCAACATAGTTTCTAGTTTGACTCGTATGGACGTGCGCCGCCATTTTAGGTTATTAATTATGTATCCTTTAGACTTGGACGACGGAGTCATCTACCGTTTTTATTATTTGACTATGTCAGTACAAACACGGCTGGATGACCCCATACGCGGTCTTTTTGTCGGTGAAGCGCTGTGCGTACTGGAACACTCGTCAATCCCGCAAACACTTATATTGATGTCACATTAAAGTATGTGTGATAGTATTATACAACCATATGTATCAACATTTACGGCCGTTATTCTGTTCGACAACACTGTGCTGATGTAGATATTAGCTGATTTGCAAACATAGCTGTTGGCGTTGACCCAGGTAACCTTGTAATTTGTGAAGATCACACTGCCAAACTGAAAAAGTCAAAAGTAGACAATCGAGATACTATTATAAGTAGAAAGGCGACTTTGTGGTAAAGATCCTGGTTCAGCTCAGTGACAACGGTGGAATCAGACACAGCGGCGTGACGGTTGCATTTATCCCAAACTATGTTGATACAGTCAATTTTGCAACAACACAATACGTGCAAGAAGAACTTGCTCACGCGCCGGTAAGTTGGAGCGTTCTTCCAGTTTAAATTTATTACACAGTGAGTGCATTGTGTGTAAGGTTTCATTTAGGAACAACTGTATTTAGAAAAATGTCAGAAAGGAACCCAGGCTAATGAGGAAAGCAGTTTCAGACACTTTCTACAGGGGTGATTGATAGTCTTTGTTTCACTCAATTTCTACAGCTCTCTGTGCATTTTCTAATGTTTCTCTGGCAGTTTATACAGCATAATACAATACAAATAATAAACTTCAAAGCTGAATAAGACGTCAGAATATATATAAGTGAAACTGTATTCTAAATCAAAATATTCGCACCTGCTAATATAAAACTGAGGAAATACACTAAGTCCTATTTGTTTCATCTTTTGATAATTTGATAAGTTCAAACGGCGCATAGCACAGGTTTTGTGGGGCTAAATCTATGTAAAGTGTAGATTTAAAGGTTTAGCATGCTGGGGTTTGCAAAGAAAGGCAAATAGATTTATTTAGTTCGAGTATATAGCAAAGATATGTATAAGGTATGGAAGAACCAAAATGATTGAATTAATTTTACCTGATCTTGGAATCTTGGAAATATTGACAAAGATTTGACCTCCAACGATGCCGAAACCAGAGTCACTGATATAGTTAGGTCTATATGAGAGCGATGGAGGTTCGTACAGGGAGTGGAATTCAAACATAATATAGTTGAAATCTTTTTGATTAATCCAGAATGTGTCCTTAAGGTCTGTGGTTCCGTCCATGGCAAAGGAAAATTTGGTTGAGTTGTCCGTACGTCTGATATGAGACAAGGTAACTGTGCTGAGACCAATATCCGGCATTCCCTTGTCCTTTGCCACTGTAATTATTATTATTGTTATTATTATTATTATTATTATTATTATTATTACTGCTATTCTTGCAGTTAGTAATGGTAGTTCTAGTGCTTCGTTAATATTAGTCGTCACTTATTAATTAACGACGTTCTTCGTGTTGACGTGGTGATGAATGATGGTACTACGAGTGGAAGAGAATAGTTTTTCTTTTGCGTTTTTGTTCTTTGACAAGTGAACTAAATGGAATCTAGTGATCGCCCCTCCCTTCCCAAGTCTAAAACAGCTCCCGGAAATTGTTATGTGATCTTCAAAATCGTGCAAAATGGTACTTTCTTATATGCCAATGACAGTCGAGAAAGTCCGATCTGGTTTTCAATTCTAGTCCCCAAGTAACTATTGATACTTGATGCACGTACCACATTCAGCATATGTGACCTAAGATTTCGGAATGCAGCTCCCTGACAAAATGTCTGCTGTCTGAAACAGTCGATTATCTATACAGTAATCTATCTGTTATATAATTATAGAACTTCCCCAAACATTACAACGCTTTTCATCTCGTGTCTTAACTGTTGCTAATCATAAAGACCGGGCGGATCCTTTTATTGGTCGAATTCTTTGCGCAACATGTTGGCAAGTGGATTTGAGAAATATAACTTCGTTCATGTCCTCGGTCAATCCGCTTATAGTTTAGTGTGAATTTGGACGTAGTCGTTTGCCTCAATTAGCAAGTCTCAAATTGTTTTTAAGCATGTGTACAGTGATGATGTCCATTGCATGACGGAGTATCAAGGTCGATGATGAAAACGAAAGGGCGCTTTTCTCACCCATGCGACAGAGAAATCTACCTGTTCTGCTAACCTTACTTCTCCTATCTCAGTTTGGTTATATCAGACGTGTCGTCTCAGTCATGGTGTTCATGCTCAATGAAATATTTTTAAAAAGAAATCATTGATGTCTCTAGTGTGCCTGACGGAGTTGTTATAAAATTCAACAACAGCAACAACATATATATGCTTAAGGTCTCTCCATTTTGATAACCTGTCGAGCTATTTGATAGAGCTCCAGACACAAAGGCAACAGACATCACTGGCCACAAATAACCAAATTCTAATAATGCGATTGCATATGAAAACTCATGCACTTATCAGCCAGAGTGGTTCGTTCATCAGTCCACATGATATTACACAAAATGATTTGCTGTAGCCTTCATTGCACTAATAATAGCAACACCTACCATATGTCCAAGAAATTCATGAATTTGAAATTTCCTGACACTACACGACACACATTGTTAGAACTGTACCCAGTAGGCATAATGTACAGCAGTGTATCGTATAGATGCCTATCTTAGAACCTTCTAACTATATTATAACTGACTAAAGTTTAAACTTAATCGGATTAAAGATCTTAATTATTTATTGTCAATTTCATATGACATCCATCGATTAAATGTGAAAATACAGTAATCATATCAAAAGGATTATATGTTGCTATTTGCTGATGCGTAGAACTTGTGTACTTAGGGTCGACAGTTCATATCATTGCCCTCATTAATATATTCGCATTAATACTCAGTATATACAAAAGCACTTGGCTCGAGACTCTCATTGCTCACAAAACATCTCGGGGAGACAAATAATATAACCCCTTGACTGGATTTCCTTGTCTCCGTCCAAACTTCAGCATATATTCTATTAGACTCTCTCATTCAGTGACACCAAAAGGGGATTTACGAAAAAGCCTGTTTCTTACGATTTTACACCTACTCCATCACATTCGGAGTCGCCCAAACCGCAACTACTTGCCCGTTAGTGTTATCCTTGGTCTAGCTTTTTAAAAGAAAAACCACCTGCCACCCGAAAGTATGGCGCTTTTGACTTGCGGATTCTCTAATATTCACGTATCTAATGTTTTCCTTCACTTTAGTGCACTATATGACATGGTTTAAGCTTACAGTTCCAACAGCTACTTTTTAATATGATGTCTTAGGGAATCGATAAAATGTTTATTTCCATCCTTTATATATCTTTAGTTTATTGATGTAACTATCACCTGTTTCGTATCAATCTATCCTCCCATCTATAAGCAGGATCACTTTGGCAACTAGCTTCATGCCTCCTCGTGTGTTTAGCTCGTTATTATCTTAAGATATAACATGCTTAGTCTCACTAATGCATCTTCAAAATAAGCAAGCCGTCTAGCCATTTACCATCTAAATAGCCTCTTATGTCAAGGATCCACATATAAACACAAGGCCATCTATAAAATCTTTAAAAAATATATCAGACAGGCAGTCGTGCGTATTATTCCCACTCTATTTCAGTAACCATTGTAAATAATCCCTTGACCTACTTACCAATCATATAAATCAATACATACATATATACAGACACTTCAGCTGCTTTCTAAATTTAAAACCTGTTCCTAAAATTCTGTATGATTAACTGAAGAGCTTATCTAAAGTTTCACAATCTGTTGCATAGCTCGAGAGATGACGGGATTATTCATCTAGGGCTTTCCCTTTGGTAATGTAGCGATTCATTGTAACGTTATTGACAGATATTTTTCAGATCAGTATTTAAAAGCGTTCTCTATCTTCTCTGAGAATGTGGCGACCTAGACCCTTTTATATTATCCGTGTCATAAGTTTGGTCACACTTTTGCTTAACGTCCATTGCCTTCATTGCCAGCTTGTGCCTCATTTCCTATTTCCTTATTCCTAAATATATCCTCCTCCCAGCTGGTGCAAAATTAAATTGAATCTGTTTTGTCTTATTCAATTAAATTTTTGCTTCTTTTCTCTATTTTTTTTTTCCTTACGCTTTCACAAACTATCTTTCTCCGTTCGAATTCCCCTCCATCACGATCTGCCGGTCTTTCTCATCCAAAACGTGTTTATTATAACCCTAACTCTAAGCTGATATGACTTATCCTTCTATCTAAATCAAGGATCCAGTTTCTAAATACGACTTTGTTCTTTCTAATTACCATTCCTGTTTCAAGTATATATATATATATATATATATATATATATATATATATATATATATATATATATATATATATATATATATATATAAAGAGATAGAATGAGGGGAGAGAGAGAAAGAAAGAGTAACAGATAGAGAGCTGACTTGTTAAACAAGCATCTTGTCCAGTCCCAGAGAATCCAGTGTCGCATGCACATGAATCATACGCCTCAGAACCTAAGCACTTCCCGGGATAACATGGCACCAAATGTGAACATTTTACTGAAATCAGAAACTTCATTACATTATTTTTTAAAGTATCTATGCAGGTGAATAATCAAGACGTCGTTCACTAATACCGCTCGAAATTTCAATTTAACGAACAAGAAAAAGTTTCAAAATTTAAAAAAGAATGTTAAGAATTGGAATTATATGCATCCAAGTCTTATTACATAAGACGCATATGCATATGGAAACAAAAAGGGGACCCAAGAATACGTAATAAGAATGGTCACTCTTTTCATTGGTAACGGATTGGATCATTTTATATGGACGAGTGAGGTTACAAAGTATATATTTTACGAACTGGAAACCTGTCATAGGATTAAAATGAAATGACATAATTTAGAGTTCATCCAATAAACATGCTCACATCCATCACACAATGATTTACACAGAACCAAAGGTTTCGCAAACCATTCTTTCAACTTACGTGTTGCACAGGCCGTGTACTCTCCTGAATATGGGTAATTGCATCTACATCTACCTGGCCCAATACATGTTCCACGATTCCCACATGACGGGTTACAAATTGCTGTAAAGACCCAAATTTGGATCATTATTTCTTTTTCAAAATTAATGCATTGATGTCTCCTCTTTCGTTCAAACACGACCCATAATTCTTTCTTCCGCTTAATGCAGTGCATACATTTCTTCAAAGGTACTGTAGTTTGAAAATGTAAATAGCAGTCTTACGATCTGGTCCGTACTCCGAGAACAGAATTATTGACAAGAGTTTGAGAGGCTTTGAAGAGGGGAACTGAGGAGACTGTATATTATGAAGATTTACGGTATCGCTTTTTTTATTTTCCCCATCAACACAGACAACTTACGTTAGAATGACTGCAAGATCTAGAACCGAATGTAACCCTCTAAACCCACTTGAAGATGTGGATATGCTTTTAAGAATATAACCTTCTACAACATTTACAACGATTCCAATTGCAAAGTCAGAAATATCTTATCCATTATCTTATACCCAATTTTTTCATAGATATTTGCCTCTCTTAAAGAAATGAGTTGTTTAAACCTATTTCTTATACTCAATTTTTTCATAGATATTTGCCTCTCTTAAAGAAATGAGTTGTTTAAAAATATTTCTTATACACAATTTTTTCATAGATATTTGCCTCTCTTAAAGAAATGAATTGTTTAAAACTATTTCTTATACCCAATTTTTTCATAGACATTTGCCTCTCTTTAAGAAATGAGTTGTAAAAAACTATTTCTTATACCCAACTTTTTCATAGACATTTGCCTCTCTTTAAGAAATGAGTTGTTTAAAACTATTTCTTATACCCAATTTTTTCATAGACATTTGCCTCTCTTAAAGAAATGAGTTGTTTAAATAAAACTATGTTCCTAGATTTCACAATTCCTACAAACTACAAATTTAATGATCCAAAGAAACAATGCTTAATCTGGAAAGATAGCATAAATTGTTTTTTTCTTTTCGCAAATATTTGTTACACTTTGTTATTACAATCGACCAAAAACATTTGCTTGAGGGGATAATTACATAATTCGAAATGGTCCACCGCTTAACAAAGGTAAATATTTCAATAATGCAAAGAAAAAGATGTCATAAATGACTAACGATTTTCAATAATTTTAACGTCGGCAGAATAAAACGACTATGCAAGGAAACATCACTCACTGGTGATTGAACAATGTTAACACTATTTAGACTGATTAAAACTTCCGTCTAACTTAAATAAGTATGAGACGTTGTCGGTCCTGTTTACATTTCATAGCTGAGACTTTATATTTCAAAACAATATTGAGGTAGTAGAACATAAATTAATTATAAATCTCATTGCCGGTTATACTTACGAACACTACATGGGGAGCTACCATCCACCCACCCTGGACAACAATAGTCATCTATTATAGTTCTAGCATGCTGACGAGTGGAATGGTGAGCGCACCTTGAAAGAGAATGAAAACAGTCATAAGAAGTATGTATATTGTTAGAATGCTTATCATTTTTTTTCACACCTAATGATAAAATTCTAAATTTGTACCAGTAGGGAAGAAAGTTGATATAAATTTGAAAACTTTCGTCGCGAATTCACGGTTTAGAATCCTAATACCTTCAGGCGAATTCACTGTTTGGAGTCACAGTACCTGTAGACATAATTGTAAGAAATGACATGGTGTCATATATATGAAAACAAAATATATAGCGATTTAATTTTATAGCGTATTATCCTTTCCTTAATCACAATTTGGAGCTCATAATACATCGATGTAAAACTCGAGAAACAATACTTTTTAGCGACATCAAGGAATTAACACTAAGTACGCACCAATGCTTGCAATAAATCTTTTATATATAATCTGTCATCAATTCATGTGATATTTTTCTGAAAGGTTAGACGAAAATTTCATTATAAAATATATAAATAGATCACTCACATTTGCTGACATTCATGTCAAAGCTAAACATAATAGCAGTTGGCACATTAAAATTTGCTGAAAAATTTTAACTGATGAGAATACAAATCAACATGACAACATGAAAACATACAGATTTCGCTGCGATGGTCAGTTTTCTCCTCGACAGACACTTGACATAAATGTATGCATGATAATTCATCATAAGTTAACATAGCAGTCGTTGCCAAATAAGAGGTAAAGATATTAATTGCAATTAAGAAAAATATTTGCTATATCGGAGAAGTGTTTTCAAATAATCATAAACATGTAGTACAACAAAAACAAATTTTGGAAACTAAAGGTCCAAGTATGATATTCTTAAAAGATCTGTACAAACTTGATTATATAAATTCTATGCCACCCAAATGTCCAAGACTGCATTCGGTAGCATATCTTCTGTTTCACAGAATGGAAGCCGATGCTTTCAATAAGATGTGCAAAGATTTCTGTCTAGTACAGGTTCACTTTCAAGAGTTATGTATGAGACTCATCTCTGTGGTTGTTCCATATGAAGGATGACATTCTCAAAATAATGAGTTTGAGGTTTCGAAGTTTGTGTGTGGAGATTTCATGGAACTTTTTTTGCCAAGTACATAAAACACGATGTAGCTGTAAGGAATCTTCGAAACCGAAACGAGCTCCTGCAGGGCAGGTTTGGATTCCTTATCTGCATTTTTGTTATCTTTCGCACTGATTTGTCTATGCAGCTAACAGTAGAAAATACCATTCAAGATTGAGCTAATCCTGCTTATGAAAGATTAAACAGGTGGACTCATTTAAGGTTTTGAACATTTTTCAAGCTGAAAAGAGAATCTGAAATGGTGATGCTTAGATGCCGTTGAAAATTTGAATATGGCGTTGTTATGTGGTGAAAGAATAGAAACTTGATCAGGTAACCGGCTCGAGATAGTTCCATTGAGTATTTCAGTGGCATCTACAATCTTGTGTCCAGCTCTGTCGATTTAAATGAACATAATCACGATCTGGGGTTCTTATTTCATTGAATTTACTTGAAAAACCAAATGATTGTTTAAAGACTCTTTTTGATAACTAAGTTAGTGTTTTGGGAACAAAGGATTTTGGAATATTCGTGCGATTGTTTCTGATTCTACAGATGGATGATTTTGTGTAACCAAAGGTGCGATAAACTTTGGTTCTATGTATACAGTGTTTAATATTTGGTCCTAAAGACTACACCATATGCGGGATTAGATAAATTGGAACATAGTTTGGTAACATTCTGAAGAACCAGTTTTGTTCTTCTGAGATAAAGATATATTTCATCTGCCTCTATAAAAAACCTTTCTTACGGGAAGTTATACACGCTCACAAAGTGAAGTCCTGATTGTGTATTGGATCAAGCATATACAGACAACATTTCGTACATAATCGAACCATAGTCAAGTTAATTTATTATTAAAATCATGTCTAACCAGTGCAAGACGATCCGTTAGTTCCTTAATAAGGGAGCTGATACAACTCGTATTAAACAAAGGTTGTTAATATTTGTCACTAATGCATCTAAATGAACATGAAAATGAGCCCTAGCAACTGAACACTAATAATGTGGTGTCTAATATAAAAGAGAATAGCCAAGACAGAGTTTCTGGTGATCCTGAGTTCTATGTAACCACCAGAAGAAAAAAATCAGATTTAACAATTCGAATCCGTTTACTTCTGACCGTTTCTAAACTATTTCGTAGTACCTATATAGCGTACGTCCAATGGCAAGCCTATTTATGGATCTGTGGTAGATGCAAGTTTCCTCTACGTAAATGACCAGTCAATTCCTGCATTAAGGTACATTTAATTGTTATGTTAAACATCGTGATTTGCAATACGCTACCCTGAGCTACATCTATATAAATCGATATACACACTTTCTTTTACCACTATAGCCATTAATTTGCCTTTCTTTTTGCGGGCCGGATCGAGCCCATTTTTCACTTGTTGCACCGGATCTCTTGTTTGTCTCACAGTTACATAGTTTATTTTAATGTAATGCCTAACTAGTGATTTTGGGGTCGTTGTTGATATATGTCTGGTAGGTGTGTGTGTGTGTGTGTGTGTGTGCGTGTGTGTGTGTGTGTGTGATTTGGATTTTTTAACGTAGCTTTAACAATCTTTCAGTCATATCGCTACGATGTCTGCAGTGTGGCAGTTTTTTAGTGATGTCTAGCACTGGGGCATCATGCCGCAGACATGTGGCATGATGTCACACCCAGTCACATTATCCTGACACCGGGCCGACCAGTCCTAACACCAACCTCTTAATGCTCAGCGCCAAGCGAGGCAGCTGTTAGTACCATTTTTGTAAGTCTTTGGTATGACTCGACCGGGGATCGAACCCACGACCTCCCGCATCCGAGGCGGACGCTCTAACCACTAGGCCACCGGATCGGTCTGGTAGGTGTGAAGTCTGTAATCTTGGTTTTTAAACGTTTCAGCACTCGGCAACAGCCATCCCATTATCCTGTTTCACGCTTTGGATATCATTCTCGAGTTTACGTATGTGGAAATCCTTCGATTATGAGAAATTGACATTTTGCTGAGAACTTCTCCTAACATAAGGATTCATCATTGCCTTCGTCTCGACACCTACGAGAGATTAATTTTTTTCCAGTCGTCTTTGTGGTAGTCATGCTTAAGACAGTTAAAGCATCTCAGCTGTTTGTGGATGAATGAGTAAACTGAGATGTTTGAGAAATACAGCCCTGATAAATGCAAGTAAATATGTGTAACCGGACGTCAATATGTTTGTTTTGGCGGGAAAGAACTTGCGTTACGGCTATTGCTGATTCGTTTATCTCTGGAGACATTCTAAGCTCTGAAATTGTAAAGTTATCTCGCTGCAGCCACCAACATATATCACGACTAAGAGATTTTGTTTAGAGATAATTTGTTGGGTATCTCCACACAAAGCTTGGCCAAAAGCAGGATATCAGAATGAAATTACTATCTACATGTATGTTTTCTTTAAAGATGTATTGTTTGAAATATACAATTTAGTTCTCTGGCCAAGCTCTGGAATCGTATTGCTATCATGAACGCTGATAGCTCTATTAGTCACATTCCTATAGTTGTCTCAACGATGTGAACTTATGGGAATTATCTCTGTTTTGGAAATAAAACCCTCTTCCTAGATGCTGGTCGAATTATCCTGGATCCGCGTTTAACTATGTTGTCGACTATTAACACGTTGGTGTGAGTTCACGTAACTGAAGAATGTTATGTCGCACGCATCCATCATTTGAGCCCGACAAGAAGACGGAAGTAACGCTCATTTATGGAGTTTCTCTTAATATGGCAACACATGTCAAATACGTTAGCAAAGATGAGCGATTTTCGATTGACACTTGTCCTTTTGTAATTCCGAGCATAAAAATACAATATTTTTCTCACAATAGTGACCTTTCAAACTCTGAAGACCAGTGCGATACAGTCTATTTAACATAGCACCTAAGCTTGGAGTAACTAGACGCAGTCTATTTAACATAGCCACCTAAGCTTGGAGTGACTAGACGCAGTCTATTTAACATAGCCACCTAAGCTTGGAGTGACGCGACGCAGTCTGTTTAACATAGCCACCTAAGCTTGGAGTGACTAGACGCTTCATCAGATTAGGCACTTCTGAGCAATCCTTCAGCAGAAGTTGGTGGCGAACTAGTATCATGCATTGGAATGGTAACTGTCAGGACTGTCGCAGTCAAGGGTTAGGGTTAGGGTTTGGGTTGCCTCCAAACGTAGCCTATTATGACATACAGAAGGGTGCATATGGCCTACGCGGTGCGGGGACGGGTGGCAATTGTAGCAGTCGAGAGTACATAAATATTTAAAAGTTTACATGAATTGTGAAAGCATTAACAAAGTTCTAAAGTATATATATATATATATATATATATATATATATATATATATATATATATATATATATATACAATAAATAAGCTTTCAGTTTAATTCATCAAGGGTAATTGAAACAAAAGTATCGCAAGTGATATTCAAACATCGCTAAATAACATTTTACTCTTATCCAAAGCATTGAGATTAGATTTTTATGTGGCCCTGAATGATCGCCACGATATAAGCAATGAAATCTGGAACATTATTTGTTTCCTAATGTATGACAAAAATACCTTCTCAGTATATTCCGCTTAAGAGAGACTCGACTCCAGATCATTCTAGATCAATCAAACTACTGCATTTGTTGATTTAAAACATATCTACATTAAATTTATTATTCGACATGTTCAATTTCATAATGAAAGCTAAGATTGTTTGTTTACTTACCACCACCAGACCATGGCTGAGCAGTATGTTTCAGTCCAATACTCGATTCGGCGTCTTGTGCAAATATTTCTTAAATAGTACAATATTAAATACTTTACAAATAACATTTCTCAATGAAAACATTCACTATATAAGACAGACTATAATATATATATAAGATATAAACTAAACAAATTAAACAAAGTTTCATATTTGTATATTATAAAATAGTCAAGAATATATTCGTAGTCTATTTGGCCATGCGCTCATCCGGACAATAAATGGTTCCTTATCAAATATAAGGACATGGGGTTCACGAGAGATCACTCGCTGATCAGGTGGAATTCATTAATCAGATGACTGCACAGACCTACTTGATTTATATTCAGAAATGTAAGGTATATGAGCCAAATCATAGCTAAAAACTGGCACCTATGTACCAAAACGAGACGAAGAACTTATCTTATGATCTCATATTTTATGCTTTGATACATGCGTTTATAAAATAAATTTATATAGAATGACAACACTGTTATCAGACAAGTTAAAGTGGTTTTATTCGGACTAAGCAGGTATCAAGCCATTGCCACTAGCAACGATGCATATAGCTTAGATTTCGTGCATCAGCGCTCTCATCCACTCGGCCATACGTTCATCCCCCAAACCTGAAATAAAGTATGGAGCATGGTTGAAGGTAATTACACAAGAACAGGAAAAATGAGTAAAAGGAATAATGTCGAAAAGGGATAATCGAGGCTATGCAGTTAGTGTACCAGTATTCTTGGTACATACTTTAAGCAGTGGCTACATAATGTTCTATAACATAATGACCCTACGTCCCTGTACACATCTTGGAGTAAAACCTTCTGAAGACAACGAACATTCGATAGGTACGCTGCAAGGGTTACTTTAAAGTCTTTATTTTGAAGTACATTTGAACCATACAGTAAAGGAAATATGTCTTTTGTTTGATACATGTTGTAATATAACAGAGAAATCTTTTCCAGTAATTTTCATGGATAAATCAGGAAATAATAGCAAACATTCTAATTTTTATTTAACCTCTATTATAATTTGCAATTAATGTCTTCATTATTTTGTTGAATAGGTTCCTATAACGAAATAGCGAACGAATGATACTGGATTATGCTCTTTCCTAAGCTTACGAATCATTAAGTTGCAATGAAGTAATTCTGTAGTTACTCAAGTCAATAAATACCTACGAAATAGGCTAGCAATTTATGAATGCATAAATACACATCCTAACTCGACGAAGGCTTGGAATATACGTCTTATCAATTCCACGGTCTCTTACAGTCTGTCTTAGAATAAAACCGTCTTCAAAATTCTAAATTGGTTTCGTCGTTTACAGATGTGACAGAGATAGCACGTGTTATAATATATGGTCTAGTTATGATTCGAATGCTGTACGTGAATACACCCCTTGAAAATTATTTCCCTTTCCAAACTCTTTACTGTCAAAGGTTAGATAAGTTTAGCCTGATATCCTGATCTCCCGCACTGCTCTATTGTGTCTCCACTAAACATTTTCAGGATGGCGGACGTGATGACATTACATAGGAGCTAAAAACACATCGACCATTATCTCCATTTCCAGCACACTCCTAATCGTCATGCTTACTTCATCCACTTAAAATATTTATATAAATTAAAAAGAGATAAACACTAAAATATTTAAATAATATTATTAAGCAAATAAGCAAATACATTTTATTTGATGATTTCACTTACAATTAATGCTGCTTAAATACATGAGCGGATAACTGAGTTAAAGAATTAGTTTGTCCAAATTTACCTAATTTGTAAAATATTTCTCCTCAGCTGGAACCGTTGCTAGCTTTCTTGATACATTAAGGATTAAACACTTCTTATGGTATCGATTAAATATAAAGTTTGAAATTTTAGCAAGATTATATATTTTTTTTAAAAATGAATAGACAAGATACAATGAGATTGTTGCAGATGCGGAGTTTCTTGTTATTAGTGATTCTGTACTCCACTTTGTAAACGCTGACGTGTTTGATATTTTGTTTCTATATACTAAAATTGATTTGTGCAGTAACTGCATGCATACATCTCATAATTTGATACTCGAACATTAAATGCAGTGGAGGTAAAAACAAGGGATGTAAATCTCTAGAGGAGGTAATAGCACTTATTCGACATGTCTGTTTAACAATTGTGATGTATGTATTAGGCGTTCAATCAATATTGACGTGGATGAAATATATTTCACTACCAAATGAAAAAAATAGAGACTTTAACATTGTTAAGTAATATCTTTCCTTTTTGTTTAGCGTATTTGGTGTAAAGGATTATTATTATTATTATTATTATTTGCCAAACTGTCTACAAAAAATCTATTCCAAGTATTTGATACTAAAATGGCACCAATTTGCAATTATGACTTGGCAGTCCTGTCAGGCCACGTGGGCTAAGGCGCTCGCCTTTACAGATCATCGGCACATCACCCCAGTCCGCGTTTGTTCGAGTCTCGTGCTCAGCGAACATGACTATATGAAAAACATAATCATCATCATCGTCATCAGCATTATTATTACTCCTGATCATTATGATGATTTCATCCAGATAGCATCTTTAATTAAATTCAATAGAGATAAACAGAAGAAGAAAAAATGGAATAATAATAATAATACTCAAATAAATAAATAATAATATATGATGTCACCTAAAATTAAAGATGCATAAATAAATGAGTTGATGATTGAATTACAGAGTGATTGTGTCCAAATTTACCTAATTAGTAAAATATTTCCCGTAAGCTGAAATCCTTTCAGTCTTGTATTAATGATTGTACATTTCGTACGTTAAGGTACAGGCTAAGTATGAATTTTCAAAATTTAGCAAGATTATATTTTTCAAACAATAAATAGACAAGATAAAATAAATTTGTTGCAGATGCAGAATTCGTATTTTTAATAATTATATGCACCACCTTGTTAATACTGACGTGTTTGATGCTTCTGTACAATAATGTTGATTTGTGTAGTAACGGAATGCATACGTGACGTAATTTGATACCAGAAAATGAACTGCATTGCGGATGTAATCATGGGATGTAAATACAGACAGAACGTAACAATATTTACTTGAAAAGGGCCATTACACAACGGTCATTAAAGTGTTACAAGTACAATTGGGTTTAACCGGATTTAACAATAACTTCAACTATTATATAGACGACATCCATACTGACATGTTAAAATATATTTGACAAACAAATGAAAAATGAAAATACCTTGGCATTGTTAAGTGAAACCTTTCCTTTATGTTGAGGGTATTGGCTCCAAAGGATTACAGCACATAATTATCACATAATTATCACATCACAATTTAAATAATGTATTACTCCAATGACAGAACTAGATGTTGCAGATTTAAACAATTACAAATCCTGGTAAAGATCTACACAAGCACCAGTTGTCAAAACCTATTATTCAGCTTGCTGGGCAATTTATTTTTTTATTTCTAGTGAATGTCCTTAGAGATGTGTAGAAACCTACATAATGATGTCTAAATTATGAGGGTTGAGTTGTGTTTGGGACCACCAGGTTAATCCTTACTTCCGATGTGCATTTCATTAAAAAAAATTGCTAGTTCTGGATATCTATTTTCACGACCCGAAATCCAAAGGTAAATTGTATAAAGAGTATATGCTTGTTTGGAGTTTTGATATTATATAATTTTTTAAGTGCACTTTCATAAAAATAATAAAGCCCGTATTCTGAACTCTAATTTCCATAGTTCAAGGGCAAGCCACGTTAAAGTAATTTGTGTTAAATTAATATTTTCAGACCAGAGACAAATGAACCTAGGTTTGTATCACTTAAAATGGGTTTGAAACTGGGAACTGTTATCACTGATATTCCCATATTAAATGTTTTATGATATGTTGACAAAATTTGGTGTCCTCTGAAAGCAGAGGAATACAGACTCATATCTTTTGTTTTCGTTTTTTATTTTTACATTTTTCATTTTTGTAATGAAGCATGCTCGAAATAAAGAGTCACTCGATGAACTTCGTTTTCATTATGCTATTGACTGGATCATCTGAGTATATGATATTTCTCTGCGCATTATTTTTCCGACTTATGGAGGTACAAAGAACTCTTATATCCGGGAAAGTACAATATTTTCTCGTCATTTTGATCGACATGAATTGCCCAACTTTGCCACAAGAAAGTAAAAAAGAAATTACAGTCTTATGATGACAGTTGAAAACTGGTTAACAAAACTGCTTATCACGGAGGGATATAATGAACAAAGACATAAAGACGAGGACAGAGATCAAAGAGTTATAGAGAGAAAATAAAACGGTAGACAACTAGAGCGATCTAAGATTGTACAACATTCAGTTCTTAAATGAATATGTCACATATATTCCGTGAAGATCTTACTTTATGTATTTATGCATAACATTCTACGTCTGAAACATGTTGTTCTTCATGCAAAGATTTGGTTGAAAGCAATCTAGTTACTGAGGAGAAACTTTCAACATTTTACCCACAGATTTATTGTTTCGTAAACAAAGGTTGATAGATTTACTAGTTACCTCAACGTTCTAAATTCTAATAAAGAAAACAATGAAGACTAGATCTCTATATCAGTTATCTAGACGTCATGGGCATATACAAAAAATATGACGTTTGAAAAAATTAAGTGGAATAAAACTGTGAAAAATGCGAAAATATTCACTTACGAGCTCTGTGCATCACTATTGGTTACGAAGATCAAGAAAGAAAGTAGAATCAAGAAAACTGTGATCTTCCAGTCCATGATACTAACGACGTTGTCTCTGCAGATACCTAGTTAGACCTGAATCTTAGTGTGGATCCACGATGGATGTTACTAGTCAGTCTTACATAGAAAACGTCACAATGCCTATATTTGGTAACAGCTAATGTTGTCTTTTAAAGAGGAAGAGGTAACCAAGGGAAAGTTTTGTACTTTAGGATAATATCAAATAGAATTCATGACACGCTGACATTAAAAATCGGTGTTAAAAGCCAATTGAAGATATCAAACATTGACTATGCATCTTGTTGACAATTTTGAATGCTGTATGTTAAAATACGATATTTCAATGCCCGTTCTTTTATACTAAACTAATGAAACAGTAAATTACTTACTCGGAGCGGTGGGCTAGCAATGCCTATGCGCACGCGCAGAATATATTTGTACGAACACTAACTTATAGGATTAGTTAAATAAGTATATGCTGCATGCACCCAAACATAATGAGTAGGCTCTCTGTGCGAACAATGACGAACGGAAATTTTCTGGTATATATATATATATATATATATATATATATATATATATATATATATATATCAAGTGGCCGAGTGGTCTAAAGCTCTCGCCTTTACCGATCACTGCCATTCGTCTCTGTCAGTAATTGTTCGAGTCTCATGCTCGGCAATGTGGGTGCGTTAGAAAGCTGCCAATAGCTTCCGTGGTTTTCACTGGCTGTTCCACATTAAAATTAGTGCATACTATGGGCATACACAACAGTACTTGGAGCAGCCCTTCTTAACATAAACTGTATTTATTATCAATTCCAGTTGTGATAGAACTCTCCGTGTTCATGTCAGCATAAGATCCATTTGCAATTTTTATCCCATATTGATCCACATTTATTTGAAACTGCAATCGTGTTACTTAGCATGAATCAAATTTAAATAAGTGCATATTTCTTTTATTGTTTATATTTATATCTTTTTCACTCTTTTAGGGATACATTATATTAAATCGGAAACATTTTTGAGGATTTTCAAGTTCTAATCCTGGATAGGGCTGTCCTTGTCATAGCCAGTATGTATAGATGGGATATTACAGTCCTTGTCATTACCAGTATGTATAGATGGGATATTACAGTCCTTGTCATAGCCAGTATGTATAGATGGGATATTACAGTCCTTGTCATAGCCAGTATGTATAGATGGGATATTACAGTCCTTGTCACAGCCACTATGTATAGATGGGATATTACAGTCCTTGTCATAGCCAGTATGCATAGATGGGATATTACAGTCCTTGTCACAGCCACTATGTATAGATGGGATATTACAGTCCTTGTCACAGCCGGTATGTATAGATGGGATATTACAGTCCTTGTCACAGCCAGTATGTATAGATGGGATATTAAGTCCTTGTCATAGCCAGTATGTATAGATGGGATATTACAGTCCTTGTCATAGCCAGTATGTATAGATGGGTTATTACAGTCCTTGTCATAGCCAGTATGTATAGATGGGATATTACAGTCCTTGTCATAGCCAGTATGCATAGATGGGATATTACAGTCCTTGTCACAGCCACTATGTATAGATGGGATATTACAGTCCTTGTCACAGCCGGTATGTATAGATGGGATATTACAGTCCTTGTCATAGCCAGTATGTATAGATGGGATATTACAGTCCTTGTCATAGCCAGTATGTATAGATGGGATATTACAGTCCTTGTCATAGCCAGTATGTATAGATGGGATATTACAGTCCTTGTCATAGCCAGTATGTATAGATGGGATATTACAGTCCTTGTCATAGCCAGTATGTATAGATGGGATATTACAGTCCTTGTCATAACCAGTATGTATAGATGGGATATTACAGTCCTTGTCGATATGGTTAATCTGATGACTCCCAATAGACATGTTTCCTATAGGCAGTACATTCTATGACAGCATGGTAGGCAAGGGTCCAAACAGAGACCTGTAAGTCCCTCCAGTTTTGCCTGATGCTTTTGGACAGTACACTGGCTTCTTCCCCTATAAGTTCGCATGAATATTGACACTTCCCTGTGTTTAAGAATTGTATTTAAATGAAAACAAGTGACATTTCTTTGTTTTGCTGTCAATGTACATACTATTACCTCTTTATTGCATCATACAATAACGCTTTCATTCATTTAACTAAAATTATGTCTTATGAACAATGTGGGCAACAAGGTCAGAAATAATAGATATAGGAAGTTTTCAGTTATTCCAGGTACTAAGTTATAATTTGTTTTCAGCTGCTGTTATTTAAAGAATATTATGTAGAGTATAACCTGCGATATCATACCCAATTTCATAGTGTATGTAGCTAACGCAAAACAAATAATCTTCACCGCAACTTAAGTTTATGTCAATTCTTGTTTATAATAATTCTCCTGGATCATCCTCATTGTCCCTAAGTAGAGAGAAATGGCCTTTCTGTATATGTTCTCTGATGTGGGGATGTGTTCTTCTCCTTACAATGAAAGATGGACCGTCTGCCAGTTTTCTTGTTATAGCATCGATGATACCTGTTTAAAAGAGAATTTTATTTTCTTAACTTGTGTGACCAATATCATCATGCTAACCCATAAAGACTTTTTATTTGATATTCGATCAAAATCCTCGTGCTAACCCATAATGTCTTTTCATTCAATATTAGAGCAATCTTCCTTCAAATATTTCACATTACTCTGACATTTCAAGTAGATAACTTCTCATAGGCTGCATACATACAAGATTGGGTGATGTATAAACATGAATTAAATACATATTAACAGAAATCAGAAGTATTACGAAATGTAAATTATGTTTCATAAAAATAATATTACATCATTATACAGTTGAAAATGTTTACATTAATCTGTTCAGGATACAAGGACTGAAATCTCACCAAACATTGGTCAAAGCTAGTGGCCGTCTTGAATGCAAACCAAAAAAGGTGCCTTTATCTACGTGTATTGCAAAAGGAATGGCCCAGGAGTTGATGTGGAGCATGTTGATGTAGTGGTCATTTGTTTTGCATGCTTGGGTACATCTGTTGCTACATTGTCTGTAGCTTTATAACTTAAAAAAATGTAATAAATATTCATTTTATGTCATGTATAATTTAAGTCTATTTCTCCGTTCTTTATTAGGCAAGTCAACACTTAAAACGGGTTTACTTTATTTCAGCAAGATAACAAATTTGACATTTTTCGCATAAATAGAACTACCTTGACAGCAGCTAAAAACAATAACTAATAACATAACAATGGCAACTTGCCAGCCTTTATACTCTGATAACACTAAAACGTCAGTTCCTATCATTATATGAGACTCTTTCATAATTGTCATTTCAATGAATTTAGTTGAAAGATATACAATAAATCTTAGTATTCAGTCTATCATAAGCATGACAGGTGAAATATTTACAGAATCAATTTTACAATCAGATTGATACCGCTCCAGTGGCCTAGTGGTTAAAGCATTCGCCTCAGATGTAGGAGGTTGCGGGTTCAAACTCCACCGAGTCATTCCAAAGACTAACAAAATGATACTAACAGCTGTTTCGCTGGACTCTCAGCATTAAGAGGTTAATTTTAGGACTGATCGGCCTGGTGTCAGGATAATGTGACTGGATGGGACATCATGCTACATGTCTGCTGTATGATGTCCCAGTCCCATACATCACTATAAACTGCCACTCTGCCGACATCGTAGAGATATGACTAAAACATTGTTAAAGCTACGTTGCAAATCACACACACACACACACACACACACACACATCTTTCAAACCCTACGAACAGTTTATTATTTGTTCTACACATTTACAAGTTATTACCCTTTTGTGTAAGCAATGTTTTGCCCCATTACTACAAGGCGTGTGTGTGTGTGACAGAGAGAGAGAGAAGAGAGAGAGAGAGAGGCAGATAATAGCTGTATATGTATATAAGTTTTCAACATAATTTAAGAACCGTTCACACTTAGGTGCTGTACATGAATACAAATGAAATGAGCACGCTGTTAGATACCCCTTTCCATCACAAACACAACGCATTTACTGAGTGAAATATCGATCATCCGATCATATAGAGTTTTGGAAGCACATCAAAACCTTGTAAAATAATAATAATAATAATGATAATAATAATAATAATAATAATAATAATGTGCCTTCAAGCAACAAATCATAATACAAAAATGGAGAACACTTTGAAGACATTGGCCTACCTGTCCAACAACAACTTCGGCGTTTCATTGTCGAATGACAAGTTCTAATTTCTCTGTCAATGCTATCCATCAAACTGGCCCTAAAGACCAACCCCTTGATAGGCCCCATTCGCTTTCTCTAAGAACTCTTTGACATTTCTTTCCTAATAATGGTACAAATATGGCCCGGTCATGCAGGTCAATTTTTTTCAAAGTCACGTGCCTTGGGCCTGTTTAAGAAAAAAACATTCTTTGAGCAATGGTGGAATATATGAACGTGGATTAAAATATGTGAAATAATCTTCAATGTGTTTATGTGTGTGTGTGTGTGTGTGTGTGTGTGTGTGAGAGAGAGAGAGAGAGAGAGAGAGAGAGAAAGAGAGAGAGAAAAAGAAAGAGAGAGTTTTGTTTTTGTTTTTGTACGTACATCATAGCATTAGGACTTTATAATGTAGAGACAATGGAACTAAACTACAATGCTAAAGGTCACATCAAAGCAACATACCAGGGCCGGGATGGGTGGATACCGGCCTACAATGCTAAAGGTCACATCAAGGCAACATACCAGGGCCGGGATGGGTGGATATCTAGGCCGGGATCGGTGGATACCAGGGCCGGGATGGGTGGATATTGAACCTCTAAATTGCTTCAAGATTAGACACTAAAAGGTATATAGATTAAGGGGACATTTTCAACAATACACAAGAAAGAAAAGAAGGATAAACAAAAGGAAGGAGATACGAATGGCGAATAACAAGTGTATGAAATCTTTAGAAGTCAACAGGGTAATACTAAATAAACAAAAGGAAATAATGAATGAAATAAGTATTTTAAAGATCTATACACTAAATAACATATTAAACAAGTGTATATCAAGAAGTACTGTAACAATATTGACTTTATAAAATTTACATAAGACACGATGAATGCAGGTGAAAAACTATTACACATATTGAAATACTAACGTCAGTTTAGCAATTACACAAAGTCAAATCCCCACTTGGCTTCCATCAGCAATAGCCAGGAACTCTGATAAGTGGGCCACTGTGTGAGAAGCAGTTGGGAGGGTCAGACTTTTAGGGGCTAACGTAGCTAATGTGCGCCCTGCTACCACTTTCACATGCCCAGACCATCTAGACCCCCAGATACTTACTCCTGAATAAATTTTTGCTTTCGTTTCTTTTTTCATTTTTTTTTAAACTAGGGGAAACTAAAAGTGTTTGATCTCATAGCCAGCCTGAAACATAAAAGTATTCTGGGTAATGGACACGAAATAACACTAATGCATCATAATCAATATGCACACAAAAAGGACAATTTCTCAGCTTTGGTTAAAATCATCAGTTCTGTATGAGTAAGGAAACCAGCCAAAAGGTGCAATGCCTATGGAGGGATTACGAACCCAACAAATCTTTAGGCTTGCAACCCAAAAGAAAAGAGGCCTAGAAATAGAAACCTAAAATAGTACATACCAATCTAAAATCAAAATGAAACCTAATTTAAAAATGAAAACGATAACTTTTCTTTCAAAACTCGTTCTTATTTTTACGAGAATACCCATAAGAACAGATTGTGCTAGGGGTCAACATATAAAAGCTTTAAATGTTTCAGCCCCAGGGGGCCACTGTAAGGACAACCAGTCCTGACAAAACAGCTATAAAGCTAATCACAGCAGGCAAGAACACGAAAGAGATAGCTCTGTCAAGTCATGATGCACCAGCCAGAAATGTGCATGATGTATATCAGCTATATTGATGATAGTTTGGGTAGGAAGATCATTTCTGAGTTTCTTCATGGTGTTGATATGAACATTCCACTGAGTTTCTTCATCGTGTTGATATGAACATCCAATTGAGTTTCTTCATGGTGTTGATATGAACATTCCACTGAGTTTCTTCATGGTGTTGATATGAACATTCCACTGAGTTTCTTCATGGTGTTGATATGAACATCCAACTGAGTTTCTTCATCGTGTTGATATGAACATTCCACTGAGTTTCTTCATCGTGTTGATATGAACATTCCACTGAGTTTCTTCATCGTGTTGATATGAACATTCCACTGAGTTTCTTTATGGTGTTAATATGAACATTCAACTGAGTTTCTTCATGGTGTAGATATGAACATTCATCTGAATTTCTTCATCGTGTTCATATGAACATTCCACTGAGTTTCTTTATGGTATTAATATGAACATTCAACTGATTTTCTTCATCGTGTTGAAATGAACATTCCACTGCGTTTCTTCATCGTGTTGATATGAACATTCCACTGCGTTTCTTCATCGTGTTGATATGAACACTCCACTGAGTTTCTTTATGGTGTTAATATGAACATTCAACTGATTTTCTTCATCGTGTTGATATGAACATCCAGTTGAGTTTCTTCATGGTGTTGATATGAACATTCCACTGAGTTTCTTCATGGTGTTGATATGAACATCCAACTGAGTTTCTTCATCGTGTTGATATGAACATTCCACTGAGTTTCTTCATCGTGTTGATATGAACATTCCACTGCGTTTCTTCATCGTGTTGATATGAACACTCCACTGAGTTTCTTTATGGTGTTAATATGAACATTCAACTGAGTTTCTTCATGGTGTTGATATGAACATTCATCTGAATTTCTTCATCGTGTTCATATGAACATTCCACTGAGTTTCTTTATGGTATTAATATGAACATTCAACTAATTTTCTTCATCGTGTTGAAATGAACATTCCACTGACACGAATTACTTCAGTGCACCAAATATTATTCATTAATGTACTTTTGCATTAGTAATGACAGCAACAACAATGTGATTATTTTGTTAGTACTATGTATATTTTCTAGGCATTAAAAAATAATACAACTGATATATTTTTCATGTTAATATCTCAGTCAATTTGCAACTGTGTCATACAAAAATACCTACAACATTACAAAGACATTCGTTCATGTTTCATTGTATTCAACATGTCTCACGCAAATTAGAATTGTGGCTTTCTGTCCTTTAACTTTCTGTCTTCGTCTCTTTTCCCTCTGTCTTTTTGACCAACATTAGTGAAAGAGGAGAGGGGTGGGGTAGGAAGATCGGCTACACATAAGTATATTACGAGCAGTCGATCATTTAAAATGAATGACAGATACAGACACTGAAAACTGACTACTGATGATATTACAATAAATAATCAAACACAATTTGTAAGCTATGTCTCGAGATATAGTAGTAAATTTATTTTAAAAAATGATAACTGTAACATATAACTGGGTAAGTAAGGTTAAACAGTAATATGTACCTTTGTATGGTACATATGTAATGACAATGTATTTGTTAATAATAAAGATTAAACTCATATGGAGCACAAATTCTCTTGCTCCACCGCCCCATCAAGTTTCAAGTTTGTTGACCAACATTTTATAGCTATGCGCAAAGTATTTTGAAAATGTCATTTTCAAGATGTAATATTAAATTCGTTGGACTTATCATGATCTCATTATTATATATTTATATCTCCTCTCCCCCCACCCAAACCCTAAGATATTACGCCGGGTGATGTCAATTTTTTTTTCGATCTTTGGAGATTAACAATTTTTTCCTCAGCAAAGAGAAATTTGCAAAACTTTAAAAAAATGTGAACATTTTTGATAATAATTTAAACTAAATAAATGTAAAAGTATTAATGAATTTATACAAGTAAATAAAAGAAATACATTTAAAACGTGTATTTAAAATTTATTCCCATACGTACGGTAATTTGGAGTAAATTATCTCTGTACATTACGATTCACGTCGCTTTAATTTACTCCAAAATATAAGCGCAGATTGATACAAAAATGCAAACTGCATCTTACCGTATATTATTTCAATTTCACGGATATTTATTCCTAAAAAGTGAGTAACAAATTAAAAACTGAGACTACACTTAACGACACTTCGTAAAGATAGCGAAGGGATATATCTTATTTATAATAATGTATGATGGCACTGAAAATATCCAAGGGAGCAGCTCAGATGTTTATATCTCGCACTGATTCTGACACTCACTCTTGAGAAGTAAGGTCTTCGAGTATTTATCTGGCATGGCACGAACGAAACAAAATTGATGGAAGTCATTATTGGACTACGAAATATTTCAATAATTTGTAAAGCTTAAAATTGTACTTTTCTAAATAAGACATTGTATTCTACATTGGAAATTGCAAAAAGATAGATGTGTTTTTACGAGAAAACGTGTAGACGACCTTGTCAAGGAGAGAGAGAGAGAGAGAGAGAGAGAGAGAGAGAGAAGCACTTTACAACATACGTGGATGAAGAGGAGGATAGAAGGAAGTACTTTATAAGTACTTTATAGCGCCAAGGAAGAAGGAAGTTCAAGCTATTGACTTTATACTTTATAAGCATATCGGACAAGAAGGAACGACCAAGGATGGGGAAAGTGATGGATTTAATTACGAGTAAAGGAATAATATATGATGAAATAGCACGAATGAGCATGGAAAATAAGGGAGTATTAATTATTCACTCTAAAGGAGATGAGACATTGATGGAAAAGGTGCCAGTTTACTCTAAGGGGATAATGGGGATAGTCACTGATTCACCACCGTTAAAATGACAAATTATACCAAAACGGTTCATGTACACAGTATAGAAGTACCATTGGAAATCTCTTTAGAAGCAACAATCCCAAAATTCAAACAAACATTTGAAGTGAAAATCAAATTCCAAAACAATATACCCATTACTAAAACAATCGGTGTCGAATGCCTACATTATCCGTGTGACTTTCACTATAATTAAAAACTCAATTTCAGGCAATGAGCATCAGCTAAAATTTTCAAAATTATCTACCAAAACAATGACAAAACAGTTGTTCTTTCTAAACATGTTCGTGTATAGCTTGTATTTTACCGAATAAGAGTGTAACATGCAATTTAAATATTTATTCGTGCCTTTACTCGCCATAAAATGCACGCTAAATTTTAGAAAAACTGCCAAACACGCAAGATTTGGGGTTTTCGCCTTGACATAAAAACCAAAAATTCCATGCAGGACATTATGACTGTAATACATGGTATGTGGAAAACAAGACTCATTTTGTTCTCCGGGACTGATGTTAATTTTTACAGGCATGTTAATGTTTTCTCCTCTTCGCTTGTGCATAGCTACATTTTAACGAAAGATATAAATGCAAAATGAACAGTAAGCAACAACATCATTCATCTTTAATAATGGATACGAAACAGTCATATTAACTTACTATAATCCAGAAAAAAATCACAAATGCAGACTATGAATAAAATTGACGTGACTTCAACTTTACTCTTTCTTGGTTGAAATTTCCCGCTAGGGGGCGCAAAGAATATATATGTACGATTTTGTACTCCTGCAAAATGTTTATATTTAAAATATTTTATATTTCTGCATATTTATAAAGAAGACGCACATTTTTTTAAAAGGAAATATAATTATACTTCTCTTTGAGGAAGTTCAGACAAAGGTATATACTAATTTTCACCAAACATAACTGAAAAACATGGACTTTAACCTAATGCAAGTTTTAATACTTTGAAAGCGAAATTTCTGGAATTTTGAGGCTTAATTATTAGAAATGGAGTTTATTATTATTTTCCAGGCATCTGACATTGTTTAGTAGAAAAAGCATTCCGGTTGAAAAAGGGAAAATGTTGAGAAATTGCTGGTCAATCATGAGGTAGCAATCCCTTTTTCTCGACCCAATCCACCCTTCGACTAAAACCTCCCCCACCCAAAGCAGTGTCTTATCCTGTGATGTTTGTGTAAATTGGTAGGACTCTATGGTCTTAAGTAACAAAAAAAGAGCGAAAACAAAAAATTTTAAAATTGAAGAATGTTTTTCTTCTCTGAATACAAAGTGAAAATTTTAAACGAACTTACAGTTTTGTGAATTATACTCTAAATAGTCCTAAAAATTATATCACAAGTCCAAAACTTTAGAGAATTCGAAGTGAATTCCAGTGGCTTTTCGAATAAATTCCATTCAAGGATATACTCAAGCACCAATAGCCTGAAATGAGCAATGTGCTAACAAAGCTGATGTATCATAATGATATAATCCAAAATTGCCTTGAATGAATTTACAATGATCCTAAAACAGTTATTTGTTCCGAAAATGTTATTGTGCACTTTGAAATTCCAGTTCATAATTTAACTTTTCTTTACTTTACTTTGAAACACAATCCAATTCAATGAATTTTCTAGGTTTCCATGAATATTGATTTCTATATCTGTCTCGGTCTTCCAATTCCTGTAGTTTTCTTTCAACGTGTGTGCAATATATTAGCTGCAATACAATTTGGGCCAGTTATGCTTCACGATTCTCTTTATCCTCAGGAAAACAAATTAGTCTCAATTATTTTCTTACACTTCATTCTACTTCCATATTAACTTATACAGTGTTTGGTTTATATCCTTAGACAGACATCTGATGCGCAAAAACTGTTTTATAGCATGGAAGGAAAATGAATGTACTTAACATAATAACTTCATCAGCTGAAAGTATTTAAATAATAAATTTATGCACTGATTTATAAATAGTACACGTCTAGGAAATGAAATCCGACATCCACAATGACCAGGAATTACAGTAATAGCAAGGTACTAAATTAACGTAGTGGTATATCCGTCTGATTTATTTTTTTTCTTCTTAAGGCTAAGGATCGAACCTCGTGTTTGCTAAAACAGTTTCCTTGCATGAATGAGTAACATCTTAATACATTCAGGTAGCCGACTAAAACGCAATATAACAACACTGCACGATAGTTTTAAACAAAAAGAAAAATGAAAACAATATACCTTGTTCTTGGCCTGGAACTCTGTTCAGTTCAGTACCTGATAAAGAAATTTGGAATTAATTAAAAAATATAATGATAACATACGGAGAAAAAAGCTATTTTTAATACAAAACCCATGCAATTTACTTCTGCTGACATTCTAAATTTTACAGAGATATATTTAAATACAATGCAACATGAACATTTAACAAGTCATTTAAAGTGGACTCTATGGATGGCAACATTAAAATATGAGATATTCTAATGGCCTAATCACTGTACGGATGGCAACATTAGAATATGGGGTATCATAATGGCCTAATGCCCGTACGGATGGCAACATTAAAATATGGTATATCCTAATGGCCTAATGACTGTACGGATGGCAACATTAGAATATGGGGTATCATAATGGCCTAATGCCTATATGGATGGCAACATTAGAATATGGGGTATCACAATTGCCTAATGGCTGCATGAATGGCAACATTAGAATATGGGGTATCCTAATGGATTAATGACTGTATGAATGGCAACATTAGAATATGGGACATTATAATGACCTAATGACTGTATGGATGGCAACATTAGAATATGGGACATCCTAAAGGTCTAATGACTGTACGGATGGCAACATTAAAATATGGTATATCCTAATGGCCTAATGACTGTACGGATGGCAACATTAGAATATGGGGTATCATAATGGCCTAATGCCAGTACGGATGGCAACATTAAAATATAGGATATCCTAATGGCCTAATGACTGTATGGATAGCAACATTAGAATATGTGATATCCTAATGGCCCAATCACTGTATGGGTGGAAACATTAAAATATGGGGTTTCCTAATGGCCTAATGACTGTATGGATAGCAACATTATAATATGGGGTATCCTAATGGCCTAATGAATGTATGGAAGTCAACATTACAATATGGGATATCCTAATGGCCTAATGACTGTATGGATGGCAACATTAAAATATGGGGTATCCTAATGACCTAATGACTGTATGTATGTTAACATATAATATAGGATATCATAATGGCCTAACGACTGTATGGATAGCAACATTAAAATATGGGGCATCCTAATGGTCTAATGCCTGTATGGATGGCAACATTAGAATATGGGTTGTCCTAATGGCCTAATGAATGTATGGATGTCAACATTAGAATATGGGGTATCCTAATGGCCTAATGAATGTATGGAAGTCAACATTACAATATGGATTATCCTAATGGCCTAATGACTGTATGGATGGCAACATTAAAGTATGGGGTATCCTAATGACCTAATGACTGTATGTATGTTAACATTATAATATAGGATATCATAATGGCCTAACGACTGTATGGACAGCAACATTAAAATATGGGGTATCCTAATGGCCTAATGCCTGTATGGATGGCAACATTAGAATATGGGTTGTCCTAATGGCCTAATGAATGTATGGATGTCAACATCAGAATATGGGATATCCTAATGGCCTTATGAATGTATGGATGTCAACATTAGAATATGGGATATCCTAATGGCCTAATAACTGTATGGATGGCAACATTAGAATATGGGATATGGCATTTATGTTACCGATGTGAACCACTAAACTTAATTTACAGGTTTCACATTTACATTCAAAATACATAACCTGTGGTATAAATGTAACACACCATTACCTGATGCTCAGTCTTTAAATTTAATAAGAAACAATATGGATATAAAATAACTGAATATAATTTTTGTAATAACCTTAATATAATATATTCCCGTTCTTCTTGTAGAGAAAATAATCTGATAAAAGATTGCCCTTTATTATTTTCTTAATTTAAATTAGTTTTTAATATTTTATTTATCTTTCAACATGAATATTTCAGATATCTAAATTATTTTTGCAACACTGAATACTTTTTATTAAAATTTATATGTAACTCAATCAGTCAGTGTTTGCCTTTGCTGAAATGTTGGTATACCTTGATTAAGAGCTTTATTCAACAACTGTTATCTTACTTTGATGTGGAAAGTTCATGGCATTTATTTCTTCTACCCATCTCATGACATGAAAAAAATATGGTTCCAGCATAGGAAGCAATAAGAGTTTCGTGATAACGTATTAATTAGTGGACCATTTTTCACATTTGCATTCCTGTAAGCATATAATTCCCCGTAAATTACTTTTCTTGATGAAAACATTTAATGAGGTATAACTAATTAATATTGGTCATCATCGATACGTCATTAAAGTAGGTTATATTCTGTACATAAATCGACTGCATTTGTATTTCATAGCTGCACGCATTGTTGATTGTGCTATATTATGAAACCCATCATCATTGTTTATTCAGTATAACTAATTACTGTATCTTTATAATTATCACGAGAAAGATAATCTTTATGACAAGAAGGTTAACGAATTCCATACAACTAGGATCGGTCATTATTTCACCATAAAATCAAACTAGAACAGTTTGCAAACGAATTGTTTTTAAGCAACGGTGATGGGAGAGATACGTGGGGATTCGAGCGAGCGTGTACAGCTTGATAAAGAATAGTCTATAGGTATGTGGAACATGATACATTTGTGTCAGAACTATTGTTAACAATGTTAGTCAAGTTATGGCAGTCACTAAGACAAAAGTAATAATCATCGTCAACATTAATCAAAGGCTTCGTTCCATTGTTTTATGTTAATTTTCTGTAACTCCTTGTAATGGGCAGCAGAGGGATGATTATTAAAAATGCAAATTAAGGAGATTTTACCTTGAGCTAGGAAGAATCCTGGTTAATACATCTGAATTATATACCTCGAATCATTCGTTCGTCCAGTCACACATACATAATTATATTGATATCATATTATACTCTATCAAATATATATATATAATTTGACAAGTGTGACAAGATGTTTAGTATTTACAAACATCACTTTTAAATTTTTGGCCAAAAAGAATTCGAGATATTGCGATAATTTATACTGATCCTTACATCACCAACCAAAGTAGTTTCATGGGCCAGACTAAGAATTACAAGTCTATACGACTTAGGAATAACACGATAATTGCTCATTGCCGACCTGACACCTGACACCGGCGGCTGGTACCTAAGGTGGTCTATATTTTTTTCATAAAGACCCCAGCTTTAACACAATAACTAACAGGTATTTTTGTGGCTTCAGATCCACTAATAGCTCTATGAAACAAACAGGAGATGATATGATATTGTTGCTGTTTGATGACAAGTGATTGTTGTCTGTCACCCTAATTGGAATAAAGAGATTGAGAAGTAGAAAGAGGATCACTGAGATCAATATATTTTGATTGATCCATACCAATGCATAGGTGACTTCATTAAAAGCCTGACCTATCAATTTGTCCGTTCAAGGAATACGTTCTGAATCAAATATGTCTCAAACGCTTTCTTCACCATAGCGCTAGCAACTAACAAGCAGGGTATAAATCATGGATTTCAATTCTGTAGGATCGACATTCCCATCCATACAAGGCTTGTCCAGTACAAGTGGATTAACCAGAACAGTAAGTAATCTTTGCCAACCTTGCTGACTGAGAACCACCTGTTAAAATTGTTCTTTATTCCCGTGAAAATTCTACATGGAGTGTCCAGTTTCTTAAAATTCCTAAACCTTATATACCTCAGGTGTCAACTCATATCCTATCACGGCATCAAAGTCAGCAATACGTTGCACGGGGGTTGAAATGAAGAGCTTTGCCAGTAAGTACACTTTATAATGATAAAGTCCAATGTTCACATGGCTATTTCAAATATGAAGCTGTTTTATCAAAGCGAAGAAAATATGTATCTAATTATTTTTCCTGAAAAAGGGGTACTAACCCAACATTTCTCGTCAAACCTAAACGTGAGTGTAAAATGGGAGAACGAGTGCTCCGCCTGCCAGTTCTAATTATTGTAATCTCTATTTCCTTTTCTCCTCTCCGCATTTATCTCTCTCTCTCTCTCTCTCTCTCTCTCTCTCTCTCTCTCTCTCTCTCTTTCTGTGACATTGTTTTCCATTATTTCCGTCGGAAATAGAAGCTTCCTTAATTCCAATTCCATCTTGTGTTTTTTTCTTTAATTCCTTTAATTTCCTATCAAAGTGAAATAACATAGCATTACCCAAAATTGAATTTCCCATCAAACGTTTCTTTATCTATTGTTATTTTTAAAATATGCCTTCACTTCAGAAAGATCATACTGTCTTGTAAGTTCAATCAACTCATCCTTTTTCAGGGATTCTAACCCATCGTGGGTAGGATACGAAACAAAGTCCTCGACATTAGATGACATTGTGATTGTATGCTGCTTTCCCTGAAGATTCCTCAGCAAAATGTCCAGGTCTGTGATTTTATCTATTATTCTTGGGGAGAAAATATTTTTCTTGTTTCAGTCACTGACCATAACCTTTTTGACCTTTTGATCTTTCTTTGCCGCAATTGTAAGCTTGTATCAGTCACTGACCATGACCTTTTTGACCTTTTGATCTTTCTTTGCCACAATTGTAAGCTTGTATCAGTCACTGACCATAACCTTTTTGACCTTTTGATCTTTCTTTGCCACAATTGTAAGCTATTTATAAAGTTTGATAACTGTAGATCGTGCGAAACTTTAACAATTCTGTAAAACGAAATAAGAAGCAGACTTAATAACATGTGTTTGGACAAGAGCGCTTATCATAAGTTCCCGTTAGTCACCAGATTTTGATGACTGTAAGAAACTTCTTCCCTAAGGGACTAAGTACCTATATTGATTGTAGTGTTTCTCGCAATAAAATAAGTGGCCATAAGCGGTTCACTTCTCCAAAAAGAGTGTCAGTAAGTGTTTTACGTATTGTTCTCCAACAAAAGGAAGTTTCGTAACATACATAAACCTGCACAACATACTTAGGTAGATATTATACTATTTGAGTGTGGCCTAAACGCTTCCTCGTTAGCGTATTTATGTTGGTCTACCAATCCTGAAGAAAATTTGAGAAATGTTTTACGATTTATGCGATGTCATTGTCACTCTTTGTGGATCACTCATCCTTCATTGAAAATGCAGTAACAAGTTAAACCCATCTCAATGACTGACAATTAATATTTCAATCCTAATAAGATAGGATATGCAAGCATACAAATCTGATAACGCTTTTATATGATAGGTAACTAAAATTAAGTGGACCGGAAATTCCTAGGTCACAAGAAAAAAGAAACATTGATCATTACCTATCAGATCTGATTATATCAGATTGTCAGGGCTCTAGATTCAGGGCTCTAGGTAGGGTTAAAAGCAAATTGAATTATAACCCCTTACCACTGTTACAATTATATGAGATCTGATCTTGTTACTTTTCTATTGCTCTGATAAAGCATTTTTTTATGTTGATAACATCTTAATATTTAAAGAATGCAAAGGGCGATGCACTTGATTTACATCTCGGCAGTTCTGGGTCCATATCAGAAGACAATTTGTCTGAGAATGTTTAGATTATATTACATAACTTGTCAGAATGTATTACACTGGCAGCAGCAATACATAAGGTCTATTGTTGTTGTTGTTGTGGGGTTTAACACCATTTTTCAGCACACGATAGGCAATACACGGCGGCCAATATTAACGGTGAAGGAAGAACCCGTGAAAACCCCCGAAAGAACCACCGACCCACGAGAAACTATTGGCAAGCTTTCTCACATACCCATAAACATAAAGTCTAAAGTGATGGTTAGCATCCAAAGAAATCTGTATCTAACTGTATAAATATAATGTATGTACTTTCACCGAAATTATAAGATACAAGGATAATGATAACAACGGTATACCAAGTCAATCCTGATACATCCAAACAAGGACATTTTGAGATAGTTAATGAGTTTCAATACTCATCTTCAGCTTCGAATCAATGTTAAATTTATTTCGTGATAGGTTTACTGACAGATGTTATCTTAGCCCTATGTGAAAAGATTATTTACAATTTGATGTTTAAATGTTCTTGACAGAGGTCGTTCTATAAAAGCCTGCATAATTTGGCGTACTTTAATATTCATAGCGCTGATATTCGAGCACGGGATCATCCGTAAACCTCTTATGAGGCTAAATATTGTATTACCAAATACAACCTGGTTTTGTATAGCTCTCAAACTAAAACCAAAATTGCCGTCAACGGTGCATTATATGTGGAACATAGTACGTTTATAATTATTTTGTGTAGAGCACTCTTGCGTCAGTCGGATATTCAGGTACTAAAGCATGTAGTTCCCATTCAAATCTTTACACTATGGCACAGACTCTGAACGACGTCTACTAGCAAGACTAAATAAAACAAGTTATTCCATTTATCGATGACGCCAGCGACCATTTTATCAGTAATAACATTGTGCATGTTAGAGTTACGGGTTTCATCACGTTAGCAAGGTGGTGTGACTTTCGTATACGATGTTCTGTTATTTTTTTATTTTTTTTATTTCACTAAAGCTAAAGATTTATAATAAGTCTCCAATGCAAGGCATCCACATAGTTTATGGCATAGGGGTTAATTATTTTCTATGAGTGAATTTGACTGTGCCATCTGATCTTTTGAACCCAAAAACCAGTAGAGCCATTTTCAAACGTTTACTCGTGGTTTGATCATCAATCTATTGGAAGTCGGATTGTTAACATTTTCATATATGCGTGTGTGAAGTTTCTAGGCAGTCCTCCAAATAGAAGACCCTCTTCGGGCACTCCGACCTTGCTGAACATGTTTACGAGTGCTTCGGCTACACGTTCAGTTTCGATCAATGGCAAAGTTGTGGCTTCAGGGTACCTAGTGGCGTAATCTACCAGCATTTAGATGTATCGGTTTTTTTTCTTCCGATCTGTATGTGGAAATATAGGTCCTACAATATCAACGGCTACTCTTTTAAACGGAGTATCTATCAGGGGCATCTGACCTAACGGTACTCTAGTTACCCTTTCCTTAGAGACCGTCATCTTGCAAACATCGCACGAGCGACAAAACCGCGGTACATCGCTATTGACACCAGGCCAATAAAATTCGCTTAATAACCTATAAGTTGCTTTCTTTATACCTAAATGACACGCCATACTCGACTCGTGCGCGACCTTGAGTACATGCGATCTGAATTTCTGGGGAACCACTAGTTAGAAGAACTTTTTATCAAGTGTAGGGTATTCCCTGTACATTAAACCTTTTCGAAGTAGAAATTTAGAGGAACACGTGTTCTTACACTTCCTCGTGGTACCCGATAATGCTTTCTCCACGGTTGCACATAAAGACGCGTCACGTTCTTGTTCATTCAGACTTCTTCGCGGGAGATATCGGTACTGGCTTCTTGTACTTTTAAATTACGTAGCGGTTTGTTATCCTCCATTACCTGAGCTTGGTTTGCACTGCTTGGATAATCAGGAACCGGAAGTCAGACATGGTTTGGCATCTAGATTGCTGTACCAATCGCAAGTTCATAGATCAGGATGGATATGCACAAGGCTTCCACGGTTCCGGTCAAGAAAGGTGTTTCGATATCTATCCTGGCGACAGGAACGTGGTCGATTGTTTGGTCCAGTAGCATACAAGGCGATTTAAACCTAAGCAATTGGTCATCGCGGACGAGGCTCCTTTTCATGACTACCCTTGCCTAGGGGAAAATACACGTGCATATCGATTGAATCGCATCGCGACCGACCTCTGCACGAACCAGAGGCTCGTACACTGCTTCCCGCTTAGCCTGCTGAGAAACATCAAGTTTTCCATCAACCAACTGTCTGCTTTCAATGACCACCTCGACTCTCTGGACTGGTCCCTTCCACTTAGGACAATTGGGGGTGATATGTCCCCACTCAGTGCAAGTGAAACATTGCTACTCTGTATGCCTTCCCTTGTTATCCCTACAAGGTTTCTCAGGTTGCCTGGGTTTTCGGTCCCTGACCTGATTCCCAGCTTTGCTGTCTCGCGAAATGACATTCGGTGAACGTCCCCGAGATGCAGCGAATACATTCGCCTGTGTGGCCATGTAATTTACCTCATACCACCCATCGCTGCAAGTAAGTGCACGTCCTACTGACGAACTGGGTGAATCTCTTGCTCTCTAGGGTTTGCTCTACTTAATTTTCTTGCGAATTCCTTGCTCGGTTAGCTCGTATTTCTTCCGAAGTGCGTCTTTCAACCCGACGTAATTCAGCAAATCGACCTCGGATAACGCGAATACACGTTTAATGGTTTACCCGACAACAACGCGACCAATCATCTTCTTCCCATTTTTGTACAGTGGCGTACCTTTCGAACCTGCTTAGATAACTATCCATGTTATCTTTCTCGTCTTCAACTTGGGGCAGGTTTGGACATCTCAGTTTAAAATCATGTTGCCCTCTCTTTTAGTTTGCAATAGGTCAGAATTTATTTGATACTACCTCTCCCTATTTCTGTCTTCTGTCTCCAAAAATCCCAACCTCACTTTCTTTTCCCTTTCTAACTTTTTATCGTCTACTTCCTTAAGCAGTTATATCTTCTCCCTTTCTGCTTCCCTTTCCTATCCTTTCCTTTTCGGCCTGTTTTTTTTTTCTAACTCTATCTCCTCCTTCTCTGATTCTATCTTCTACTTCTCGGCTTGCTTTTCTAATTCTATGTTCTTTTTTCGGCTTCCCTTTCTATCTTCAATTTCTCCCTTTTGATCTCCCTCTTCTTTAACATTTGATCCCTTTTCCTAGCCTGTTCTAAGGACTCCCCATCATAGCAAGACTGTTTCCCCAGTTTCACAAGTTCTTTCACTGATGACAGTTCCATAAATCGAATATGACCATCTTAAAGTGCAGTATTATACAAATAAATGCATAAGTACTATAATTTCAACAAACCCTATTTTCCTTCTCGAAAGGCAACAAAAACATGAAATGTGTACCAAAAAAAAGTAATGTTATGTGTCTGCTTAACCTCACTGTCTTATCAAGAGCGTCTGAAACACACAAAAGATCATACAAGAATAATGAAATAATAATTTCAGTGCTCCGTTAAATATGAAATGATCCCATTTCTGACACCATTTGTAACAAGATAACCGGTTGGGATTTCGGATTTAAGAGAGATGTCATTTGCTGGTGCCACAAATACAATGTTTAATGATAAATGACTTGAATGAAAAAATAATTATGATTAATGCGCGCGTATATATTATCCAAAAATATTGGATCAATTAACATAATCCGCACGAACTTAATAATGAAACACAAATAAATGACCTTCCACAGTACAAGGACAAAGGGTGATTGATTCACTGCGATTTCACAACGAAAGAATGATGTGTTTTACTCAAATAGTAAACAAAAAGCTGTGGTATTTTACTCATATTGTAAAATTTCATTCACTCAAAAAGTGAAAACGATGAAAACAAAAGGGACCGATGTACACAATATCTTTACAGTCCCAAAAACACTGGGTATTACAAACCCCAAAGATTAGCCCACGGCTAAAAGATTACATGTATGGAGTTACACACTCCATCACCAGCAAACTTGGCTACCAGTCACACTGGTCGATCAAGCAGAGAGAGAGAGAGAGAGAGAGAGAGAGGAATACTTATATTGACCCATTTTGATTATATCAGATTGTAAAACAATAGGTTTTGTTAAACATGTATTCTGATTCTAGAGAACATTTGAAGATGCATATTATATAGAACTGTAGCCCTAATCATTAGCTTACGATGCATTAACATGTCTGATTTTTCTTTTATTTCAATAACGAATGTAGTTTATTTAACGTCCTTTGCCTCTCTCTCTCTCTCTCTCTCTCTCTCTCTCTTAGAAATTTATGATGATGATTGCCTTTGAATTTCCTGATTCCATTCAAAAACACAACAACATGTTGAACGATAGTTCACGGTATAAATAATAGCAAGTCCTTTGCCATGTGCTGCTGAGTACAATAGCTCCACGCCAGTTCAGTTACTGTCCATCTGAAAATGACACAACATTAATTAAGATAGGGATAAAACGTACCGAAAGTAAAACACGTAATATCATACATTTGCAGAAAAGTGGAATTTCAATTAAGTTCCACGAATAATATTAGGAACAATGAAATTATTCCAAATGTCAAATGTCAAATGATACGTAATATTGCCAATTAATTCAGGTGCATGGGATAAACTAATAAGAACAAAACATTAAACGTATATTTGCACCTGTGCTCTCTCTCTCTCTCTCTCTCTCTCTCTCTCTCGCATAACTTTGCTCTAGAGTTAAATGATATGGATTGATGCATATGTTATTATGACTATGACGTGAAATGTTACAAAACTCCACCATACGGGCCAAATTTGGGTATTTCTGTCGGAGTTAGCCTAAAATCCACCATAGTTTTTTCATATTTTTGCATATCACTCTACCTTTGCAATATACGTACTAAGCGGTGTACCCTGTTGGTTAGATACACCCAAAGTTAATACGTAATTTCATATTTTTAAATCTCTAATCAGTCTGAAAATTTTCCAAACTTTCATTCATGATAATAAAAGTGCGATACTTTCCAAATTATGGGTTATGTTATACTTGTTGCCATGGAAACGTTCAAATCATAAGTAGTATGAATGTGAAAATATAAGTGCACCATATGCTCATTTCTAAAATTAGCATTTCCATCTCGTGAGAATACGCAGCGAACACACCTTGTGTTATTGTCTAAACTTTGTTTTACCATCTGGTTTGTCTACTTGAGAAACCAAAAAGAGCAAACACCGTGTTATTATCTAAATTTGTAATATAATTTCTTTTAGGAAAATGAGATAAGATTCATATCAACAATTCGATGATGTTGGAAATTTACAGCTCCTGTTTCAATGAAACAACCAACACACTTGCACATATGAAAAACACAATGAGTAAACAATAGTTTGAAATATTGTGTTTATGACGACAAAATATTGACAAAGGGATGTAAATCTTAAAGTGTTTGCTAATATTGTGATGTGTTACTTCCCATTGTCACGAAACTACCCCCGTGTTCCTTTCTCGTAATTTGATAGAATTTTTGAAGTTATTTCTGAGCATGTGAAACTTGTTAAAGTCTATATTGTTGTTAGTCGGATGAATAGCGTCAGACATTGGTACTGAGCATTCAGAGAACTGTTTTGGTTCCTGAGAGCAAATATGAAATGTGTAAATCGCTTTTATTAAACTCCGGTACACAATGATCAGCCATGCATGATGTTGTACGTAATCATAATAGGTTTTCATTTATGTAGGTGAAACTGGGAGTTGTATTTAATAATAATTGTTCAGGTAGCCGCATGTTACCTGAACATTTCACCTTCAGAAAAAACAAACGGTATAGTTCTTTTGGGGTTTAACGCCATTTCTCAGGCTATACATGACGGCCAGTATAACTGGTTGCGGAAAACCCGGAAAAACCGCGGTAAGAACCGCCTAATCACGGGAAGTGACTGGAGGCTTTCTCACATAAACACATTAGCCGAGCCCGATATTCGAACCCACGCGGACAGAGGTGAGCTGGCAGCAATCGGAAAATAGACCACTCGGTCAACCGAGACCCCAAGTTGTATAGTGTTTTTACTTTTATTCAGTGAGATTATTTAAATCGTTAACTAGACTTATTAGTGTACGTTTGCACTTTCTTATTTTGTCAAGCATTTTGTAATTGAAGTCTGCTGCACACATTGTTCTTTTCTGACATCGTCTACTAAGTTAGAAGAAACTCTCGTTAGAGCTTCCCTTTTCACCAGGCCAGGTGCATTTAAGATTTTCCTTTTCCTGGGAGTTGTATTTAATAATAATCTCCAGTGTCTTTGTCCTGGATGAAATAATATACCGTTTGGGCCTTTCTGTTTCCTTACCAAACTTTCATAGTGGGTGAGCCATTCAAATCATCATAAGGTTTAATTTTCACACCCATATTCCTTGTCAAAAAGTAATGACCTTTTCTCTATATTGTTCGAACGTTCCTTTCTTGTCCTTCTCGTCTATTCTAAAACATTGAATATTGTGAACTGCTTGACTTACTTCAGTCTTTATTTGTTAGACAATGATTCTAATTGATCGGATCATGCATCCGTTAAACATTGGTTAACTTCTTCTCACCTGCAAGGAGGTTTGATATTTCTTTCCTTGCAATACATTTCCCATACGATCCATTTTATGAAAGTCAGAAAATAGCTGATCAATGTCAATTCCACTTGTACACAAATCCAAATCATTAGAAGTATTTTCCTTGCTTTGAAACAAAAAAAAAAAAAAACTCATAGTAGAAGAATCGTTTGAGTTTCAAGAAATTTATTGAACATCGTTAGTCTGGTGACATAAAAACACTCGCTGCGGACAAGCTATCATACCAACATGGCATAACACACATGTTTCATATTTTAGAATGACAGAAAGACATAATAAATATTTGAAAGATATGATACACATTGTAAACCTTACAATGCCAACCATACAGAAAATTACAATACAATGCAATAGTATATACCATGCAAATTTACATCTTTTATTTTTATTTTTTTCAACTTGTGAACAATAACACATGACAGAAATGAGTACAATTTAAAATTTAAAAAAAGGAAATGATGGTACCCAAACTAAAACCTTAAAAATAATTCGAGAAAGTGAGTTATTAATACAAGCATTAAGGGACCAGGATTTAAACCAAAGGAACTCAATTTTAAGTGATAATCTTTCATCTGCATTGCAAAATGACTACTAAATAAAACGAAATAAAGCACCTTTACAGTTAACTCCTGACCGTGTCTGAATCAGCCTGCTGAATTCTTTAAAATCAGCGATTGTTCTCAATTTATTGGTCAAACTGTTCCCAACTCCGTGATCGTCAAATTTTTTTAAAAAAAAGGTTACTTACTATAATGTGGTTGAATTCTAAGAGGCAAGCGTTTGTGGTGTAGAGATTGGTTCAGGAAGCGAAGATAAGAGAGAGGTTTGTGCATAAGCAGTATTTGTAATAGCTTGTTCCACCATGACATTCTTATTGGAAACCCTGCGGTAGATCGTGAGGGAGCTGATGGAGATATGACCTGTTGGAGACATCAAACGTGCTTATCATCACGTGGTACGGAGAGAGTTATTTATGTAGAGTGTTGATAAATTACAGTTTTATTAAGTGTTGTCGTGAATTGAAAATGTGTATCCTTTCAAATTCAATTATATATATATATATATATATATATATATATATATATATATATATATATATATATATATATATATATATATATATATATATATATATATATATATAATAATAATAATAATAATTTTCAAAAGTGGGGATTGTTGCTTCTCAGATAAATAACTTGGCAGTGTACTATCAGTATTTTTTGTTTGCCTTAGGGCTATTTTTAGGGACACTTTTGTTTGTTTTATCTGGAATTGTTTCATCTGAATGGATGGCAAATCTTTTGTCATATTGATAAAGCAGTCAATATTTCTAGAGTTATTTCCCGTGCTTAAAATATCATTGGGACGTTGCAATGTAATATTTTATTTGCCCAATTTGTGTTGAACAAATTCGAACATATTACAGATATTATAAAATATATAAAGTGATGAATTCATAAACATTAAATCGATGTTATGTATGGGGCATTTTCTTTATATTTACGACGTTGCCACTGACGTTATTCATACACGCTCTGAATATCTCATGGGATTTTCATACACCCTATTCAAACATTCGTACACCATGTTAGAACTGCAAATATATTATTCCGTTTGTTTACTATTATCCAATCAAATATCTAAAAATGTCTCGAATTGTTTTTATTATTAAAAATTCCCCGTATGTATACGAACTAATGATATAAAATGCATGACCAAGCAAGTTCTTCTTGAAACAAACAAATCTAATGATTCGACCTCTTTATTGCCCCTTGGTGTCGCTACTCTAGCGAAGCCAACAGCCCTAGGCCAGTTGGTTATTAAAGTACATTTGAATGATCACTTATTCAAACCACTGTCCTTTAAATTGCGCCATCAGTACATTCTGATCAGATTGAAGCTCAGGACGTCAAGCAGAGCGGACGTGCTTTTTGTGCGCTCTCAAGAAGATTGCTTGAATTGCTTGAATAGTGTAAGAGTGGCACGTATAGAGGAGCTTATTCTAGTACCTGTCTGTTCACACTTATCCCATGTGAAGAAGAATTTAAAGGACAGGTATTTCAAGATCGGGTGCGTAATACATTTGCAGTAGTTATTTTGATTTTTTCTTTTGATGACCCAATTTTTGGGTCTTTGTGTTTCATGCAATTTTCTTTACTTTGTTTTTTGTGCATTTTTGTATATATTTTGATAGGGACTACAATATTTTGCTTTTTAGAATCCAAGACTGTTTAGCACTTTGATTTTGATTGCAAGGGTTAACCGCCTAATAGTTTCAAAATTCATTGAAATAAATTAGCAAATACTAAATAGTGGTGTGAGACCCCAGTCTCTAAATTGGATCTTAAGCCCTGAATAGAGTTCAGAGAAATAATGGATCAGGTAGAATTAGGAACAATTAGTGCCAAACCAACTTACTACAAAACAAAAGTAGAGGAAGGTAGGTTATTTGCATAACACCCCAAGGGCTGTCAAACAATAGATTTTGAGAAACAGAGAATGCACCGAGGCAGCGAGATGTACTGATGGTCCTACATGAACAAGGAATTGACTTGGGTAAAATCGATGGCCTCCAGAATGGTGGATATAACAAGTACGTTTTATATCCCAAAGACTATGACACCCCCCACCCCCATCTGAGTCAATAGAAGTGAAGGGGATAGCTGCAAAAGTTAGAGAAACACCACCCTTTATAAGGGAAATAGAAGGAAAACAAGTGAAATATTTGTGTCTGGACTATCACTTGAAATAAACACAAACGAATTGGTGCATAAAGTAGAAACCAAATTTCAAACGCAAGTCAAGGCGCACAAGATGGCCATCATTTGGGGGTTCGGGCCAATTAAATCGGGAGTAAGAATCGTACTAGTCAAGAAATAAGACACAAAGAAAATACCAGCACATTTCTGTGTAATGGGCTTTAGGCTCAAAACATGGTACAAGAGATGTGAGTTGGAGAGAAAATGTCCGAAATGTGGGCAAACCGGGCATGACCCCCAACAATGCACAAATAAACCATCAGCCCCTACATACGTAAGTACGGTGGCGACAGTCTTAGACCCACAAATAATAGACAATGAGGTGCGTGCAGAAAATTCAATTGCACAAATACACCAAAATACAATCCCAAAACTGACCAGTAAAACGGTGCAATCAGATATAGCGGTGCCAATAACGGAAATAAACCAAAGTTTGGAGCAATCTCAAAGTACGCCAGAATGGGAAAAAATTCTCAGCCCAAATAAAACTGGAATTTGCAACACCGCACACCCAAACCAATTAAAATTACAATTAAAATCAGTAACAAATTTGCACCATTGCAAGAAGAAGAAACATCACTATAAGAAAAGGAAGAGGAGGAAATGAAAGAGGATCAAACAAACCTTTTTGGTCTGGTACCCTTTACATCGACTCTACTACCCAATAAGAACATTAAAAAAGAAAAGCCTTCTCAGAGTCAAGCTCCTCGTAGGAGGGAGCTATAGAGGAAGAAAGATTCGACACTCTTGAAACTGCATATTAAAAAAAGGAATTTGAAACATTACAAAACATGACAAGGAACAAAAAAAGGGGGGAGGACCGGAAACAACGCACAGAACAAATGGACAGACGGACATAACGGACAAGAAAGAAATAGACGATGAAGACGAAAAAGAAGACGAAGACGAAAATGACGAGGGAAGCGAAAGCGACGAGAATTTTGAGACAGGGACAGAATACGAAAGTGACACTGACGATACACATAAAACCAGAAATACAATGGAAACAGAAATAGGCACGAAAAATAGAACTAACAAGACCAATGCTACTGATGAAAACACAACAGAAACTCCAATTAACAGTACACCTTGGGGTGACCCAGTGCCCCAACATATAGACCCATAAATCTAACCTAATCTAACTATAAAGTAAACATTACACTTTTTTTTCTAAAATTAAATTATGTAACAGTGAAAACAACCGTGCGACAACCTGGCGAAATGACTAAAATGGAAGGAACAAACTTCCGTTTATTGTCAATAAATGCTAATGAGATAAATAAAGAAAAAATACTAAAACTTAATAACGACTTAATTTACGATGTTTTATTTTTACAAGAAACTCACAATGGCTTCACCAAAGAGCTTATATATTTATGTGAGGAAAAACTTAATGGAATAGTAATACTAAATAATTATACAGGAAGAGACTTAAGAGAGGGCGTTGCAACAATAACTAAAAATAAAAAAGGTGTTAAATGGGAAAGAAAGGATGAAGGAGATTTTTTTCAAGGGAGATTACTACACATAGTTATGAGAACATACATTTCGTTAATATGTACCTACCAGCTAATAAATACCAAAAGCAACAATTTTTAGACAGACTCTCAAAATATCTCGAAAAATATACAATGGAAAATTTAATATTAGGGTATGACTTTAATTGGGTGGGGGACAATATAGACAGAACAGATAAACAGACAACAAATGATCTAAGATTTAAACTAGAAATGAAACATTTCTTCACAAGACATAAACTAACAGATGTATATAGAAGATTGAATATTTTAAAAAGAGATTATACATATGAATATAAAACAGATAAGGGTAGCAGATATGACAAATTTCTATGTACAAATTATGATAAAAGAATATACAAAGAGGCAGGCATCATGAACTTTAAATTCTCTGACCATAAATTAATATACGTAGATATAGAAATAATATCCAGAAATCAATGGAGGAAAGGGAGTTGGAAATTTAATAATAAAATACTGGAAGAAGTAGATTTTATTAAAGAGATAAGAGAAGAAATTAAAAAGTTTATAGAAAGGGGAAATTTTGATATTTTAAATGAATGGGACCAACTTAAAACATATTTAAAAAGAAAGCAGTACAATTTGGAAAAATAAGGAAACAGAAAACTAAAATAGAAAAAGAAGAAATAAATATACAACTAGGAAAAAGAAACACAGCAGAAGTGCTACAAAAACTACAAAAAAGATTAAATGAGATAATGGAAGAAGAAGGAAAAGGCAGAGAGATAAGAGCAGGAAAATTTACAAGTGTATACAAAAAGCAGACGGACTCTATAGAAGAGAAGAATTAAAAAGACTGGGATAAAAGTGTACTGAAAGCTTGAAAATAAATAATAACGAGACAGCAACAGACAACGGTAAAATCTTGAACCACATTAAAAACTACTACACTAGCTTATACAAAACAGAAGAAATAGAAGATAAATCAATTGATGATTATTTGCAAGAAATTGAATGCGAGGTGATATCGTCAGAACACAAAGACTTGTGTGACGAACTCACCTCGACGGAAGAAATTTTAAATACAATCAAGACGCTAACCAAAAGGAAATCCCCAGGTGGAGATGGACTCACCGCAGAATTCTATCAAAAATTCAGCGGTGAGTTGTCGCCCATTCTTGAATGGTTGTTCAACAACATTTTACTAAGAAATGAAACCATGACAAAAAGTATGAGGGAAGGAGTAATCAAATTAATATATAAAGGGAAGGGAGATAGAGAAGACCTAAACACTTGGAGACCCATCTCTCTCCTAAACACTGACTATGAAATACTAAGTAAACTACTAGCAGAAAGACTTAAGAAGGGGATGAACAAAATAATTAATAAAAATCAGTCTTGTGGACCGAAAGGTAGAGTTATTCAAAACAATATCTTAAGTATAAGAACAACTATAGATTATTTAAATGAATGTGGTCAAAAAGGTGCCAGGGTACTTTTTGACCAAGAAACTGCTTTCGACAGATTAGAGCATAACTACATACAAAAAGCGCTAGAAAAATTTGGTTTTGGAAACCAAAATCCTGTACAACAAAATAACTTCAAAAGTGCAAGTCAACGGAGCTAGTATTGAGCAATTTGAAATCCAAAGATCAGTGCGGCAAGGATGCCCATTATCTATGCTATTATATGTGTAATAGCAATATAAATACTAAGTATAAAAAAAAGACTAAATACAAGGATTGAAGGCATACAAGTTCCAAACATAAAAAAACGAAATAAAGATGTTACAATACGCCGATGATTGCACAAACTTCATAAAAGACCCTAATTCCTATAAATACTTGATACAGGAATTTGAAAAATTTGGAAAAGCCTCGGGGTCAGAAATCAACCATGAAAAAACAGAAATGCTAAAAATAGGAAACTGGAGGGGAAATCACTGTGGTTCCCCCCCCCCCCCCCCCCCCGGATCAAGGAGAAAATCAAACCACTAGGTATATATTTCGGAAATGGAGAAGAGCGAGCAAACTGTAAGGAAATGAGAGAAAAAATAGACAAGCATGTGAACATCTGGGCACTTACGCCACTCTGCCTCATGGAACGGGCCCAAGTGGCCAAAACATACATATATACAAATATTAATTATATACTAAAGTCAAAGGACATTAATAATACAACTTTGCAAAAAATTGATAAACCCATCATTAACTATATTTGGGATTTTAAAACACATTATGTAAAAAAATCACTTTATATAAAGCAAGGGAAAAAGGAGGACTAGCAATACCGAATCCAATGTTAATTAAGCATGCTAATATTCTAAATAGATTTTAAAAAATACAAACAGAGCAGAATACCCGTGGGAAGGGACATATGTATATTGGTTTGGGGTATTTTTTAATGAGAAACAGAAAAGACATCTATCAAAATAATAAACTTGTAAAAACAAATTAGAAGTACCTAGAAGATTTAGATATATTAAAGAACTACTACAGATGTATAGAGATAAAAAAGAGCTATGGGAACTAGATGATAGACTTACATACAAATGGATAAGAGAAATAACTACAAAAAAGTGTAAAAATAAAGTAGAAGAAGATAAGCTATATATTAATTGGGAAAGAGCATGGGGGCACTGGGTTAAACTAGGCACCCTTAAAATACAAAGCTTCTGCTTCTAATACATGCACGATGCATGGTTGACGGGAGAGGTTGCAGTGCGACGGTATATGGTCCGAGTACCGCCAAATTGTCCACTCTGTAAAAAAAACTATTTTTAGCAAACATCATGTTATCACCCAGTGCAAGAAAAGAAAAGTTGTTGTTGTTTTAGGGCTTAACGCCATTTTTCAGCACAAGATAGGCTATACATGGCGGCCAATATAACTGGTGGAGGAAGAACCCTGGAAAACCCAGGGAAGAACCACCGACCCACGAGAAGCTACTGGCAGGCTTTCCCACGTACCCACGCTAGCCGAGCCTTGGACTCGAACCCACGCAGACAGAGGTGAGATGGCAGTGATCCGGAACGGTGAGAGCTGTAGACCACTCGGCCACTCGGAGCCCCGAAAAAAAAGTAGAAAGACTAAGAGTTATAGAGAAAATTAGAAAGTTGTTGTTGTTGTTGTTGTGGGGTTTAACGCCATTTTTCAGCACACGATAGGCTATACATGGCGGCCAGTATTAATGGTGGAAAATTAGAAAGAACGACAGACAGAGAAAAGAAAACTTACTATACTTAGATGTGAGATTTGACAAAGAAACACCATATAAAATAACTGACTATATTGTAGACACAATGAAAGCCTGTGGCCAGATCACAGTGATACGTAAATATAAAAAATAAAAAAAATAAAAACAATATTAAAAAGATAAAAAAACTTTCAATTGTTTAATTTCAATCGCTATTCAAATTTCAAAAATTTAGCAAGTGAATATAAAAATCTCCCAGTCATATAACTTCATAAAATTAAATATTTGTAGAAATATCCCACACATAAATTGTTAGTATGACTCTCAAATCTTCCGGTCACATACCTTCCTCAACCTAAAGAATTTTTTCTTTTTTTTTTCTCCATCGTTCTCTCATTCCTAATGGGTATAGAAAATGAGAAAAACAGGGAGGGACAGGAATCCCTAATGGGGGAAGTACGAGATAATGAAGTCACGGGGCTACGTCACATGGAGCTACGCGAAGTGAACAGGCCCGTGAAAGAGTTTTGGAAATATCCCAGGTGGGAAACTCAGGCGTACAACACAAAGAAATAACTACTCGTATATACTCTCGACCTAATTCCCCCTGTCTCTGTTACACAGCTCCCGTACTGTGTATCTATCCCCATTTAGCGGGAAATAAATATAAAAATTACCTTTTGGGTTTCGTTTTGAACATAATCTTAAATAAATAAAGGCGGACTAACTCGAGCACGGATAAATACAGTAAATAAAGAAAGTGTGGACCCCTGCTCAAGCCAACCGATCTAATCATATTAATTTAAGCGAAGGACAATACAGACCAACACACATATAAAACAATAGCTTCTTTTTTCTTTCAAAACCAATAGTCCACCGTTTCTTCGCCGAATTCCAAATTTGAAATAATATAACCATTAATAAAATATAAGATTGTAAGACAACTGGGATAAAATTTGAAATAACTGTCTCTCCCTGCAAAGAAAACTATATATAGCACACATACATATAGCAATATACACATAGCAAACACGGGATATAGGTGACCTCGAGTCAAGGTCAACTAGAAAATCAGGGAAGGGACTTCGGGTAAGGTGATAGAAACCAACTCAGAAGAACCACCCTGTAGAAAACACTAGGAAATCCAACAAATACCCCATCAAAAATTATCTTAAAATAAATTTTTTATCGGAATTCTTTTATTTAAAAAAAAACATACAACACATTTGGAGGGAAACACATACATATAAACACTTTCCTTTTTTTGACAAGTGTGGGGGGAGGGGCATCTGTCTGGTGCCCCCCACCCACCCAATAAAAAAAATTTTGACTGGAGCTTAAGAGTGGAAAAATTCAACTTAGATCCCCCCGGTTTCTAGACAGCCTAACCCTTCAGAAGCTGCGAACATGGCGCAGGCACTTGCTTACAAGGCAGATAATGACGCAGTAAAACCCCTGCTTCAGTCACTGTCCCGGAAAAGAAATCGAGGAGAGTATAACAGTTATAACGACCAAAATCCGGGAACAGTTAACACTGTGGTGAAACAGCACAATATTCCAGACTGACTTATAATAAATTGGGATCAGACCGGATGCCATCTGGTGCCAGGTGGCGACTGGACGATGGAAACCCGTGGATAAGCCAGTGTCAGATACAGATTACTATTTTACTCGCAATAGCAAATTCCGGAACTTCCTTGTTCCCACAATTCATTTACGCAGGGAAGACTGACAGATGCCTGCCTAAGGGTGAAGTTTCCCCTGCCCACTGGGATGTGACTCAAAACAGACCCACACTTGAGTTCCGAAGAATCTTTGATACGTTGTGTGGATAATGTCATCATTCCATATGGGAACAAAACACGTGACCGTCGGACCCTTGCGTAATACAGTCAGCAAGCAGTTGCAATATTTGACGTGTTTAGACCCCACCAAAGTGCGAAGATGCTAACTAAATTGAAAGACTGTGGAAACACTGCTTTGTTTGTGCCTGCCTCTTGTACAGACCGACTTCAACCACTAGACTTGACAGTAAATAAAGAGTACAAAGAAGAATTCACACTTCCACGAGCGGTATGCTAAACAAGTCATGAACGCCATTACGGAAAAAGAAGATGCTACTAGTGACGATAAGTGCAGAGTATTAGTAAATCTTGCAACCTCATTAATCAAGCCATTTCACGCTGAATTGATAACTGCAGCTCACGCGACAATGAGTGAAAGATCGGACAATACCGTGAGACTTGATTGACACGATGTTGAATGATACAGTGGCTTTGTCCAAAAATCTGTGAAGTGTGAGCTTTAATATTCTGCTGTAATTAGTGCATATACACAGTGTTTCATTACTATTTGTATTTCAAGAAATAGTTATAGCAGTTTACAGGATTATTGTTCTTTTGGATTACAAATGCATGGATAAAATAAAATGTGCTCTTTCAGAAGGATTAAAATGTTTTGAATAAGTATCAAATTTAATTTTCATATAATTATTTTGTATTATTTTTCTTTCATTTTCAGTATTACTATTGTTTGAATGCTTATGCCTTTTCTCTATCTTCTCTTTATCCTTACTTACACATATCGATTTAAGGCAGTGAGTGTAAAATTTCAGCTGTCGGATACCTTATCGAATGTGTGCATGGAAACAATATAACATGATTTATAATTCTTGTTTCAAAAAGTTAAAATAAAATATAAAACAAACACATGTAAAAGCTGATATTTAATTACCAGATTACAGTATTGACCTTGATTTATAAAATGCAAATAGCTTTGTTAATCTCTAAGAATGAAACACTGTAAGAACACGGGGGGGGGGGGAGTCATCATCCTACCTGGCTCATTTTTCTTGGATTGGGGCAACAACGAAACCCACGAAAATTGGTCCCCCAAGGAAATTGATAATACTACAGTATTGGTTATTAGCTGTTTTTCGAAATATCTGCAATATACATGTTTAAGCAAGTAACAATGTTCTATTATGATCTGAGAGAATAAGTTTTGCCTTTGCTTCAAATTCTTTCATTCTAGTGGATGTTACTTTTCTAGGGAAGGACGTTTGGCTTCCATAGGAGCCTCTGATATTAACTTTATTGAAAAACTTGTGGAGCTTTTGATTTAGTTCACATTTCCTTTTCAGGACTTCGTTAAAACGAAGAGTCTAAAAAGAAACAGAATCGGATTACATGTTTATTGAAAACAATTAATACATGCATTCAATTCAAGGATATTTTCTCAGTTACTTTGCTCTTAATTACATTCATTCTAGATGTCTGCAGCAAAAGTACTCAATAGGAGTGATAAACGGATCTGGTGCCATCAGCTTAATTTACAACCTACAAAACAAGTAACTGATGTAAGCACTACAGAACTAGAAATGCCATTTGTATTGGAAAGAAACACACTTTACAAACATTAAGAGAAAATAAAGACAATTTAAGACAAAATATAGTAAATTGTATTTTCTTAGGCCAAATAAATCCATAAATTCTTTATGGTAAAATATATTAGTTCACCAGATCTGACAATTTGTGTCCTGTCAAAAATCTAAAAATAATTTCGAAAATAACAATTCTGAGGTTTTCAGACTTTTCAACATTAACTAATCAGACATAAGCAAATCATTTTCTGAAAATTGTCTGAGTCTCCTTTTTTATTCCAACTTTTATTTACTTAACTTTTCGATCTGACGAATCTCAAATTGACAGTAACCAACCTGTATTTATAGTTTTTTCTTTGTTCTGTATGTCAAGTACTTTACCATTTACAGGGAAAGGAATAGGAATATAAATGTCGATCTGTACATTTTCGCGCCTTACCCTGAAAATGTCGATATGTACATGACTGTTTCTGTGGCCTAAGTGGTTAGAGCGTCCGCCTTGGACGTGGAATGTCGCAGGTTCGAACCCCGGTCGAGCCATACTAAAGACTTATAAAATGTTACTAGCAGCTGTCTCAGACTTAAGAGGTTGGTGTTAGGACTGGTCATCCTGGTGTTAGGATAATGTGACTGGGTGGAGCATCATGCTACATGTCTATGGCATAATGCCCCAGTGCTAGACATCACTATTCACTGCCACACTCCAGACATCATAGCGGTATGGCTGGAAATTTTTTAAAGCTACGCTAAAAAATCCAAATCCACATCGATTGTACATCTAATTAGATGAGTCCAATACAATGGGTCCCGTTATTAGCACTGTAATAAAACTAAGTCGTGAATGTTTTACGTGCGTCCTAACAATCGGTGTTCTATTTGGTCCGCTCAAAGCAAATGTAGTGTGATAGTGAATTTACTTTCGATATACATCTTCCGCATACTGTTCACCTCAATAATAAATTTATAGACTGTATAGATTTTAGTGCGATAGAAATATAAGCTAAATGAAGAACAATGCATTGATCTGAAATTGAAAGAGAAAGTTATTCCTTGAGACAATAATCATAAACCATAAATTGTATTCTACCATTCATTGTATTCTTCCATAAAGAAAGAAAATCGACCTATGTACAACATGAAGGATAACTTGTAAATATGCAAGACAAAAGTGAAAAAATACATGTATCTAATTCAAAGACCAATGTTCTGTATGCGTTCTGAAAGGATTGCTTTTACATTAGTGACATCATTTCATGATAAAATTGGATGTCTCACTTGTGACGTTGAGTTGTATATTCATGGATCAATGTTTTATAATATCTTTATATGTGTTTTAATAATTTTACATCTCGGAAATCTGTAACATCTGATTGCTGCTTCACTACACGCGTTAGAAAAATGTTTAATATTTGTCTGTAACTGCAATATCGCTACTTGAGAACAATTGTACATGTTTCATGATTTAAAAAGTTTGTGTCATCTGACGTATCTCGCAGAGGCTGTCGAAAGAGAGTTAGGGACATCTACGAGGTTATCATCTATTAACTGCTAGATGAAAATATCTTTCAAAAAAAGAAAATTACACACACAAACACACACACACACATTTGTTAAATTAACCTTTTACAATGAAGTTTGATATTTTAACACATCGCGTGATCCTAATTCAACATAATCAATTCAATCCTTACTGAGACAAATTCTCCTAAACCGAGAAACACTAAGAGCAAAATATGTATTAAGGTGGTACCTGTCACTGAAAAATCACCTGTTGATATTGCTTTATTGGGTAACATTTTACACAGGTAATGTAGAACAACCTTAGCCTGTCTTTGTGTAGCCTGGTTTCATGGTTTGTTTCAAACTAGAAGGTCCTCTGGTCTGACGAAAGTTGAAGCCGACCGTGTAACAAGCATATATTAGATATTGATTATGTACAGAGTTTGCTCCCATTATTCACTTTAACTTAAGAGTGTACAATATAACATAAGAACAGTTACAGGAAATCAAAGTTAGCATTGCACATCATATGTGTTTTCGCATTTAAGTCTTTCAATTTGCGACAGGAATCTAGCATAGGTCACATTAAACATGAGGTAACTTTGGCATATGTGTTTTGGAAGCAAAGTAAAATTTAATGAATTATTGAAACAAGTGAAACTTCCTATCATTTTTCTTATAGACATGCAGTGTTATAAATTATTTTGAATTACATTTTCTAAATTCCAAAAGTTAATCAAAATTTTGTAAAAAGAAATATTTCTGGGGTCATGAAACGCATTTGTTTAATTGGTTTTTAATTGTATCACACATTTTATTAGTAGATCAATTATCTAGGAAAATAGTTTTTAATAGTAAATTATACGTTCTGATTAAGCTCGTTAAGTGCATGACGATGGACGACTTCATAGTGGCAACTGGATCGCTTGATAATCAGATGTGCATATAGAGTTATATATCTTTGATCTTGGAATTTCTAAGGAAGTAGTATTCATATAAATTAAGCCTGAAATGCTGCAAACTTTTTTACACTCATTCATATGATTCAGTGATTCAGTACAAGGCTGATCAGCATAGATTCGCAGTCCTTAAAAAAAATGCTCACCTTAACTGACACGCATTATTGAAGACAGTCGTTATAATGAATATATGTTCATTGCCATATTGTATTTTAGATTTTAAAAATGTATCTTCTGATAAGTATAGGTCAAGTTAAAATTTATTAATAATACTTAATACAATTTATCAAAGTTAGCCTAACTTTAGATACGTGTTATATGATGTTAACCTAGAAAATATACGGTATAGCACTCGTCGTGTTCAGCTTTTACCTGGAACTATGTTTGTATCACGTTGATCAAAAAATAATCATTTTATGTATTGTTCACTCTTCACAATGTTTAATATTTACAGAGAATACTTTGGTCAAGTATCACATATTAAGGCATATGATTATAAGATAAACCAAACAATTAAAAGGCGGTATTCAACACCAGAAATTACTGTACCAATCTACGTTACAAATACCTAGGCAATAAAACATTATCAGAAGCAGTATGTAAGTTAATGTTTGGATATATAAAGAATACCATATTGCATATGCTGAAAAACACAGTTTTCTCATTGGTATTCAATATACCTTTAATGAAAAGTCAATGTGTTAAGCATCGTATTAGTAAGAAAATTATGTGAATTTTAATGACTCAAAATTCATTAACGTTTATAGTAGTAAATGTCATCTCCGGCAGAATGGACAAATAGTTGTTCAAGTTCCTCCTTTATTTCAGTGAATGTTGGTCTTTTGTCTGGGGATTTAGTCCAGGTTCTCTGCATCAAACCATACCACCTATCAGGAAAGAAAAGAATATCTGATATTTTCTTTGATGATTGAGAATGACTAATAAATGGCTCACAACAAGAAAACTTCTTTTTGGAGAAATTTATCTAGGCTTGTAGTTGAAAGTGTATGTCATAAAGGAAAAGATTTTTACGACACCATGATCTTAAACTTAGCAACAGAAAGAAGCAAATCAAACAAGTTATTAAAACATGACAAGTAATCCAAATATGTAAGTTTGAGACGAAATTTTAAGAACATGTGTTATTGTGTAATAAATCCAAAATAATCCTAAAACGTTCCATCTTAAGTCCAAACAAATAGTGTTCCGAATGAACTCCATGTCCTGATGTATCAATATCTTTAAAGATGCTGAAGAGAAACAGTACTGATGTATCACAATGGCATTGTCTAAAGCTCCTTTGAATGAATTAACAATAATCCCCAATGGTTGCTTTAATTAAGGGTAAATGTGCACTTTGTAAATACCATGAATAATCTAAGCAAACGAGTCCTCTAAAATTATATATAAACACATGAAACACGTCGGCTGACTGATTTTAAAACAAGAATATAGGACAATAAGAATCCAATAATTGTCCACTTTGTTGTCTTCTATACGCCATGTAGCTCTAAGTTACAGTATTTTGCAACTTGATCCATATAAAATATTTCACAAGACATCACAGAACCCACCTGACAAATCATCCAATGGGAAACAACCCCAAACTTAGCAACATATTCATTATTAATATTGATTTTAAAACATGAACATTATGCTCTCTCTCTCTCTCTCTCTCTCTCTCTCTCTCTCTCTCTCACACACACGTGCACGCACGCGTGTAATCAAAAACAATAACAGGAAATAATATTTTTGTAATAATAATAATAATAATAACAATAACACAAATGTACAACAAATATAAGATGGGCTAGACCAAAATTTGTTTGAATTTTGTTTGAACTGTATCGTCTGCATTTATATGTTATACGTCATATGTGTATGGTATTAAATACAAGTTTCAGAAGGTATACAGATACATATTTTATTCATAGGAACCGTTTTGCCGTATTCATATTCTACAATAAAGATAACCATTTAGAGGGTGTGTCAATTAAAATAGTCTGATGGCATTTAGTTAATGTTTCTGTCATGAAACGGTCAAGATTAGTAACACTTTGTAGCGATAAGCATTGATTGTTGTTGGAATTATGTAAATATATGGAATAAAAATGTACGTGTCATCGCATAGCTCTGGTTTAGGAAGACGTTCTCCTTTTTTCAATCTTGCTGGTAGGTCACGGCTCCTGATACTTGGATACGGAGTCTCGCCTGTATGAATATATGAATATATTATACATAATTAGGGGCATGCAAAGGAGTCTTGCCTGAATGGATAGAGGTATATTAAATGTTATAATTACAGATGGACAATGAAGTCTTCCCTGTATAAACAAAGATAGTTCAATAGCTATAACTACGGATGGGCAATACAGTATCACCTGCATGAATATAGATATAGTGATTGCTATAATTACAGATAAGCAATACAGTCTCGCCTGCATAAATATGGATAAACTAATTGCTATAATTACAGATAGACAATGGAGTCTCGTCTGCATGGGTATAGATATGTTGATGGCTATAATTACAGTATCGCCTGTATGAATATACGTATGTTGATGGCTATAATTACAGATAAGCGATACAGTCTAGCCTGTATGAATGTAGATATATTGATGGCTATAATCACAGTATCGCCTGTATGAATATAAATATGTTGATGGCTATAATTACAGTCTCGCCTGTATGAATATAAATATGTTGATGGCTATAATTACAGTCTCGCCTGTATGAATATAGATATGTTGATGGCTATAATTACAGTCTTGCCTGTATGAATATAAATATATTGATGGCTATAATTACAGATAAGCGATACAGTCTAGCCTGTATGAATGTAGATATATTGATGACTATAATTACAGATTGGCAATACAGTCTTGCCTGTATGAATATCGATAGATTGATGTCTATATTTAAAGATAGGCAATACAGTCTCGCTTGTGTGAATATAGATTATATTAATTGCTATAATTACAGATAGGCAATGTTGTATCGCTTATATAAATATAGATATGTATAAATATAGATATATAAATAGCTTCAATAACAGATAGGCAATGGTGTCTCGCTTGTAGAAATAGAGATATAGTATCAGCTACAATTAACTATAAGCAGTATAGTCTAGTCTGTATGAAGATAGATATATTAATTGCTATAATAACAGATCGGCAAGGGAGTCTCGCCGCCTGCACGAATAGAGATATATTAATAGCTACTATTACACATAGTCAACGGAGAGATAAGTCAGCGGTCTTAAAATAAGTTAGACATATATTTAGATAAACAAACACATGCATATATATACAATTTGTATGTACAAGCATACGTGCATACATAGATACATATATAAACTGATTGTTCGATAAGTTTGTCTTGGACTAAAATGGTTTATATCTACTTTAGAAAATGGAAATAAGAATTTAAATTTAGACTTTACATTTCAACTGAGTTGAATGGAGGAATAATTCGCGTTCTGTATCAGCCAATAAGTCACAGTTTACCTTGATATGTAAGGTAACTCCAATCATCTAAATTGTATGCACTAACATGGCATGGAAATTAAATCGCAGAGCAAACACAACGTACTCGTACGGATGTTTTTAAGTTGTACAAAAGTATGAAGCGGATACTGTACCTCTTGGACGTATGCAATTACAAAATTGTGCAAAGGTAATTGTAGCATTCTCTTCAAGACAAGAGAAATTGGCAATAAGAGCTGAACATGATGACGTCAAAACTGTCCATCATTTTATACCAAGATACTCAACCAGGTGATACAAGAGTTTTCTTCCCTCTTGTATAATCATGGCTTTGAATTATTTTATTAGATATCTTTATGATGTTTGTTCAAAACACTTGTATCACTAGGTTTAAAGAAACGTTTCCGTATTCACGTTTACCAAAGCTTGTAATTTCTGAATTTAGCTTGAAAAGTATGCCGTCCGATTATTGAATTTTTCGGATGTTTCTCTTGCACCACTGCTAGATTCGTGAGTCATTACTGTACTCCATCAGCATCAGATACATTTATCACTTCAACAAATAAATAGAAATAAATTTATTTTTGCTTCCGTGTCAGAGACTCTCCAAAACAACCATAAATGCATCGACTGAAAATGAGGTTATAGTAAGAGCAGTACGTCATTTTTGATCGACCAACGAGATAGCAGTATTGTATTCAGCGCGTTGCACTTGCATATCAAGAGGGCGCCAAACTGTCCACGTCCAGGGGTATCATTAGGAAATGGTCTGGTATTTGATAGTGGGGAAAATCTGAGCAAAATTTGGTGAAGGACTAAAAAAGTCGAGTTACTAAGTTAAAACGTGGTGCTAAAGTTATTACGCTCCTCGAAGTGTAGCCTGAACTATCTGTGTCGATTTTTAAACAGGTTACGAGAGAAATGTGATACGTGTCCTCCATTGGGTAGTTATATATAGTACATATATAATGTATAGGTAAATTGTAAGAAACGACACGCTGGTTTATTGCATTAGACTGTCGTCATGATTTTTGTGCGCCTCTGTGTTGTGTGTGTGTGTGTGTGTGTGAGAGAGAGAGAGAGAGGGCATGTATTTATACCACTACTACAAGTCCGAATAAATGAGAGGTCAGAAATTATCGGTCATGTGATTGATTTGTAGCAACCAAGGAGTAAAGAAACAGGCACTTGTGTCCACAAATCTGACATAATATGACTGTCTGATACCATCGTAAATAGTACTTTGAAATACACATGGCAAACAAATTGATTGTAAAACAATGCAAGTGACACGCTTCGTCCCGGACGAATCTGTTTGACATGGTTTATGCAATGTGGTTCAGTAACGTAGATTTAAGGCCCAGTCAAAGTGGCTGTTACAAAATAAAATTACACGAAGCACAGCAGTTTTAGTATTTGTATCTTTTTTAGGTATAAAGAACCGATTTTTAAAAAAAAATTATGGCCGACATTTACAGGATTCAGAATGTGAATTTAATCCTCTCCAGATTTTGTGCAGATTATTTGCGAAGAATAAATGAATTGGAGAAGCATATACTTTTATGAATTTATATTTATTTCACCTAGTATCAGTCATGTTGTTGTTGTTGTTGTTGTTGTTGTTGTTCTCGGGGTTTTAACGCCATTTTCCAGCATAAGATAGGCTATACATGGCGGCCAGTATAACTGGTGGAGAGAACCCTGGAAAACCAAGGGAAGTACCACCGACCCACGAGAAGCTACTGGCAGGCTTTCCCACGTACCCACGCTAGCCGAGCCTTGGACTCGAACCCACGCAGGCAGAGGTGAGATGGCAGTGATCCGGAACGGTGAGCGCTTTAGACCACTCGGCGCCCCTAGTATCAGTCATAAAGATATAAGAGTCTATGCTAAAATACAACAGATACATAAGTCAAAAAGTAATCAGAAGATATGCCTGATGACGCCATCGGAGAAGAAAAACAAAGCCAGTTCAGTTCACTGATGCTGTTGTTTTGGGTTGAGCGCCATTTTTCAGCACAAGATAGTCTATCCATGGCGGCCGGTATGACAAAATCACTATTTTGGGATTATTGTGAATTCCTTCAAAGACATTCTGGATTATATCATTGTGGTATGTCAACACTGCTGACACATCAGCCTATTCAAGCCTATTGACACATTAAATGCTGGAATTCATTCAGAAAACTCCGTACGTTTGGAAATGTGATACAATTTTTAGGATTATTTGCAATTTAATTCAAAATATTGCTAGTTCTTCTTATAGTTTATTTTGTAACTTAGAAAAATAAATTGATTTGCTGGTAAAGAATATTTCTGTTACTTAGTTGAAGACCTTACTGTCATAACAGGAGAACTTTTGGAGCAAGAAAGAGTTGGCCAGCCAAACATCAAAGTAAAAGGATATATATATATATATATATATATATATATATATATATATATATATATATATATATATATATATATATATATATATATATATATATATATATTGTTAAATAGTAGGTTTATATAATTTTAAATGAGGGTATGATCGGTCCTTGAGTTCTGCATCTTGGGAAAAAAGAGATATAAGACTTACCGAGACTGAATATCTCCCACAGGACGACACCATAGGACCACACATCGCTCTTCTCAGTAGCACCGGCAGTGCTGTCCGTGCACTCGGGTGCCATCCATTTCATCGGAATCCTCTCCTATAATAAATAATAATAAAATATTGGTGATGATAATGATGGTGGTGATGATGATGATGATGATGACAAAGGAGCAGTGGGAATTGAAGAAGGCAAAAGAAACCTTGGTTTTCTAGACGTATGATTCTGCTATACAAAATTGGTTTAACTGTTCATAACGAATTAGACGTATATCTTCTCTGATTAAGGAGGCAGGTAGTGTTAATAGAATTTAAACAATAAAAATAGCAATATGAAATGTGATTTTTTAAACCATTTTATATGCAGCAATATTAAGACGATTTAAACATTTTTATAAAAACATGGTTTCCATATGTGTGTGTGTGTGTGTGTGTGTGTGTGTGTGTGTGTGTGTTTATATACATATTGACACAAAAAGTTATAACAATGCAAATTTAAAACGGTTTCCTAACGTTTCGGGTTAACATGAGATATAACAACACAAAGTAGAGACAGCCAGGAAGTTAGACATACAGACTAAGATAGGAGAGAGAAGCATTTTTGCTTGATATATGTGGAAATCGTCCTGAAAGTTGTCTTTATCAACTTAGGTACGGAAAACTTTGAAAATATAAAACAGTGGGCTAGACTGGTGAAAAGAGGCAACTGTCATAACAAGTAAGACAAAAAACAAAGAAATGATGAAGAGCTAACATCAGGTACAAGAACTTCAAAATAAATGAAGAATTAGTTAGCATGGCAATGAAAGAAACACGATTTAAAATGAAAATCTTTTTCCAGGAGGGTCAATAGTTATATATATATATATATATATATATATATATATATATATATATATATATATATATATATATATATCGTGTGTGTGTTTTCTCTTTAGAGTTCTTTCAAAATCTATTTACTATTGCTTGCTTTAAAACTCCTAAAATACCAACCTTCTTTCCCGATTCGACATCGCCATCATCATCCAGCTCAAAATTCTGGGGTCCGAACCCGGCAATTTTAACTTCATTTAAGAAGTTCAACAAAATATTTCTGGCAGCAAGGCGACGGTGAACAATCTGTGAAAGTTAAAATTACATTAAGAATTTCAGATCAAGCATTATACAAGAGACATTTTAATTCAGAGGAAAGAGACGACTTATACATGTGTTTAGAATGGGGAACGAAACCTTGCGCAATACCTTGAATCAAATTTTCTTAAACATAGCACACAAGACACTGATGAAAACGGGTTGTTTTCGGGTTTCGTGTAAAGATTTCAATACGGGAAAACGTCTTTTAAGCCCATTGCTAAACAGACTGATGTCAAGAAAAAACTGCATATTACAAAATTTTTATTGTATTTTATTTTATTTATTTATTGTTTGGGCGGGTTATGAAGATGTTTCATTGTTTTGTATTTCATTTTCGTGATACTATTTATGAGGCTATTAATGAACGTATTGGAGAATTTGTTATGTACTTATTTTGAGCTCCACTTTAGGTTCGCAGACCCAACGAGCGCCCCTGCATGTCTTAATAGGCTACTCATGAAGGCAACCTTTCTGTACCTGAATATGTAATCTGAGGCTTTGAAAGTTTTAACATTGTACGGGTTTTTAAAGGTATATGAAGTTTTATTTCAAGGAATGTACTCTACATTTCCTGATATTTGTTTTGTATGTCTTTGTATAATTTGACAAAGGAGTATTGCATGTTACGATATATAATAGGCAAGAAAAATGTCCAAGAGAACATGGCAAAATCTCTTGATCTATTTAAAGGAACAGTAACAGGAAAAGTCGGACATTGCGATGATGCCATTTTTGACACAAGTACGTTCAAGAGGTTGGAAAGTTGAGAGAGATTTTGCAAACTACCTGCATAGCCTGATATTCATAGCATACGAACCTTTTTGCAAGCAAGGAATTCCATTCCTTTACAGGTATCCAATCCATAGCGGAACATGTTCTCCTGCAATTCCATGGTTACGTTGTTTCTTTGCCTTTCCAAGTAATCTCTTAGGTTTCCATTTTCACAATACTCGTAGATCATGAATGGACCAACTTAGAAAAAGAAAAACATAGTCATTTTATTAGTGCTGTCATGATCACATGAAAAAAATAATAAAAAATACGATTCAGACACTAAAATCAACGAGGCAGTTTACGTGACAAAGTTGAATCTTATATTTTACTTTCCCTTTTGTTTCATATTTGATAGATCTATTAAAGAACTGAACAGTTTAAATGTTTTATTTTTTTAATAGCACATGTTTTCTTACATCTTGGAAGGGTTTATCTACTTAAAGATTTTGTAGACGTTTACACATTTTGTGTTATTAACCTTTTACTCAGCACTGTATAAACAGGATGTTACCACCGTAGCGTTCAACCCTATACATATGTACACGTATGCTAATGTTTAAAAAACGTTTCTTTCAGTACATTGCAACTATTCCTTCGACAGCTAATTGTAGTAAAACGTGAGAAGGTTTGTGGTAACAATTTTTGCATTTTTACAATTAAATGCAGCCAAAAGGAAACTTTTTGCAGAACATTTGTCTCGCACGCATGCAAACATTCATTCATACATATGCACTGCATTTATATGCAGTCTTGACGATTTGCAATGCAAAAGTTTTAGAACAACTCATGTAATGGTTATAGTTCTCCTGGATAAATCTAATGATTTGGTAACTTACTGGCATCGTCGTCTAAAACAGCTCCAATAAACCTCAGAACATTTCGATGATCGGCGAGTTGAGTACCGGAAAAATTAATTTTTGCCATCATCAGTTCCTTGTCTCTGGTAGAGTAGCCCTCTGTTAAGAAAAAATATGATGTAAGATATCTGGTTTCCATGCGAATAATGGCATTAAATAGACATATGAAGTAGTTGGTCGACAATATTTATGCTACCATTACATTTTTTAATGTTGTCATTAGGCTTGGAACAAGACTAGACACAGATGATTATAATACGAAATAATAAATATCGCACCGAGAGAGAGAGAGAGTGCATGAGAGAGAGAGAGAAAGAGAGAGAGAATTAATAACCTTTCAGACACTTGGCGACAGCGCTCGCTTGATTCCTTGAACCATAAGACACTGACGCTTTAAATATATTGGCAAAATGACCACTCTTCACAAGACATTCGAGAGTGACGTTATTTCGACTTATTTGCCAAGACTGGCGTTCACCAAACGTCATTCCTCCATAGATGTACAATTCGTCCCCTGTACTTTTCTATAGAAGAAAGCAGAAATTGTTGTTCAGTGTCATTGTTGTGGTACATAAACTGTCATATGTAAATTCTGAATTAAATATTTTATTCTTTTCGCATATGCTGCAAAACTACAGAATGTGCAATGGCAAGATTCTGGAGGTAAATCAATGCCAAGAGTACGTTTTAGTAATTGAGTCAATAGTGAACAGTTTACATATATCACAGACGTATGTTTCCTGAAATCTCAAAGCAAGGGAGTATTTGCTCCAAAATCTTATGAAATCTTTAAAATCAAACCTATTGTAGTATAGTTTGCGAGTCCGATTCGCATCCATCATCTGAATATATAAATTTCAAAATCCTACATAGTAAGAAATATTTTACATCAACAGAAATTTACTCACGGCATACGAATTGTTTGAACGTGACCTGATCGTCTTTCTGATTCGGACAGTCATGGGATGTAAGCGTTCTCGGACAGACTCAAGCTTCCCCCTTCTAATTAGGACTATTAGTGCTATGACCAAAGCAACGATGATGACCGCAGCTGCAGTTGAAATATATAAAAAATATTATTGTTACATAATTGAACGTCATGTGGGCTTCACAAGTATTTCTTGGAGTTTCGAATGTTTTCAAATTTGGAGGACTGGAGAAACGGCTTTAGACCGAGATATAGCAAGTGCTCGAATGACTGGTGTTTGAGTACTCGAGTTTTTTTAAATTGTATTTATTTCTCCTTCGATCTGTTTTTTTTAAGAGAGTCAATAACCTCCACCAGTTCTGTAAATTCGAAGTGTAGGTGCGATTTCCGTAGATGAAGTATACAGAAGGCATATGTTGATTGCATTAAATTGCTTGATATCCATGTCGTACTTTCATGTGTTATTTTCGTCAATCGGTCAATTTCCATATCAGTCTTGTGTCAGTATTGATGCCCGAAACCTTGCATGCAGAAGAAAAGACCAATATAACATGAGCAGGTTAGGCCGATAAAACTTATTTCAGCAGATATCAACAAACACTACCGCATATCTCTTGTGCACCGGTACCCTAACCAACATAGTACGCGCTCAGTCCCAAAGAAAGACAGAACAAGGTCGAAGGTTAGTAGTCGATGTGAAGGAGAATTCGGTCGCTAAGCAACTAAAGCACAACACTAAGCAATTCCACAAGTGGAATGTGGAACGTAAAAACCAATATATTGCTTTTAGTGATATGGTTGTAAATTGAATTATATTTTCATGAAAAATGCCATGAAATGACATACATTCATACATACATACATCTACATACATACATACATACATACATACATACATCTGCATACATACATGCATACATACATACATGCATACATACATACATACATCTGCATACATATATACATACATGCAAACTTACCAATAACACCTCCTACAATCCCTCCAATTGCCACCGATTTATCTTCTTCCGCTTTAAATGTAAAGAATATTTTGTTAGAATAATAATAATAATAACAAGAAGAAGAAGGAGTAGGAGGAGGAGCAGGAGGGGGAGCAGGAGCTGGAGGCAATGATGATGATGGAGATGATGATGATGATGATGATGATGATGATGATGATGAAAATGAAGAAGATGATAAAGAAAATCATGATGATGGGGATAGAATAAAATAAAGTACCTGAAAAGGAAGGCAACATTAATTAAAATATTGCTTTATTATATGACTTCAGTTATGTATCCTATTGATTTTTTTCTATTCTGCAATTCCTTTCATAGTTGGACTATTTCAAAAGGATGTGCAATAATGATATATTCCATCGCACATTAACAATGAAAGATTAAATAAATTTTAACACAAATGAAGCAAATTGTATAAAATGAAAGCTATTTTCATATCCGTTTGCATTTATTCCTCAACTTTTATGACATTACTTTCCTGACATCAATCATTCAACTCTGAAGATAAGTTGATCAAAAATATAATGCATACGGAGAAACATATTTTCAATCGCAGCAAGATGGTGTTGTAGAACTGGCCATTATAAGATTAATTTAGATAAATGATGAGACATATAGAAAACGCACGTTAACATGAGACAGAACCCGCACGTTGACATGAGACAGATAGAAGACGCACGTTGACATGAGGCAGATAGAAAACGCACGTTGACATGAGACATATAAAAACGCATGTTAACATGAGACAGAAAGCGCACTTTAACATGAGACATATAGAAAACGCACGTTAACATGAGACAGATGAGACAGATAGAAAACGCACGTTGACATGAGACATATAGAAAACGCACGTTAACATGAGAAATATAGAAAACGCACATTAACATGAGACAGATGAGACAGAAAACGCACGTTGACATGAGACAGATAGAAACCGCACGTGAACATGAGACAGATGGAAAATGCATGTTGACATGAGACAGATAAAAAACGCACGTTAACATGAGACAAATGAGACAGATAGAAACCGCACGTTAACATGACACAGATAGAAAACGCTCGCTAGCATGAGACAGATAGAATACTTACGTATAAATGATACGTTTCGCTTAGACGATACACTAATAAGCTAATTTTACTAACGTGTGCGGAATGTGTAAGGCATGTTTCCCAGTCTCTGTCCCTCAAATCCTAGACTGAAAACCACCTTGTAGTCCTGCGCTGCATCCAGTCCGATCATGTCTACAGATTTGGTGTTTCTGCTGACGGTGTACACCTTGGTTGAGCCATCTTGCATATACAGTAAGATCACGATATCCGTCCGTCCGTAGCAGGATTCGGTTTCAGGAAGATCCCATTCAAGCCGGACACTATTGGCGTTACTTTTAGTTACACGTATGTTTGTTGGGCCTGAATCTTGAACAACATATGCAAATATTTTGTTAACTGTCACATTTCCAAACATGGTCTCGTCAAAGATAGAGCAATACACTACACGAGAGTACTTTTTTCTGAAGGCATAGTTTTGGACTTACACAGGAACATTTACGAAAAGCTGTGAAATTTTACAATTTTGCCACTAAGAGATATAAGTATAGACAGGACAGTACAGAGAGAGAGATTTCTAAAAATATAGCAAATTGTCATTTGTAGAATTTTCTTTTTTGTAATTTTTTGTTTTAGATAGAAACTTTTTCTATTCGAATAATGATTCTCATATTAAACAAGGAAAAGAAAATAAACGCAAATTTGTATACACGTAAGTGTGAAATACAGAAAATTATCAGTGAACTAGTTTTCATATTTTGTTTTAATTTCTACATATTCGGATGTGAACAATATATCTTTCTACATGTGAAAATACAAGATTTATCATCATGCTAAAACAAAGCATTGTGTGACCTCGACCAATAAATGGAATCTGCATTGCACCTCAGGCACGGAAATTATCTTCCGCGGAGGATATTTGGCTCATCATAGTTTCCTTCATTACGAACTAAATGCCCCTTTTATTTGATTTACAACAGTGTGTCTTGCATCACGAAATCTGACTTGTTTATGTGGTAAAATATGTTAAAATAGTCTATCTATTGTCAGCAATTGTATTTATTGCATCAGGTTAGTTCATCCTAAATTAATAATAACATTAAAATGCTGATATTGTTATGAACAGCCCATAAATACAATAAAAACTGAGGTGAACATCAGAAAATGTGTGGTGGAGATGGTGTGTGGAAGACTGATTTCAATCTTTGAATCTTCGATTCAGAAGAAAGTTTGGTATATACTACTACTACTACTGCTACTACTACTACTACTACTACTACTACTACAACTACGTTTAATTTCTTACTTTAATACCGGATATATTATACAAAAGACGATATATCACGTTAATCGTGCCACACCTTGAAATATATCAGGTAAACATGTAGGATAAGATTTGTTCTCCATGTATTCTGGGGAACTGAAAGTTTGTAATTTACAAATAAATGGTTTACTTTATAACGATTCCTTTACAATACATAGAGAGTGGTGAATGTGGTACTAGCTTTGTTAACTATGACATACACATTCTTTGCTTATATCTGAGTTTCCATATTTGTAAATAAGAGACCAACGATCCTTTTATGTTTAAAATACATGTTTATTTGAATTTGGATGTATGCACCACACAGAATAAACTCTTATCTTAAAGACATACTTGTGTATGGATGGAATGGGGTAGTAAATGAATACCAAGTAAGAGTTTAACGTTGTTTTTGCGGAGTTTATCGTGGTATAAACTGTCAGTTGCCGACTCACACAGCAAATAACGCCCGAAGGGCGTTATGTAAGCTGTTTGAGTCGGCATCTTACAGCTTATACCAAGATAAACTCAGAAAAAAACAACGCTAAACTCTTATAATTGAAATTTTAATTATTTGTTATGTTATTTTGTTTGCATCATTAAACAACAGAAATCTTAATTGTGCGTAGTAATACATGTTTGTGGTTTTTCTATTACGTAGCTATTTATAGCACTTGGGATGTCGAGCTTGACCGCAGTAAGGTCATCATAATACCAGTCCTTCAACCAATGGAAGCCAATTTTTTTCAATTAGTTTGTTTGTTTGTTAGAACGTTGTTTTGCTTTAATGCTTACTTCCTGTCTGCCATAACTGGCAGTGTTTATCTTATGCTCTACACGTGACTCTATTTATAGAAGTGGGTATTCTTAAAAAAGTAGTTCTCCTTACAGTTCATACAGAAATGAACGCCATTCATTTTGATTACGTGGTAACATTCTGACCAATGGAAATGTTACTTTCCTTTACCCACTACTGGCATTGCAATTGTTATTATATAAACGCTCTTGCGCCATCATCTTTAATTTTTCATTTCAGTCTCGCTAACAAGTCGCAATACTTTTGTCTTCAAAGTCTCAATTTAAAGCAACAAATTTTCAAAATTAGTTTCAAAGTACGGGAAAAAGAATGACACATCTTTTGAGTGACTACTTACATGTCTCGAGACCCTGCAGTTCATGAATCTTGTCCACCTGGAAAGAAAAACGATTTATGAAGGTGCTGTTCTTTTATAAAGCCGTTTGAACTGCTTTCATGTTGAAGAATAATAAGTGATATCACTGCTTTATACCACGATAAACTCAGAAAAAACAACGTTAAACTCTTATAATTGAAATTTAAATCATCCGTTATGTTATTTTGTTCGCATCCTTAAAAACATAAATCTTTATTGAGCGTAGTGATACATGTTTGGGGTTTTCTGTTACGTAACTATTTATAGCACTTGGGATTGTCCTGCTTGATCGTAATAAGGTCATTATAATAAAAGTCCTTCAACCAAAGGAAGCCAAATTTATTTAATTATTTCATTTAAAATTATTGTTAGAATGTTCTTTTTCTTTAATGCTTACTTCGTGTCTACCTTCACTGGCAGCGTTTATCTTATGCTCTACACGTGACTCTATTTATAGACGTAGGTATTCTTAGAAAAGTAGTTTTCCTAACAGTTATACAGAAATAGACGCAATTCATTTTGATCACGTGGTAAAATTCTGACCAATGGAAATGTTACTTTCCTCTACCAACTATTGGCACTGCAATAATTGTATGCATTCAAACAGTTACTGTCTATGATACTTTTGCAGAACAGTTTGGAATTTCAGCGCATCCGACGAACTATAAATGTGCAAAATGTAACCATAATAATCTAGCTGACATGTGTTGTGATGTAATTTGGATTTTTAACGTAGGTTTAACAACTTTTCAGTCATATCGCTACGATGTCTGCAGTGTGATAGTTTATAGTGATGTCCAGCACTGGGGCATCATGCCGCAGACATGTAGCATGATATCCCACCCAATCACATTATCCTGACACCAGGCCGACCAGATCTAACACTAACCTTTAAATGCTGAGCGCCAAGCAAGGCAGATCTTAGTACCATTTTTATAAGTCTTTGGTATGACTCGGCCGGGAATCGAACCCACGATTTCCCGCATCCGAGGCGGACGCTTTAACTACTAGTCCACCGGTGCGGTCTAGTGGCCATCATCAAGTTTAAGCATACGTTATGAAAGAAAAACGTTCCAATTTGAGTGTAATGGTTGATTAAAAAGAAATCATTTGTTTCATTTTCTTACTAATGTGATGAAAAACAATTTGAATACCTCATTGAATTTTTAAATAAAAGTGGAAGGAGCAACAAGAAGCACAAAAATTACATTTGTATAATTCGATATATAGAATATTCTGTATTTGCTTTCCTTTTAAAATATCTTTTGTTTTCTTAGCAATGAATAGAAATTGAACAAACCGTGTTCATTAGGACTTTGGATTGGACTGGCAAAACGTTTTTCTAATTGGATGATGGTCTCAGTTTGAAAATTGCATTTGGGCTAAATATAATAAATTAGATAAGCACTGCTGCCTTTAACGAGTGGTCTATATCTATTGATCGTCTCATATATATATATATATATATATATATATATATATATATATATATATATATATATATATATATATATATATATATATATATATATATATTCCTAGAATACTCACAGTAACGCTGAACTTGGTTTCTAGCAGGGCTTGGTTGTAAATTGTGACCTCGACAGTGACGTTTACTTTGTCTAAGTCCTCCTTTGCCATCATAAACCAGCAGTTGTCCAGGTCCACAACCTGAACAGCAATAAAACACTTCTCAAGGACACATTTACATTCTTGATCTGTGCAGGATACCTATAAAGAATAAGTATTATGCATAATCGTGGTAAGTGTATTTTCGAGCATAAGTTTTGCAGTACACTGTAACGTCCAACTCCACCACCTTCGCCTTCAAAAACCAGCAGATGTGCAACTTCAAACTCTGAAGCTGATTGGTTTATTTATCCATGGAAACGACACGCACGAAACGTCAGCTAAATTACAACTTTTCTCTGTTAAATACGGTTGAATACTGAATATTAGCCGTAACTTAAAAACAATAATAACAAAATGCAATACCCATAATTAACATCCTCGTCGTTTCAATGCATATTTTAGTTTATAATTCCTGACAGGTACAAATATTCCAAATAAAATGTAAATAACCACACGCATCAACGAATGCACACTTAGAAGATTTTTCATTTTTGGTTGATTGATATGAATTTACTTGACATGTGTGCCATGAACTCCAAGTGAATTCATAGTATTAGACAAGCAAACGTTGCACACAGGCAAATCATGTTTTCTGTAGTACCTCATCCTAGAAGTTTTTGACGTTTAATGTTAGACTCTGTTCACATAAAACAGAGATGTGAATGATAGTCTTTCCTACATTACTCACGCTTTTCACTGAAGCAGCGGCGTAACCACTGTATTGCATGTGCCTTGTATCATCTCGAATCAGCCTGAATCCGATTTTATGGACTCCACTGTCAGTATCCCATGCATTGAAATTTAGTCTGAAAGGGAGATAAATATGTTAATGTTCTTGTTACATGTCATTTTATTTAAAGAAATTCCATAATTTGTTAAAGCTTCGAAGAGTATCATTCAAAGGTATGGCTTTTAATTATCGTTTCCAGATCTCAAATTAAGAACGCCATTAAAATGTGAACGCTAATTTACAGAGTTACGAAAGTACTTCAACGAACAGGTATGTCTACTCGGTTCTGTATGTTCTTGTTTTATCATGAAAATAATACGGAAATGTTTTGCTATAAATCAATATGAGGCATATTTTATCATCTATCAACGCTTTGGATCTCAGCTGGGTTCGGAATAAAATGCTTTTGGGTAAAAGTTATGTTCATAACATGACGAGATTCGAACAACTTTATACAATACACAGATCCCAAAACATGTTCATATAATTGGCCAAAGCTATGCATTTGTTTAGTCGACCACTTGTTTCAGAACCTTAATTTAAAAAATTCGCTTGCGGGCAAATTTCACTGTGAATATTAGCAACACATGAATATGGTTAGGCAGTTTTCAAAATGCATTATACCTCGATGTATGGTTGTAGGTTCCATTTTGGTTCTTGACAAGTACGGACCTTCCTGACCAAATAGGTGGCGTTGAATCAAAGTGAACCTCTGTGCTATCGGCCTTCACGTTGCCAAGAATATCATGTGCTCGCACCCAAACTCGTGCAGCCTTGCCGTCTTTGAGGACCTCACTAAATGTGTAATTTTCGGACAGCCCATTGACGTTAATCCATCCATTGGTGGGTTCATCAGTACTGTCAGAGTAGAGTGCATTCACCTCAAAGCGGACGATGCCATTCTTGTTTGGCTTTTCTTCGATAGTTCTTTCACCTTCATTGTCATCAAATCCGGGAAATACAAATCTGCACATTAGCAGAAAATGAAAAGAGTTAGGATACTGCATCTGTATGGTAAAATATGAGCTGGTTTTCCTCAGCAATGCTTCACGGCGTTAGGAGTGAAGTATTTTCTCAGAAGAAGAAAAAAACGAGTTCATATTTTATCATACAAATGTAGTACACTTTTATGTAAAGACTCAATTGACTTTTCTGCCCATTGTTCAGTACGTAAAACAACAGACTACAAGAAACAAAGGAGTTGAATTTCCAAAAGTAAAAGCAACTGTAATGTCAATAATATACAGTAACAACATCGGCTACCAGAGTCCACCGTCCAGCGAGCTATAAACTTGCTAACTACCTTATTATTTGCTTGAGAATAGCAAATTTGTTTCCTTTCTTTATACAGTAAATTCTCATTTAGAAAATTATATATATATATATATATATATATATATATATATATATATATATATATATATATATATATATATATATATATATATATATATATATCCAATCATAAGATATTTTTTTTAATTCAAGACCTATTCTAATATCGCTTAATAAGTAAAATAATCTTAATATTTTCCCAAAAGGAATTAATTTTCAAAAATAAGAAACATAAACTTGCTCAGGAATTTTATTACTGTGCACCGTTGCATAAACCATAGCTAGATATTTTCCTGTGTTCAATTTACAGACTGGCTAGATGTTCGTAGTTTTCGACATTCAGATAGTTTATATAGACTGGACAGCCTGTATTGTTGTCCAAACACTGCGACACAGAGTATTCTTCTTTATCAAACCACCATGGTCACGATGCTCTCTTACTGCCCAAGGGCTTACATATTTATGTTGACGAGTTGATAGCATCCATAGCATCCCAATAGCCATTTGAACTTGAATAATGCCCCATAGCATCCCAATAGCCATTTGAACTTGAATAATGCCCCATAGCATCCCAATAGCCATTTGAACTTGAATAATGCCCCATAGCATCCCAATAGCCATTTGAACTTGAAAATGCCCCATAGCATCCCAATAGCCATTTGAACTTGAAAAATGCCCCATAGCATCCCAACAGCCATTTGAACTTGAATAATTGGAACCTAGAAAGGGTAATAAATAGAATGAAGAGACGGATGGATCATATGTCCGTCTTTCTCATAAAAAAAATTAATGTCAAATGTTAACGATTTTCATCTGTGTTGAGGAAGAACCAGTCCTGGAAAGCACATGAAATTTAAAAATTCCATGTTGATCAATCTCAGAAGCAGAGCCTATGCACTTAAAACATCTTAGCTAAAATAGTTGGGAATTTGATTGCTTTAGAAGACAAGTACCATCTTGTTTGTTGTTTTTTTTCTGAAACAAGACAGATTTTATTATCCTCCCATTAACGATAAAACGATACCACTCTAAATGAAGAGGAGTGAGAACTTTTGTGGAGTTGGTGTCTCAGGTAGAGTATTTAGTAGAACGACCCATCAAATCTTCATCAGTTATATCAAGGACGACTGAAAGAGCCCAGCCAAGACATTGTCAATAAAATCAGTTTTAAAACAAAACTTCTAAAACACCATGATGATCTGCGCTTGCAACAACAGGCAGATAACATCAATACCGTTCTTGCCCTTCCAAATGGCATGCAGCAGATAATCAACGGAGTTTTTCTGTTGAACCTTGAAAGCCTAACGTTTAAAAAAAAGTTGCAAAGAACTGCAAAATGGGGAATTCTCAGGTTTATCACAGCATCTCGCAAATATAGCTTCACAACAAGTTAGAGATCCGGCTCAGAGTCTATTCACGGTCGGCGTTCTGCGGAGCGAAAGCCCTTCTTCCAGTCTATATATGTATGAGTAATAATGCTGTAACAAAAAGTAAAACAGCAATCAATCAATGTGTCAGTCTAATTTAGAAACTCTCATAAAGGCATGTTCTCCAAACAGAAATCCATGTATCGCTCTCCGTGTGTAATCAATCAAAATCCCATAGAAAAGTTTGTTCCTCTAATCTGCAAACAGACTCTTCACAGTTGGTGTCCCAGATAGCACTGACAACAACTGCTGTTTACAACAGCTAAGGGATTATTTCACGGGTATCAGTGTAATCCAATACGCTACTCAAGAGGACACTGGCTTTTGCGGAGAGAACCAGTACTCCCCTCTAATACTGAAACACGGAAGAGGCCATACTTTCCGGATTCTTTCAACGTAGTTGCAGCAGAGTTTCTATGCACACCGACAGTGCAGGTTTCGAACACCACACTGACATGTTTTGAGGGGAAGATAGCTACAGCAAAATCCAAGGAAGAGTCATAAATCCATCGTGATGTGTACCTATTCGGGGTCAATTAAAGGTGATACATACATACATACATACATACATACATACATACATACATACTTGCATACATACACACACACACATACATACATACATACATACATACATACATACATACATACATGCATACATACATACATACACATACATCATACATACATACATACATACATACATACATACATACATACATACCATATGATATTGAATGATTTAGAACCCTCCCCATTAAGGTTAACTGTGCATATTTAGTTAAAGATTTGGTGTCAAGATTAGGTTTTATAGATGTTTGTTCTTGGTAACAGTGATATATTTCTGCCTTTTCTAATCAAGTCTATTAGACAGTTTTATCCAAATTTTAATGGGTCGTCTTAATAACAATAGCTAAGCATTGTGTTGCGCAAATTTTGCAAATTTAGGATAAAAATTTTTTCTTGGCTGAATATATTCTTTGAATAAATTGCACTTGCGAAATTTTGAGTATCCAAATTTTAATTAGAATGTGAAACTAGTAGATGGGTAGGACCATATGAATCAATTCATGATAGATTATTTTATCTTTGCAACCTTCTTGAAGATTAAGATAACTTTGTGGTTTAATAGTCTTTGTATAAAGATCTCAAAGCCAAACACATTTCAAGGGAAAAATACAAATATTTCTGCATTTTTTGAATTTATGAATACCCATAAAATTTGAATGTTTTGAAACAATTGGTCACATGCATTTATAAACATTTTAAACATAGAAATAGAGTCCTATATCAAATTAGATCCATTTATAATTTAAATATGTTTGGCCGGACATTGTTTAAACATAAATTTGTATTACATATCCGATTTTAGCTTCATATTATTACCTTTAATAATGTTGAGACATCATTATCCCTCTTAGCTATTTCGTTAATTAACCCGCATAATTCGTTCGCAACAACATTCTTGTCCGCACAGTATACACAGATGTCATTGTCATTTTAACTCGCCAGATGTTCAACTTCCTGCCTTTGTATTCCAAAATGGAGCTGCAGAGTTCGTTTGCGACGGACAAATATTTATACCATTACCGTATCAAACCAATCTATTTCAGCATTCTTAAAGAGAATTCACGGCGCTCTTCACTTTTATCATGCCTTCAGAAGATGTGATACAACTTCTTTCTTCCTCAATATGGAGGGGAAAAGGTTAAAGGAAATCCTGTTTTAAGGCATGTAATGCATTGAAGCTCACGACAAAGCCCACTGGGGACAGATGAAGTCTTCTCTGATGATTTCCAACGTACAGAACTGCTCCCAATAGTCATGTAAGAAGAAACCAGCAACTCGGCCACAGGCAATAGGGCACATAGGGAGCTGTTCTGCCAGAGGAGCACGAGCTTGGAAATCATTCCTCATACACAAGAAACGATGAGAAAATGGGTATTCCACTATTCGGTCTAATTTTGACGAGCATATTTTTGTTATTTTGCTTCTGCTTATATAAATTACCCATCTTTGCCTCTTTAGGATGCCCAGCTTTTGCATATGAAGATAATGGCCTACCAAGGAGGGATTTGGATCAAAAGTACAGAACCTCAGCCTAAGGTTCATATGCCAGGAGGATGTAGGTGGAAAGAGGAAGACAACAACTGGCAGCCTGTGTGGATAACTCGTACTAAAGTGATAAAAACTAACAATAAGCTGATCAAATGCATTTAAAAATCTGAACAACTTTGTCGAAACAACAAGTGCTTCCAAAGCCGGACAACCGTGCACTGAACTTTGCAAGTAAAATTGTCATAAAGAGTCTGTTCTCATAACTTGACCTAAGCAAGTACAATAGCACAATTGTTATCGTTACATTATGTTGCCAGAAATAATTCTATTAGTAGAAACCTTGATGAGGAAAAGCGTTATTTACTATCACTAATTTCATATCTTTTGGAGGTAATCCCGTCACGAAAATATCGCATTGATATCATTGTTACCCTTCATTGTCAGCGTTTTCCACAACTTATTCACAGACTAAATAATGGAATATTAAAACTTTCATTCCAACCCTTACATTTATATTTTTTAAAATGCAGGGTGTACATGGCAGTGTACTTAAACGGGAAGAGTGCATGCACACGGTTAAAATGTATTTATTGGCAAGTATGAAACCCTTAAGTTAAGTCTGAAACATCAATTATATTTTTAAAAAAGTGACGTTGCTTGGTTAAGCAGTTTAAAAGTATGTTGTATATACGCAAATAGTAAATCTCATGATACTCCGTATTAGACTAGCAGGAACAAGTCTCATACATAAAACATTTGGTTAGTTCGTTAACATTAATATAAACTAAACTGCACCAAAAAAAAATGAACAAACAAACAATCAAACAAAACAAATAACCTTACTTTTCGCTTTTTAAGATGCCGTCCCTTTGAATCTCTTGGAACTGAATTGGATAGGCGCTGACTTTGTTCAACAGTTTTCCGTCAGAAATAAATTTGTTGAAGAAACGATTCGTCCACGTTACGGTGTACTCTGTTTTTGTTCCATTTTTTGACGTTTGCCACATGTATCCGGTCTCGTTAACAGCTGAGGACACAAATAGTGTATTGACGTCCTGCACATTCAAGCTAATATTTGAAACTGAATCATAGAGAACAAGGCGCCTAGCGATCTTAGAGTTGTTGGCCATATCGGTGGCTTGGAGTAGAATAGAGTACATTCCGCTTTGTAGTGGTTTGTGGACGTAACTGTATGTGTTTGCTTGGGTATGGTTGATGTCTGCAGAATGGACCGGATTCAGTGGAGTATTTTCTGTGAGGTTACCGTACAGATTCACTGAGAGATTGAAAATTTCCAAGTGGTAACTCTTCATCCCAGATATGGTGTCTGTCCATCCACCCCAAGTAATATTGATTGATGACTGTAAAAGGATATAGTGAGTGAAAGACGGCTAAGCTCACATATGATATCGTTAAACTGTCAAGACACCTTTGCGTAAATTAGTAGTTAAAAAAATACATATTGATATAACATTTACAATTCGTAGGTAGAAAACACTAAAATTAAATAACCCATTAACTCCAAAAACCATGCAATATTTCTTTACATTTCAAAGTTGTTTTCAAGGCAAAAAAATTACACGGCTTCAATAATAATAATAATAATAATAATAATAATAATAATAATAATTATTATTATTATTATTATTATTATCATTATTATTATTATTATTATTATTATTATCATTATTTTGCTTCAAAAAGACGACAACCAAGTGGAAAATAAGAGAACGGTATATACTCGTGTATAAGCCGAATAATTTAGGGACACAATAAAGCCCTGGAAGAAGAGGGGTCGGGGTCGCCTTATACGCGGGCCAGTGTCTAAACTTGACAGCTTTTAAGTCTTTTTGTTGACTATTGAAATGGCTGTACATCTTGGGACATGAAAAATAAATTTTTCCGTGTCCTAAGACATATGCATGTAAAAAAAATCATTTTTGGTGTCCCTACACTTATTAAACTGTTATAAAGTACTATGTGTTACGAAATACCTGATATGGCTTGCTTAGACCACCATAAATTCCAGTATTTGACGTGTATTGCGCGCCATAGTATCTTGTAAATATACTTTTTCTTTGCATAGCGTGACGCCTTCATTGCTTGCGCGGTACGTGCGTAATACATGTTAACGCGCGCGACTATATATGTTACTTAGGGATCTTGACTGACACAGCCATTAGAGGGAAACTTTTTATGTGTTTAGCTGTCGGGGCGGGATCGCCATTATGTCTTACTTAGTTTGAGCCAAAGAGTTCGGTGAGTTATATTCTTTTTAATCAACTCTTTTTAATTAATGTTTAGTTTTGCAAAACACGTTCAATATTGTATTATACGTTTGCGTTGTTTTATTGTACTTGTAGTTTAATTCATCAAGAGTGTATGTCTTATGCAATTAGATAGCGAGAGATGGTGCAATTCGGATTATTAATAGGGATATGAACACATATGCAATACTCCTGTTAGTAGGTTATCTTGTCGCTATTATAACTAATATTGAAGACGTATTTTGTATGTATTAGAGTTTTAGTATATCATATTTCTATTTTTTGGTATGCCATTCGTACGTCACAGTCGTACATAAGGAATATTTCAGGTGTGTTAGTATTAATCCATTTGAAATGCTCAGATATTTTAATCTAGATACACAGAAAGCAGACTATTTGGAAAGTTATTTCTTTTCATATTCAGCTAACTAGGTGTGGATAACTAGGCGTGGATAACTAGGTATGAGTGTCATGGTGTGGATAACTGTGTGCGGACTGACTAGTGTAGCCAGAGGCCGCAGCAATAGTGATGAAAGACCGCCAGGAAAGTGCCAACGTATATGTGCATGAAAAGTCTGGATGGTTTAAGTGACGCTGGGAAGCGGGTCAAAGGGCATATGAAATGTCAAGTAAACATTGGACATACATATAAGAATTTCATTAGTTTTTTTACTATAAGACGGTCATAGTGTTTGACTAAGAGAAATGTCATTATAGTGTTTGACTTTAAGAATTTCATTATAGTGTTTGAACTAAGAGAAATGTCATTATAATGTTTGACATAAGAATTTCATTATAGTGTTTGACTATAAGGTCAGTGTTTGACAAAGAATTTCATTATAGTGTTTGACTATAAGAATACCATTAGTGTTTGACTATATAGGGAAAGGTCAGCATATTGGTTGACCATAGAGACAAAAAGCATGGTAGTGTTTAATTATCTGAGACAACTTTATAATTATTGAACATTTCAAATAATTATATCCGTTCATTATGGTTTTCCATTGGATCCATATTATGTACCTTTGTATTTATTTTGATGTCATGTTACTTCATCATTAGTGTGAGGGAATAACACTTTGTATTGTCACTCGCATATGTATTTTTAAATACCAATTCAGTCTCAAAGGGTGTTAGCTCGATTACGTTACACTGAATGAATTTGATATTTTACATCTGCATATTTTCTGATTTCTCAAACACGAAATTGAAGGTAAATACATACTTCATAATTCGCGGACCGGTTGAGTTTACCCGCGAAACCAGGCTGAACTAAAATGTACAGTATTTACAGTGCTACGCGTGCACAACGTCACTTAAATCCTTGCTTATTCCCAAACATTAGACGCAGAATTTGCTTTATTCATTGTTTCGACCAAATTGCATTCTTCCAGATAACATTTCAGCTAGTCCTTGATAGTTGTTGCATTTACTTTTGAATCAGGCACTCATAAGCTACTCATTTTCAGTGATATAAGCGATCCTACCGACTGAGGTAATGTTTCTGAAAATGTTCGAACGTTTAATTGTACAAGGCACACAACCAGCATATCTTACATGATCACGAAGAGTGGTAATAATAAGGGCTAAATTTCACATTATAATCAACTAATCATCAATCTACTTTGGTTCTGTGTCTTGACTGAACATCATAACATTCCACACAATGGAAAGATTGATGTTTCGGCGTCTCCTTTATTGATAGTTGGCCTGATTTGTCTTTCGTTTTCAGACAGCAATACAGGCCAATTAATTAAAAAAATCCCTGAAAATGGCTTGTATTAAGAGGGAATTTTGACCGGCATCTATACCATTGATGTGTGATTGCCTTTCATTCCATAATATTAGCACGATTACCCTAGTTTTGTAAAACTGGGTGTAAGGCTGTAAACTTTTTAAAAATCCAAGATGGGAGACTGAACAAAAAAACAGGGAGATTGGGACCTAAAACTGGGAGGTTTCTCGTGGCATTTTTAAAACATTGTTTTCACTAAATATTGATCGATCTTACGGGTCCAATATGCGTGAAATTTGCAAAGGATGCGCCATTTTCCCCTGTGACGCCACTTATTTTCCCTCAGGATATGCCCTATTTTCATATTAAGGTCAACTGTAGCCAAACTGTACAATAGCTAAAAGTTAGTCTCAAATAAACAAGCAACAAAGCCGGTTCGACTAATTAAACGTTAATCATCCTTATCGATGCAACTATTTTCTGAAAACGACTGGTTATCCGTCAAAGAGAACGTGTTCTACACTACTGTGTGTTATGCAAGCATCAGCAATCGATTGGCAAGAAAAGGATTGCCAATTCTGGTAAACTAAAGAGTATCTAAATAGTCAGCCTCTCGTTACCGTACATGTGGCAACTATATCAATTTTCCCTTCGTTGTATATCCGACCATTTTTCCTAATTGTCAACTCGTAAGGTATTTCGTATTCTTTACTATAAAAATGTGGTCTGAATTAGTCTTTGGAGGACATGTATGCTGTGTGTTATGTATTTTTCATTCCTTTTAATTTAACGATGGTAATCAACGTTCGTAATGGAATGGCGCTATAGCATATGAGAGTTATAGCATTCATAGTGATCATTCTTGGGATTTAAATTGTCTTCATTTTTATTGTTGTGGGGTTTTTTCTTCTAGTTTATTTTTTAAATTTTTTAAAATTCTTGTAGAGGTAAAAAATCGTAAATTTACGTGAGTAAAGTTTAAACTTAATAATCTATTTACTGAAGAAGCGAACTTTTTATAGTAATTATTTCGTCACAACAATATTCACGTGTGATAGAACAGAACATGGCTTCAGTCTATTGCATACGATATATATATATATATATATATATATATATATATATATATATATATATATATATATATATGACTTTTCTTTTTAAGGATAAATTAAAATTGAAGACATAAATGTAAAATTAGAGTTCTCTGCAAAAATCGGGAAATATTATGAAATCGGTAGATAGCCGTGGAACGACCCTAAACATCGGGAGGTTTATTTTCCCTCCCGGCGTGAGAGATGACGGGTATGGTGTAAGGTCGCTTACATCAAAGCAAACTACAACTCACCTTTTAAGGCATTAGCATAATTTTCGAAGAATTATTTCTGAAACTTTATTATTGTATTTTAGAGTTATCCTAAAATTTTATTGCAGTATTTAAACCTCCAATGTACATGCTGTGGCGCCATTATGTAAATACGTTATGTTGCCTAATTGCGAGCGTTGAATCAAACCGTATTGTCGTTCGTTCTGTTGTCATACTGGCATCACATTGAGTTAGGTATTTACAATTTCAAGGCAAAACGTAATTCCTGGTGCGCTGATATAAAATGTCCAAATACAATAATGCATAAACAAACAATAATTCATACAAAAGAGAGGTAGTGTTACAGAGAATGCTCTATTTTTGTCATCGTTCGATCAAGATATACACAAATATAAATTAGGCAGAAACAATAAATAATTTAAAAAAAAAAAACAGAAAATTAAATAAATTACTTTTTAAACTAGTTCATATCTTTTTTTTAAATAATGTTTGAAGAAAAAAAATAAATTTGCCTAAATAAATGAAATCAGAACTTAACGGGTGATGTCACGGAGGTGTGGGTCGGCTTATACGCTGGTCATGCACATTTTAGTGTTTACACCTATGCAGTGGGAAGGGGTCGGCTTATACGCGAACAGGCTTATACGCGAGTATATACAGTATTTGTATCATAATAACTGCTAATTTAATTTAAATCATACACAAACATCTCCATCCTTAAAGCATTAAATTTAGCCTACCTCAAGAATAAGCCTACATCAAAAATAGCATTCAGATTAGTATACTAATGTATAATTACCATAGCATAAATTATCGTGCAACTAAAGATAGACTTAGTCTTCTTAAAAGAAATAAAGATATTCGAATTATGTCAAGATATAATTGTCAAATGATTGTCATATATCATCACCAGATATAAAAAAGGCAAGGTCATTAATTTCAAGGTTGCCATATCGTTCACGTATGTTTTTCCCCGAGGTATCAGTAACTCGACGATTATGTTCTTCCTATTTCTTTATTTGATGTATACGGTCGATAGTCTACCAGTTAAACAGAAGCTTCATCATCATCATCTTTATTTCCTTCCATGGAAGATTACATGATATAAGAATAAATCATCTGAATACAATCAATAAATATTTTTTTTAAAAAATTCTATATTAGAATACAAATTCTTACACAATATCAATCAACAAAGTGTTCGTCAACTCATAAGTTGCAAGTTTCAGTACCTTATTTACAGAAGATAGCTGCACACTGCATGACAAAGTATGCTGCATACAGGACGAATAGCCTGGAGTTTTCTTTGTCGATTACTCCTGATGGTAACCTTTTACCTAAAAGATATTACAGTTGCAGCTCATCTTCTGCATTAAATAACGTAATGTGCAGGCTCAGGGGAAATTTATCAGTAAGGAAATCCCAGAAAGAATTTCGAAAGTTCGACATATAAGGACAACTAACACAACAATGAAGTATCAAGTCTGTATAAACATTCCCACATCTAATACACATATCAAGCTGTGTTTGTGGAACAGCAGCCCATAGTTTAGCTATATATGTAAATACCTTAGTGTGTTGTCTGGTTTTAGCCGACTGCCACACTGAGGCAGGTCGTAAGTGTTCGTGTATCGAAGAGAATCTATCAAAATCTGCTTGATTAGACATACGAACTCTCCAGAGGCTATTTTCAAGACCAACAATTTTTGACCTTACAATTTCTTTCCAATTATGTTTATCTGGAATTTCAGAATGATGTAAATAATCAGTTAGATGCCCGAACAAGTCAAACTTTTTTGAGGTATAATATAAATTTGAAATTAACCCGCAGCTTGACATGCATCCGCTCAAAATGAAGTGAAATAACGCAACGTTAAACACACGTTTAGTATGTACATTGTTAGGCATCAAACACAATCTGTGTAAAACATCAATTTTCTTCTATCAATTTCGGACTGCGCTGATGTCCATCCTAGCATTCCCAGGGCAATGTCTGATCTTGTATGTATTGGAAAACCTTGTAAATGTTTGGCAAAATACCTCAGAGTTTTATCCAATAAAGCGAGGTCACTTTTTGAAATGTTACACCATAATTCACTTCCATAAAACATTGAAGGGAAAATTACCTTTTTAATTACATTTGCAGCAACCAAAGGATTTAAACCATTCGGTTTAATGCCAATACCAAACAGACCGTGAAAAGATTTTTTCCGTTTCTTGCATGCATCGAGTATTGCGTCATGCGACGTCAGCTTTGAGTTAATCCGGTGACCCAGGTGTGTTGCCGAATCGGTAACCGGCAAACATGACGGACCAAGATACCATTTCATATTGATATAATTCTTGTATTGGGGTCCGAAAATGATAATGTATGACTTTGTGACACTAAGCTCGAATCGCCACTTATTACTGCAGTCGTATGCTATATCTAACAGCTTTTGTAGATTGCTAGGATATATAGCCAAAAGTGAAATATCATCAGCTAGGGTTGGATTTCCCACAGCTAAGGATCCAATCTTTGCTCCAAATCCACTATTTTCTAACTGTAGCAGCAAGTCATTTATAAATATTGTGTACATCAATGTTTACAAAACACCACCTTGTCTCACTCCTTGGCCAATTGAGAACCAATCTGAAAATTGCCCATTTACAAGAACTTTACTCTGTAAATTTGTATACATGTTAAAAAATATCAAAAGGGATTTACCCGTAATTCCCAACGTGAATAATTTAAAAAGCAGTCCTTCGTGCCACACGGTATCAAATGCCTTTTTTGTATCAAGAAAAGCAGCAAAAACCCGTGAACCCATGTTTACATTATATTGTACTGATTGCAACAGCACAAAACTCGCTGTTGTGCAGCCTAAACCTTTTTGGTAACCATGTTGTTGTGAACTAGGTATACTAGAATTAGTATCTTTGAGCCAAGTTACCAAACGTTCATGAATAATTTTCTCAAAGGTTTTGTAGATAACAGGCAGTAAAGTAACAGGCCTGTAACTTTCGAGGGAGTTCTTTGATTTTCTGTTACCTTTGTACAGTGGTATTACTAACCCTTTTTTGCAATCTACAGGTATGTAAGATTGATCAATCATCCGAGTAAATAAAATTGTCATACACTCGATGAGGTAGTCGCTGCCATAGATCAAATGTTCATTGCAAATTTGAATAAGGCCCTATGCTTTTGATTTCTTTAGACCTTTAATGATTTCTCTTACTTCGTTTAAACTGATACTGGTCTGTAAGGCCTCGATATGGCTTACTTCGTCCTGTAGACCCCGATTTAATTCTCTCTCTATAAATTCATAAAAGTTTCCGTCAAAACTATGGTTTAAATTCGGCGTGTGAATGTCCTCATAGTATCTGGCAAAGCCATTTGCGATGGAATCATCATCACGGACACAAACTCCATCAGTTGATAGTTCCTGACAAAAATTTATATTGTTCCCTCTCTTAATGTTGATCATTTTCCAAAAGTGTCTTACATCGCATTCATGTGCTTTTTCAATTTCTTCATACACCTCCCCCATATATTTTTCCACAGCCAGTTTTTGAACGTTTCTAAAGTCTCTCTTCTTATCTTTATATTCTCTGTAAGAATTAAATTGACTACCCCTCGGTCTTCCCTCATTTATACAAGTATACCTAGCTTGTCTTTGAAGTTTATGTGCTTCTTTGAGTTCATTTGACCAGTATGGTTTGGCATGATAATTGAATTGAGACTTCCTTTTTCTTTATTTGATATATACGGTGGATAGTCTACCAGTTAAACAGAAGCTTAAAATTGTCGTTATCAAAAACGGAGGAAGTTAGGAATCGGGTGCAACAAGTATTAAATAGGGATTGAATACGACCCCTTTAAGCAATTCTTGGATAAGTCCAGTCATACCAGTCAACATATCAAAAAATGTAGTTTTGTGATCGAATATCGCCATTTGAAATCCGTGCCAAGAAATATGTCTAATCTTTCTCTCCCCCCCCCCAAAAAAAAAAAGAAGAAATGCTAGACACCATCATTTTTTTCGTTGGTAATATGTCTGGATACCATTAGGTACCAATTAATGAACAAAGTAAAGAGATAGCTGCATTTGTTTGTTCGGAAGGCTTGTGTGAGTTGACCATAATAGCATTTGGTTTGTGCAATGCTACGGAAACCTTGTAGATTTACTACTAGCAGGGATTCAATTGAAATTGTTCTGGTGATATTACAATCTTTTCCTCCACCTTTGATTACCACGTGCCTCATTTAAAGGAAATTCTTGAGAGAATATGAAATGCAAATCTTAACTTAAAACTGGCGAAATAAATAATTTTCAAACAAGAACTCTAGTTTCTTGGGCATGTTGTAACTAATGATGGGATTCAAGTTTCTGTTCACAATATTAGGTGATTGCTGGAGTTTCCAAAACCCATAAATCAGCGGACCTTGCGTACGTTACTAGCACTTGCCTTGTATTACAAGACTGTGAAAGAGTTTACAAATATTGCACAAGCACTGACTCCGTTGTTGTAACATGGAAGTTGGATTATGAATGCGAACTGACCTTTAACATTTAAAAAATCTAAATGGACGACGGTTCCAATACTGTTTCATACGGGTTTCTCCAGACCATTCAACCTGCATTGTGACAGTTCTGGAGTTGCCTTGGGCGTTGTTTTGACCCAAGAGGTCAAAACAAGAATGGAAAGAGCAATTTCATATCACAGCAGACAATTAAAGAAAATCGAGAACAGTTGTACCCTAGTTAAAATAGAAACATTTGCAATAGTGTGTGGGGGGGGGATAAAAAATTTAGGCAATATTTGTATTGTCACAAATTTACGGTAGTCACTGATCATTGTCAATTAAAATGGGTTACGGGAATGAAACATCCGAGTGGTAGGTTAGACCAATGGACCCAAATAGACCCTGTCCCGTCAAGAAAATGACATGACAGTTAAGTACAGAGCTGGAAAATATCACTGAAATGTAGATGGGCTTAATCAATCAGAAGATGTGTGTGTGTGTGTGGAGGGGGGGGGGGGGGCGATTTGAATGGAGAGACAAAGAAGACGAGTTACAATTAAAAAAATTACAGGACGTTAAACCAGACCTTCAGCTATAAAGAAGCAGTAAATTAGAGAACGAAGACCCGAATTTAAAACCCAATACGTGTTTCTTATATGACAATACCTTACCAGTGAATACAATAAGTCTGAAAGGTGGTTTCGTGACTCTCGATTACGAACTGATAAATGGTGTATTATATCATATGGTCACCAAGATGAAACAAAAGGTGGACCCATGTACGAAAACAATTTGTGATATCAAGCTCATTAATTAACGAAGTAATACTCCGGTGCCATGATGATGAAACTGCTGGACATTTTCCATTAATCAATATACCCCAACGTGTAATAAATTCGACTGCGTGGTAGTGTAATAAATTCGACTGCCTTGGTAGGTATGTTTAAGGACATAGCCTTGTGGGTAAACTCCTGTGTAGACTGTGCAAGTAAATAAAAAATCGCCAAAGGCAGGAAGCCAATATCATTAGTCCTAATACCCATAAATGGGCGTTTCTACTGTGTCGCCGTAGATGATTTAGAACTGAGTTACATGGGCAACATATATATTGCTGTTTTTACAGACTATCTGACGATGTATACAGAGCTATTGGGGAATGCTGATGCAAACACAACCACTTTTCGTTAAAATATTTTATGTCGCCATGAAGCCACCTTGTGCCTTCTAACAGATCTTAGGAAACAAATTTACTGGTCGACTATTTAATGACATGTGTGCATTAGTAAATTCGAAAAAGTGTTTATAGAAGCTTATCATCCTGAAAGACATGGTCTCATTGAACGATTTAATGCAACACTGACCAATACGATAGGTAAGATGGACGATTACGCAACAGATGTCCAGAGAAAATTCGAAGAAACATTCACTCGAGTCAAACATACCTAATCTAATTAGATGAAACGAACCACACAAAACCTGAATTGAAAGTTGGCGACATATATTGGATATATTCAAAGCCAGTAAGCAGGGCCGCTCTACAAAATTATTATCCCTGTGCAGTGTATTGACTGGTTGTTTACTATAAATTACGACTTAAGTGATTCAACAATTAACATGTCTTAGCGCTTGGCAAAAATAAAAGTCATGACTCGGTAATTGCAACTCATATGACTATTTCACTTGACTGTATCGTTGTTCAAAACTGCCATCACGATCACCATCAGTTACTAATATTTCTGAATACGTTGTTTAATGAACTGAGTGCCCAAGTGAAATTAACACTCAAAAAATGACAATTATAATCATTTGTGATTAACGTGTTCTAATTCGTCTTTTTGTACGTGATTTAAATGATTACAGTAAGAACTATATGTTTGCAGACTACCTTTCAGAAGGTACATGATATTATACTTATTAAACGTGCCATGAGAATACGGACATTATAATGTTTACTTTTCAAATCTTAAACGGCACTTTTTTGAGAAGTCGAGTGCACTCAGATCCTGAAATCTTTTAACATTGTCATGTCAGTAAAGAGATTATTATTAGCAGCATACATTTAAGTGTGTGGGTAGAAACGGGTAGACCGGGGAAAGAAACAGAGCAAAAAATGGACGGACGGAGAGTCGGGTGGGATTTGAGTGGATTTACGGCGTTTTACGCTTTGGTTTCATTGGAAGTGAGTGAGTAGGAAATATTAACAATTAGTTAGGAATAGTTTGTACATCTAATTATATTTTATTCATTATCCTTCTTGTTGTCTGTAGAGTGCCTCAGAAAATAAATGTTCTTGTGAATTGTCACATTCATATATGCATCGTCTATCAGAATGACTTGTACCTCATGCAGGTGAACTCAGTCCCAAGCATTAATATTCCGATCCTTACCTAGGGGGAGCTGTTCAGTTATACACTCCCAGGTCCCAGGTTTAGGTGATACTGTCCCGTAATGTCTGCTTGTTCCGCTGTGTCCACACTTAACATATATATTCCGTTATCTACACAAGTTTTGTCCCAATAAGCAAACATAACGGGTCATGACGGTTATTCTTCACCTACTGAGTTGTGCCAATTAAATTATCTACACAGTATTTATCGATGGTGACTTAAAAATAATTTCGTATCTAAGAACGTTTTTGAAGGGAATACTTATAAATAATAAATAAAGAACATAAAATAATAATAAATTCTGATGCTACCCACCTTGGTAAATTCATTTTCAATCCTCAACGGAAAATCAGTCGGTTTGCATACCACGGTGACATTCGCCTCAGAACAGTGTTGTGGGACCTCAAAGTCAAACTTAAACTCAACCACTTTCTGATTCGTTTGACCGTCGTAGATCTGAGAAAATATGGCACCACTTTGATTAAGGACATTTCGGAAGCCTCCACTCCGTGCTGTGAACTGAACGGTAAACCTGCACAAATGTAAGAATGCATATTAAGATCACCTCACTATATCCATGTTGGTGACATCTATTTTAAGTCATTAAAGTTAATATCCTGTTTAACTTGCCTATCATCGATTGTATTTTTATTGTGCAATATGTTGCACATGGCCATAAACTGGTTTACATAATAGATGGCATGTGCTGTGAAATTCGAATTATACACCTATAACAAAATATTCGATGACTATTTATTTCGGTGTTAACCATAAATAAAAGTTTCTGCTTTTCTCATCAGTTTAAAACTTTTAAGATTAATTACAAATTTTAAATCCTGAAAAAAGTAGACCAAGATAATATTAATAACGAAACTGCCAATTACTTATCAATTACAAATGTACATAGCTCTGCACAGATCCAGAGTTTAACGTATTTACATTTTCTTCAAATTTGCTTATTTTTTTCAATTAAATTTCTTACAAGATTAATATGTCGGGTATACATTGCGTATATTCCACATATCTAGTATTAATTTTCAAATCAAGAAAGCAATTAAAACTTGCATATTATTTAAGCAAGGAATTTTGAATACATAATTCCGATAAGTTGTTTTGTTATGTTTGGGTTCAGTGTCTTATTTTTACGGGGTGGCCAGTGTAACTAGATAAGGGTAGACCAGATAAAACCTCGGTAAGAACTATCGACCCACGGGCAGTTACTGACTTGCTTTCCCATATACCCACATTTGTCGAGCCCGAGACTCGAGTCAACGCGGATATAGGTGAGATGATAGTGATCGGAAAAGGTGAGCGCTTTATACGAATCAGCCATCAGGGGCCCCCATAAGAGTTTCTCAATACATTTTTAATTACTTACAATACTATTGCAGTTTGAATGATTTTGTTATTAAATTTACTCGGCTGCTATTGTTCCAAGTTCAATGGCTTAAATGGACAAGAGACAAATTTATTAACATAGTACAGTAGCGTACTAAGGGTAAATGGCGCCCCGGGTGAATATGATTTCCCTGCCAACGATTTTCCTGCCATTTAATTATATCAGCTTTTAGCGCCCCAAGACATCTGGCGCCCCTGCCCCCCCCCCCCCCGCCCCCACGTTAGTACATTACTGACATTAGGAAATCTACAGAAATTATAGTCCAGCGTATAGCACAACTTTAAATTTGTCAACATTGTATGTAAATTGACAACATTGTCAGTAAATTGACAATTTATTAATGTGTGCGAGTAAGAAGAGCACATAAAGACGTTACCAGTCACCATCTTCCAAGTTTATATAGAATTGGTTTTCTGTTGCTATGCATTTGACGATATCCTTGTTTGGAGCTGTATCCGAGAGACCAGGGCACACGTATTGTTTTGTAAAGGCCACATCACGTATTGTACCACCTGTGGGAGACACAATTAATAGTATCTCATCAAAATCTGGGAACAACGCGAACATGATTCTGGACATAATAGCATCAGTATAACATAGATAAACCTTAAAAAGCAGTGGTGTAAATCATTTCTTTCAGAATACTAAATAGATTTATCTAAGGCGTACACTACTTCAGTATACACATGATACGTTACAGACACAACCTCATTTGGCTGTTAAACGTTTGCTTCGACTTTACGGCAGTGCACTTGTACCAAAAGAAACATCACACTCCAAACGTACAGAAGTATTTAAAAGTAGTGCGCAAACTTGACATTTAAAACGTGCACTTCAGGGTACGTGGAAATTCATTATAGTGAAAAAGAAAGTAGTAAATAAGATAATGCATATTTATATCTAATTAATTAACTCGTTGATTGAATGGAATAGTAGTTTTGGCAGTATTTGTAAATATTATGGTAAACCAATATTTAAGAAAAATAATATTACCCTTATATATAGCAATTCGTTGTACATATATTATAGAGTGTGTGTGTGTGTGTGTTATGGATCTTTAACGTAGCTTCAGTCATATCGCTACGACGTCTGCAGTATGGTAATTTACAGTGATGTCTACCAATGGGGCCTCATGCCGCAGAATGTGGCATCATGTCCCACCAGCCACACCATCGGGACACCAGGCCGACCAGTCCTAGCACTAACCTTTTAATGCTGAGCGTCTAGCGAGGCAGCTGTTAGTACCTTTTTACGTCTTTGGTATGACTCGACTAGGGTTCGAATAAACGACCTACCGCATATAAGGCGGACGCTCTAACCACTAGGCCACCGGAGCGGTCTATATTACAGAAATGATGATGATGAAGATAATAAGGATGATAGTACAGAGGTACTTTAAGCCTCCTACTTTTCAATATCTTACCACAGCGAAATTTCAGAAAGATGTGTACTTAAATTAGTAATAGTTATTTTCGTAGTTACAGTAATTGTTTTTCTGTGTCGTTTGTTATTATTATTATTATCATTATTATTGTCTCTCTCTGTCGTGTATTATTGTCCTTTATGCACCTTTTATAATTTTTTTCTCTTTACACCAATCCAGGTAAATCGCAGCCACTGTGAATTTTATCTTACTGTCCATGTACTTAAAACCTGGGACCATAGAGATGTCATGCGATTTTATACCTCTGTATATGATTTACCTTTAAGCAAGGCATCTCAAAGTGATTTGACCCCAGTGCAAGTGATTTACTTTTAAGCAAGGCATTTCAAAGTGATTTGACTCGTATGCAAGGGATTTACCTTTAAGTAATCTCAAAGTAATTTGAATCTTATATAAATGATTTATCTACATGTAAGGCATCAAAAGTGATCTGACCCCTTTGCAGGTGATTTACCCTTAAGCGAGGTATCTCAAAGTAATCTGAACCCTATGAAAATAATTTAGCCTTAACCAAGGCACATCAAAGTAATCTGAACCCTTGGCAGGTAATTTAACTTTAAGCAAGGCATCTCAGAGTGATTCGACCCTTATGCAAACGATTTGCTTTTAAGCAAGATATCTTCAAATTCTTTGAATCCAAATGTAAGTGATTTACTTGTAAGCAAGGCTTTTCCAAGTGATTTGAACTCTGTTAGCAATTTACCTTCAAGCAAGGCATCTCAAATTCGTTTGACACATTTGCATGTGATTTACCTTTAAGCGAGGCATCTCAAAGTAATCTGAACCATTTGCAGGTGATTTACCTTTAAACAGGGCATCTCAAAGTAATCTGAACCATTTGCAGGTGATTTACCTTTAAGCAAGGTATCTCAAAGTGATTTGACCCTTTTGCAGATGATTTACCTTTAAACAGGGCATCTCAAAGTGATTTGACCCCTTTGCAGGTGATTTACCTTTAAGCAGGGCATCTCAAAGTGATTTGACCCCTTTGCAGGTGATTTACCTTTAAGCAGGGCATCTCAAAAGTGATTTGACCCCTTTGCAGGTGATTTACCTTTTAAGCAAGGCATCTCAAAGTGATTTGACACCTTTGCAGATGATTTACGTTTAAGAAGGACATCTCAAAGTAATTTGTACCCTTTGCAGGTGATTTACCTTTAAGCAAGGCATCTAAAAAAAGTGATTTGACCCCCTTGCAGGTGATTTACCTTTAAGCAGAGCATCTCAAAGTGACTTGAGTGATTTATCTTAAGATAAATCAAATCATATAACAGTGATGTGAAACATCTATTGATTTTCTGGTCCAACTTTACTATTGTCAAGGGAAGCATACCCAGTCACACAAATAAAATATGAATTCATAAGCAGAACATATTCACACAATGATAAGCACTAAAATGGTGGTATCTTAGCTATAAGAAAGTGTCGCTATTGATACCATGTGCACATATTTAAAAAAAAACTATACTATTTTATTCAAGAACATGGACTGGAACTCAGATAATAATAATAATAATAATAATAATTGGAAATATCACAAAAACAACAATGAGCGTTATGGTCTTTGTTATTGTCATCATCATCATCATAATCATCATCTTCATCACTTCATATGAAAAACAATTGCGAAACCCACCGAAATAAATCCATGGGTGTACATTTGATGGAGATTTTTAAAAAAAAAATAACTTTCAAAATGTAAAGGAATAAAATAAAAATTAACATAAAATACAACTTTAAAAATCGTATCATGTTAACCATTTATAGTGATGTTCGTACTGAATTTTGTTTTGTTCCGTCCTTTCGTCAACTAGTAGGATCATGATTCGTGCATTTGGCGAATAACAGCAATCCATAAAGTAATGGTATATTTCAACACATTTCTTGTAATAACTCGCCATTGTATAACAAAGATCCATCTGATGTAGCATTTGTACCATTTACATTGTATTGTTTGTCATAGCGCAGAGACATAGTCACCGTAGTGCACTTCGTATAAGTTTTCATTGATACGAAACTGTATATAGTAAACTGTCAGGAAGAAAACAATGCTAGCGAGGAATGCATTCTCAAATTTTTTATTGAGGTGATTGACAATCTCTATTTCCTACAACTTTCGCAAGACTATGCATTTTCTATTATTTTTTTAGTTTGGCATCTTATCTTCTACGTCAGAATATTCCCACCTGATGTTATACAGCTGAGGAAATAGACTTAGTCCTATTTGTTTTATCTTTGATAATTTGAGAAGTTCAAATGGTGCATACTATAAGTTTCGAGGGGCTAAACATATGCAAAGTAGAGTTTTCAACGTTTAACATGCTAGGGTTTGCACAGAAAGCCAAATGGATTTACTTAGTAAAGAACAATTATGAAAGAACAATTATGATTGGATGATTTTTACCTGATCTTGGAATCTTAGAGATATTGACAAAGATTTGACCTCCAACGATGCCGAATCCAGAGTCATGGATATAGTTAGGTCTATATGAGAGTGGTGGAGGTTCGTACAGGGATTGGAATTCAAACATAATATAGTTGAAATCTTTTTGATTAATCCAGAACGTGTCGTTATGGTCCGTGGTACCGTCCATGGCGAAGGAAAATTTGGCTGAGTTGTCCGTACGTCTGATATGAGACAAGGTAACTGTGCTGAGACCAATATCCGGCATTCCCTTCTCTTTGTTCACTGTAATAATTAATTAACTGATTAATTGTTGTTATTATTATTATTATTAGTGATGCAGTTAGTGGGGGGTGCTGCTATAGTAATAGTCGTCAACTATTTATCAAAGTCGCATTTCTTGTTTTAATTGGGATTAATGGTTGTGCTATGAGCGTTGGATCATTGCTTTCTTGAGGTTGGTGTCTTTGTTCTCTGACAAGTGAACCAGAGCAACACTGGTGATTGGCGCTCCATTCCCCTTTCGAAAATGTTCCTGGCAAATATCCTGCCATTTTCAAATTCGTGAAAAAATAATTTGTTGTTCCTGGTCAAAGACATACGCCGGAAAGTCCGATCTGTTTTTCATGTCAAGCACCGAAATAACCCATCATATCATGTGCGTGTACCACTTTCAACATAAGGTGACCTAAGAAAACAGCTGTCTGACAAAATGTCTGGCTGTATGAGACAGGCAGTATTCAATACCGTAATCCGCCTGTCCCATAATTATAGAACGTCTCCAAAAATGTACAACACTTTTCATATGTCTTTACTGTTTCTAATCATAAAGTCACTTAGCACCTTTCTCAAATCAAATTCTTTATACCAAATGTTGGCAACGTCTTTGGGACATATAACCTCCTTAACGTATACCCTTGTACATATGCTGACGGATAGTTTAAGCTTTGAGATTGGTTGTAGAGGGCGGGCTTATAACAAACCCAGTCCCAATCTGAAAGTCATAAATTGTGTTTAAATATGTATAGAGAGCAAAGTGTCCGTTTTATGACGAAATATCAGCGTATATAATAGCAACGAAAAGCACGCTTGACTCTCATTCAGTGACGCGAACGGGGATTTACAACCACGAAACTATCCGTATCTTAGGAATTTACGCCTATATACTCCTGTACATCCTGTGTTGCCAATACAGTAATTTCTCGCCTTTTAATCTTTGTATTGGTCTAGGTCTTGGAAACATAACTAGTGCCGAATAAAGGTATGGCTCTTTCACTTCCGGAATCTTTTTTATTCACGTGTCGAATGTTGTTTCATTTTATCGCACTTTATTTCATGGTATATGCTTTCAGTTTCTACAGCTATGTTTAAAGGGATGTCTTCGGTAATTCATAAAATATATTCTTCCATTCGTTATATATCTTGGCTTATTGCTGTGGTTGTTCCGTCTCTTTATGTCAATCTATCGCCCCTTTTATATACAGGTGCATTTAGGGAATAAGCGTGCAATGTGATTCTCAAACAAAACTACCTAGCCATTTAAAATCTATTTAAGCACAGTCTCTTATATCAAGGACACGCACAATTTCCCCACTTATAAAGAACATGAGATATTTAAGCAACAGTCCTTCGTGCGTATTATTCCAACTCTTCCACATTCTAGTAACCTTTGTAAATAATTCATTGACCAATTACTAAACAGATTTTTTTAAAAACCATGCATATATACATACACTTCTGCAGCGTTCTGTATTTAAACCTTTATCCACCCCCACCCCGGCATGGTTAGCTGAATAGCTTTTATAAAGTTTCCTCAACTATTGCATAGCTCAAGGGATGACGAGATGATTCATCTAACGCTTTCCCTAAGGCAATGTACTCATCAGGGGCGACTAATCGTCGCTTCTATATTACTGAGCTGTGTCAATCTCTTTAAGTCCGTACAAATATTTATAAATGTTCTCATTCTTTTCAGTAAACGGGGCCGCCGAGAGCCCCTATCCATGTCATAATCATGGTCAAACTCTTGCTTACCATCCAGTATCTTCACTGCCAATTTGTGACACATTCCTACTTTCTTATTCATAAATCTATCTTCTTCCTAGTTGTTTCGAAAATTAAAATTAACACGTGTCGTCTAATTCTTCTCTATCCGTGCTTGTTTGTTTCCATTCTATTACACCACTTTTGCGTTTACCTTTCCAACTCCATCACGTTCTGCCAGTCTTAATCATCCAAAACGTTAATTATAAGCATAACTCTAAAATATTTTGCCTGACTCGTCTATCTAAATCTTAACTCCCATTTCTAACAACGACCTTTCTCTTTCTAATTCGCTCTCTTATTTAATAGCAAAGACTTTATTTTCAGAGGGCGACTCATTTAGTTACAAAGGAGAAACTAATCTACATTGATGCCCCCTATTATGTACATATATGATACAAGCTAATAAAAATATATTCACGCACACACACACACACACACACACACACACACACATGCAAATACACAGTATATAAACAACTATGCACATAAACGTTACATTGCTGCAGAAATAAACATGAAGCACAGAAGGTGTGTGCTGTAACTTGTACCTTAATAAGTACCTGATTTTGTATGATTTCATCCATCTAATGCACCTATTGTGAAAGGATTGAATGCTTGGAGCTGATTGAATACCATGTGTAATGTTAATACAAACAAGCGCACTTGAAAATTGAAGCTATTTTTGATGGCTCATTTTCCGGTATGGATACTTCGAAATTTGCCCTTGCAGTGGTCTTGGATCTTTGATACCCGTAGATTTGTTCCCCCTGGAAAATGGTGTTTAGTGTAAGTGGAGGCAGATCGTGCATACACCTTGTGCATTTCTTTTTTTTTTGGTCTTTCTCACAAATATTGTTTCATGTATGGGTAATACTTTGAATGTAAGTATTGTAGTATGAAAATTTTATGTTTGCTGATCAAGAATTATTTTACATGTAATTTCTTGGAGGCTGGAGATTTGTTTCATATTTGTAGCAGCTGTGTTCTCCCAAATTATACTACAGTAATCAAGATGCGGTCGAATGTAACTTTTGTAAAAAGTAACTCTGTAATGTAATGGAATGAAGGCCTTGATTTTCTGAGGAAACAAGAGATATGACTTAATTTTCTTTGAAATATACCGTCTATGATGAAACCTTTGTAAATTATTCTCTATAAATATTCCAAGAATTCTATATAAACACATCATTTTCAAGCATGTGTTATCATAGAGAGCATGCAGCATATCAGTGTGCTCTTTTCTGCCATGTTGTTAACAACAAGACGTTTGTTTTGTCCGAACTGATGACCACACCATTTTCCTTTCACCATCTTTGAAGTCTGTTGAAAGTAATTTGAACAAATCTTTCAACTTGGTTCCTTTGAGCATCAAACAAAGTAGTGTCATCAGCATGTATGTCAGGTGATGAGACTGCATCTCATATTTATAGGTGTAGGTCATTTATGAACATAACAAATAACAAGGCCCCAAGATAGAACCTTGTGATATTCCACAACTTATCATTTTAGTTTCAGATAGGTGTATATTTAATGTTATCTGTTGAAACCTATTATTTATGTAGGATGTGAACCACCTAAGACTATCTTCATTACATTGATAGATTCGTAAATTTTCAAGAACGATATCACGATCTACTAGGTCGAAATCAATCGTTACAGTACCGACTAACTTTCCTTTATCTAGGCTTTCAGCCACTTGTCAGTCATACAGATAAGTACAGTTTCATAAGAATGAAAAGCCAGATTGTTTTTCATGAAGTAGATTATGATCATTGAACTAGTTCTTAAATAACCTTTGTACATGTACATGCATTTCTAGTAATTCGGAAAGAGATGGAAGAATTATTTTAGATTCTGAATCATTTCAAACATCATTATCGTGTGCATTTCACCCCCGCCAGGAAATCAATACTATATTATATATTAGTTTAAAGAGACAGACAGACAGCGAAAAGAAAATGACAGCCAAAGAGCTAACTTGTTAAGCAAGCATTTTTTTCAGTCCCGGAGAATCCAGCGTCACATCCGCATGCATCAGAGGTATTGGGACCGTAACACGACCCAGGATAACATGGCAGCAAATGTGAACATTTCACTGAAATCGGAAAATCGTTTCAAAAATTTGTTTTAAAGCGTATATGCAGGTGAGCAATCAAACCCTAATTATTTAATGCCACTCAAGTGTTCTATTTTATATAACAGTAAAGGATGTAATTTCGAATAAAAGTGCTCTGACGAAACCATGTATTAAGAGATACACAAACTAACACAGATTAGGTGGTCTTGTATATTTATAATGTCCGCTTGTTCTCCGGACACCGCCTCCGGGAATCAAACATGCGCGCATTGAGAAACATTGGTAAGATATGGTCAGCATGTCATACCGAATCGTAATTGTATTCAACCAAGTACTATTACATATCATTCATACATATGGGAATAAAACGGGAGAAAATAATATGTAATAAGAGTGAGTTTCTGCTTTTATTGGTCATTTTATAGGGACGAGTAACGCTACAACGTATATATTTTACGAACTGGAAACCTGTCATAGGGTTGAAGTGAAACGATATAATTTATTGCATTTGTCCAATAAAGATACTCGCATCGATCATACATCTATTCACACATCAATTCTTATATCAATTATTTCAACCTACATGTTGTACAAGCTGTATACTCTCCTGTGTATAGGGAGTTGCAGTTACATCTTCCCGGCTCGACGCATGTTCCACGAGACTCACAGGACGGGTTACAAATTGCTGTAAAGACATCCATTTTGGATCATTTGTTTCTTTTCGAAATAGATGCATTCGCGTCTTACAATTTAATATGCACCTAGACAACATAATTATTGACAATAGTTTGAGAGGTGGTGAAGACATGGGATGCGATGGATAAGGTGGTGAAGAGATGGGATGGGATGGATAAGGTGGTGAAGAGATGGGATGGGATGGATAAGGTGAAGAGATGGGATGAGATGGATAAGGTGGTGAAGAGATGGGATGGGATGGATAAGGTGGTTGAAGAGATGGAATGGGATGGGATGGATAAGGTGGTTGAAGAGATGGGATCGGATGGGATGGATAAGGTGGTTGAAGAGATGGGATCGGATGGGATGGATAAGGTGGTTGAAGAGATGGAATGGGATGGGATGGATAAGGTGGTTGAAGAGATGGAATGGGATGGGATGGATAAGGTGGTTGAAGAGATGGGATCGGATGGGATGGATAAGGTGGTTGAAGAGATGGGATCGGATGGGATGGATAAGGTGGTTGAAGAGATGGAATGGGATGGGATGGATAAGGTGGTTGAAGAGATGGAATGGGATGGGATGGATAAGGTGGTTGAAGAGATGGAATGGGATGGGATGGATAAGGTGGTTGAAGAGATGGAATGGGATGGGATGGATAAGGTGGTTGAAGAGATGGAATGGGATGGGATGGATAAGGTGGTTGAAGAGATGGAATGGGATGGGATGGATAAGGTGGTTGATGAGATGGGATCGGATGGGATGGATAAGGTTGTTGAAGAGATGGGATCGGATGGGATGGATAAGGTGGTTGAAGAGATGGGATCGGATGGGATGGATAAGGTGGTTGAAGAGATGGGATCGGATGGGATGGATAAGGTGGTTGAAGAGATGGGATCGGATGGGATGGATAAGGTTGTTGAAGAGATGGGATCGGATGAGATGGATAAGGTGGGTGAAGAGATGGGATCGGATGGGATGGATAAGGTGGTTGAAGAGATGGGATCGGATGGGATGGATAAGGTGGTTGAAGAGATGGGATCGGATGGGATGGATAAGGTTGTTGAAGAGATGGGATCGGATGAGATGGATAAGGTGGGTGAAGAGATGGGATCGGATGGGATGGATAAGGTGGTTGAAGAGATGGGATCGGATGGGATGGATAAGGTGGTTGAAGAGATGGGATCGGATGGGATGGATAAGGTGGGTGAAGAGATGGGATCGGATGGGATGGATAAGCAATATGAGGAGCCTGCTATCTTATGAAGATTTCCACTATCGCTTTATTTAATTTTCGCATTTATGCAGACAACAAATTCTGTCATTAAGATTGAAATATCTTGAAAATGATGTAACAATCTGAGCCCACCATAATATATTCATGTTTTCTTTTATAATGTCAGTTCTGAAACATATACTACGGTTCTAATTGTAAGATAGGAAACGTCATATATATTATCATATACCCAATTTACGCATAGATATTTGCCGTCTCTTAAATAAATGACTATTGTTTTGTTTGGAACTATTTTCCTGGATTTCATGATTGCAACAAAACTACAAATGTAATAATCCTAAGAACAATTTCTTAATCTTTGAAGATAATATAAATTTCGTTTTTAAACTTTGAATAATTGATACATTTTGATCTTACAATCGACTTAAGGTCTTTGCTATTTACATTACACAGAATTGAAAATGATCGACCCCCTAACAAAATGAAATGTTTCAATACTATAGAGAAAAATATGTCATAAACGATTTGTCAAATATTTAAATTCGACAGAATAAAAGTGGCTATGTGAAATAGTGCTTTTCAACAGATTTTGATCGCGGTCCTAAAAATAGTTTCTTTTGAGCCTTATGAACCCGTTTCGGCATTGATAAGTTTTGCCACACTAAAATATCCGCTTGACCACCCCCACTCCACCACGACCACCCTGATTAGGGTCGCGACCTGGGTGATTGGAACTACTGATGTAAAGAAATGAAAGAACTCACTGGTGACTGAATGTTGAACCCAAGACAACATTAACAATATTTTTATTGCTTCAGACTACCGTATAACGTTAGCAAGTATGATACATAAACAGTCCTATTTACATTCCGAAGTTTAAACTTTATATTTCAAAGGAATGTTCAGAAAGTCAAATATAATTGAATCACGATTGTCATTGTCAAGTTATACTTACGAACACTACATCGCTGACTGCTACTATCCATCCACCCTGGACAGCAATATTCTTCATTTACAATTGTAGTTAGCTGACGAGTGGCATAGTGAGTGCACCTTAAGGGAAAATAGAAACATTTGTAAAAACAAACATGCATATTTTTAGAATGCTTTCTTTTTTTAAATTGATCGACACTGAAAACTTTCAGCACGAATTAACGGTTTAGGATCCTAATACCTGCAGGCGAATTCACTATTTGGAGTCACAGTACCTGCAGACACACATTTGAGAAAACACATGGTGTCATATGCATAAAACAAAAAATATATATAACGTATGACCCTCTTTAAGACCTGGATCCCTTTATCACAATTTGAAGCAAGGGTTACCAATAATAAATCGATGTAAAACAAGAAAAATAGTACTTTCAAGCAACATGAAGAAATTTACAGTACAAATCTTGTAATAGAACTATTATATATAATCTTTTATCAATTTGTGTGATTCTTTCTGAAACATCAAATGAAAAGTTTTATTATACAAGATACAGACAGATCACTCACATTTTCTGGAATCTGTTTGAAATCAAAATGTATTAGCATTTGGCACAGTAATTTTAGCTGAACTATCTGGATGTAGGTCCAAAATGACACCGTCTAAACATACAGATTGCACTGTGATAATCAAATTTCTCAATGATTGACGCTGACGTCAATAGAATCATCATATTTAAGTAGTCGCAAAACGATGCCAAATAAGAGGTAAATATTGTTACTTACAAAAACTATATGGGCATCATGTTCCACCCAGTCACATTATCCTGACTCCTGGACGACCGGTTCAAATTCTAACCTTTAATGCTAAGCGCCAAGCGAGGCAACTACTATTACCATTTTTATAACCCGCGACCTTCCTATCAGATGGGGACCATCTAACCACCTGGCCACAGGAGCGGTATCCGAATTTCTTGTAATGAGGTTTCATTTAGATTATTTTGCCAAGTATATGCAACATGCTGACTATAGTTTTGACATCACTTTAAGAATCTTCCAAACAGAAACGAGTGTCTGCAGGGCAACTTTGGATTCATTATCTGTTTTCTTTTCGTTTCTAATAATTTAACTTGGCAACCTACATTACAAAATACATATTCAAGACTGTTTGAGCAAATCATGTCTTTGCAGGATTAGCCCTATTAATGGGTAGACACATTTAAGTCTTTGCACAATTTTCAGCGTGAAAAATGAATCTGAAAATATTACAAATTCGTTGGTTGCTACTCTAAGATGCAAGTTGAAAGATTTAAATATGGCCGTAGTTAATATGATAAAAAATGAAGCTTTAGCCAGTAACCAGCTTGAGATGGTGCCATGGGGTATTTAAATGGCATATGATCCTTGTCTCTAGCTTTGAACCTGTCTGTCTACAGGAACGCGTAGGCACTATATGGGGTTCTTATTTTATTGCATGTACTTGAAAAACGAAATGATCGATTGAAAGGATCTGAACCCTGAGAATTGCTTTCGGACATGGTGGTATCTACCTTAACTTTAAAATTACAATGCCTCCCAAAATCTTTTAAAACTCTTCAAATGTTTCCAAAAGAATGTAAAACTCAACCTTAACCGTGAAATGTCTATCTTTCAAAACGTTTTAAATGATATGTTAGCGTCCCATCAGGATAAATCCAACATTCATTATGCCGTATTTTCATTTGGTGTCATATTAAAAACTGATGGCTACTGTATATTCTTTCTCATCAAAACTTGGGTAATAAATTATGTAAGTGTGGCTAGGGTCGCTTAATCTTCTCAAGCGTCTAAAGCCATAGTCTAGCTGTGCTAGTAGTTTATCGGAGTTTAGATTCCAGTTTGGTCTGTAATTAATAATTCGTGGAAGGTTTGCAAAAGCAGTTTGGTAGTCATAAGAGACCATAGCTGCTGGGTTGGTATAATGTTTTTACATTGTAAAGAATTTAAAGTTGCCATTTTCCAAATTTATATTGAAAAGATTCAGTAGTGTATTGAAAACCGTATCGAAAAAGTATTTCTGAAGGTTTGAGTCGATATAAAACGAGTATGCTGAAGGTTATCAAGAGACGGACTTTATATTTATTCAGATTCCAAGCTATGGACTGTCGATAATACGTTTTTGGACATTTTTCCTTTTCACGATGGCGTCTTTGGAAACATCATCAAACCATGGATTGTTAAAAAAATTTAGGAATTGCCACAGTTTCTCGCATTGTGTTCCAGTTAACATTATGGATTCTATCAGTACTTACAACAGCATAGTCTAGGCTACGTTTTCGAAACAATCGGCTGCCAAATTCGATTTGCATAAAATTTGATAACTATCTTGTCCAATACTTGTCTCTAGTCATCCCTTGACACTTGGGAGCATTATTATTTACGTGTTGGGGAAAGTGGTTATTTCAGACGGGTCTTACCACCTTCTCAAGAGAAACAAAGTAAAAGTGATAAATCGCAGATGGTCAGATCTATGGTCGAGGAGGAACCCATGACAGCATACAGATAGGTACACGAATTGACAATGCAGCGACAACAAGATGCTGTCCTCAAACAAAATATTAATGTTTAACATAGTTTCATTCAAATGTTTGCACCCACGAAGTTCATGATTGCAGTTAAACTTAGTAATTGAAAAAAATTGTGACTTTTCCATAGGACGATCAAATCACGTGACGTGAATGCTTGAGGAAGATAGTTTTAGAAGAGTATAAACTTTTATGTATCGAAACATAAACGGAGATAGCATTGAGATTATTCTGGCTATGAGGTTTTGTTAAGGTTCTGTTGGTGGGCACTCGTCTAGCGGCTTTATTTGCATATCATTAAAAAATGTCGTTTAGGAAGTGTTTTCAAGTAAATAGATCGTTGACTTTAGAAACAACGTTTCAAAGCATACAATTATTGGGTCATGATATTTAGGTAGAAGATAGAGTTCATCAACATATTTGTCTCTAAACGTCAGAATTTCCAATGTATTATTGTGTCATAAATGTGAACGAAAAAAGGTGAATGTACGGAATTACTGTGAAATTCTCCTGGAGATGTTTCAACTGACTCTCCGTTTTATGTATTTACTAAGCTTCTAAACATTCGAAATTTTACTAGAATCTTTACCATCTCTTAATTCGGTTCGGAGAATGTATTTCAATGGGGCCTAGAGGTTGTCAGTTCTTTTATGTATCGGAAGTTTCGGGAATACGATAAGTTGATGTTTCGCGGCGAATTTCTCCTGACAACGATTTACCATCGCCTTCATGTACACACCTATAGAAGATTTTTTTCTTCTTTTAAAATCGTCTTTGTGGTGGCCATGCTTACGACAGTTGAAGCAAATCTAAGGATTGTGGATGATGGGTCTATTGAGATGGTTCAGAATCCATCTCTGACATATGCAGGCAAATATGTGCAGTCAAACGTGAGCATGTACGTGTTGATGGGAATGAACTTGGTTACGGAGAAAGCTGAATCGATTCATTCTGGTGTCTTTCTAAGTTCTGATGTTTCAAAGCATCTGAGTCTCACTGCAGTCATCTATATATATATATATATATATATATATATATATATATATATATATATATATATATATATATATATGACTTAAAGAGATTTCTTTAGAGATACCTTGGTGGGTATGTCCAGACAGGGCTTGGGGAAAAGCAGGGAATCAGAGTGGAGCAGCCATGTACAGGTAGCTTATAAAAGATTTAATTTTCTAAATACACATTTTGGTTCTCCAGCCAAGCTCTTAAGTGATTTTGCTATTACGAACGGTGGTAGCTCATTTAGCTTCCTGGTCTTACGAGTCATCTCAGCGATGCAAAATTGTGGCAAATATATCTGTTTCAGAATAAACAATTTCATCCTAGCTGCTTGTCAAATTATCCTGGATCCCTTTTAACGATGTTTTCCACTATTAACACTTTGGGGGTTTTGTATTTCCATAATTGAAGAATCTTGTTTCGCTTGCCGTTATCCTTTGATTCCATCAATAAGACCAAACTTAGGCTCATTTATGGAGTTTATCTGAACAGGGGACGACACAGTCATATACTGGCGCAAAGAAGACACTGTATTCTATTGACACATATCCTTATGAAATTTCAAGCATACAAGTACAGTTTATGTTTATCACAACAGTGACCATTGCAAATATGATGACCAGCGAGAAGCGGTCTGCCTTTAATATAGCGCTAGACGCTTCATCAGATTAGGCATTGATGACTACTCGTCCAGCTTGGATCGAAGTAGTGTGTTGAACTAAATGACAGTGTCTTCTGCTCCACTTTCAGGGCACTCGCGTTCGCCGACAAACAAGCTGCCTCCAAACGTCTTCTATTATGACATACAGGAGAGCGCATCGGGCCTACGCGCGTGGGGCGGTGGGGTGAGGCAGTTGTAACAGCGAACAAGACTGCATAAATCATTTTACAAGCGAGTACAGTAATATATACAAGTGCTTAAAGTGACAGTCCTCAGGAGTAACTAAAACAAAATTATTATAAGTTTGGTTGAACAACAGCTTAAAAGATGCAAAAGCTGGATTAATTCAAGATCATACACAAACAAATTAATTTCACGTAAGCTCTTTGAAACTTTAACTCTTCACTTTTGAATCTTGTGCAAAACATTGAGATTAGAATTACGTGTTGCTCTAAATGACCGTCACAAACTCTGGATCATGATTTCTCTTCTTCTCTCTGACAAGAAACTTCCTCTCACTACATTCCTCTATAAAGCGCAACTTGACTCCAGATCACTCTTGAAAATATTCTAATTAAAATACTGCATTTATAGATTTAAAAACATATCTAGATTAATTTTATTTTCAAAATGTTAAATTTCATGACAAAAGCTAAGATTTGTTTATTTACTTACCACCACCAGACCCTGCAGGAGCAGTAACTTTCAGTATAATACTCGATTCGGCGTTTTGTGCAAATATGTCTAAAAAGATACAATATAAAAAGCTCTCCTAATAATATTTTGCAGTTAAAAAATACATTACATACATTGTATGAAATCACAGAGGTTAGAGAGTTGTAATTGTTTCCAGGCTTGAATCGAACAATTGCATATATTATTGGCACCTATTATTGCCTGGTTCACGGTGGATCACTCGCTAATCAAGTGGAATTGAACACTTGGATAAATGCACATACCTACCTGATATATATTTAGAAATGTAAGGTTATGAACCAAATTATAGTTAAAAACTGACACCAAAACGGGAGAAAGCGCTTATATCATTATCCCAGGTAAGTGAAGATGCAAACAACTTAAGACTGCTGATGCGTCTTCTACAATGAATGACTATTATGATATTGTATAAAGCTAATTGATAACGATATCATGACATTATAGGTAATTGTGTGTGTGTGTGTGTGTGTGTGTGTGTGTCTGTGTGTGTGTGTGTGTGTACTTTGGATTTTTAACGTAGCTTTCACAGTTTTTAAGTTATATCGCTAAGATGTCTGCAGTGTGGCAGTTTATAGTGATTTCTAGCACTGGGGCATCATGCCGCACACATGCAGCATGATGTCCCATCCAGTTACATTATCCTGATACCAGGTCGGTCAGTCCTAACACTGAGCGGCTAGCGAGGCAGCTGTCAGTACCATTTCTACATGTCTTTGGTATGACTCGGCCGGGGTTAAAACCTGCGACCTTCCGCATCCGATGTGGACGCTCTAACCACTAAGCCACCGGAGCGGTCACATTGTTAGGTAATAATAATAATAATAATAATAATAATTATTCATTATTATTATTATTATTATCATCATCATTATTATATTCATCATCATTATATATTTCTTTTAATAATAGTAATGGTAAAGTAGCACATTGTTTATATTAATGATACTCAGTCATCGTTATTATTATTATTATTATTATTTATCAAACTGTGTACATAAACTTTATTCCAAATATGTGATACTTAAATAGCACCAACTTTTAATTATGAGTCGAGCGCCCAGGGTGACCGAGTGGTCTAATGCGTTCGCCTTTACAGATCACCGACATCTCTCCGTTGTCCACGCAGGTTCGTATCTGAGCCTCGGATAACATGGATATGAGAAAAATCTTGCAAGTAGCTTTCCGTAAGACAGATGTTCTTCCCGGGATTTTGAGGGTTCTTCTTCCATCAGATATACTAGCCGCCATGTATAGCCTATCACGGGCTTAAAAATGGCGTTAAACCCACAACAACAACATAATTAGGTGTTGAGCTTTTTACATAGCAAATGTCATTAAAGCTGTATACCAGTCACTTTGTAAATATAGTATTAGTATAAAAAAAAAAGACTACAAATGCTTTTATGTGTAATGAGTCGTGTAGAATGGCAATGAAATTTGTCAGATCTAGTACAATTCGTAAGTACCGATTAAAATATAGATGATTGATGTTGGATTCCCAAATACAATACAAAGCTATAAAATATAATTGACATGGAATGAACATTGTGATTATTGGGTAAAGTAAGAATCTGCCGTTTTCATACAGATTGAGAGAGGTTTGGGTTGATCAAAGGGTGATAAGAACCGCCTTTGAATATATGTAAGCAATCTTTCAAAGATATTTTACTGCAAGAAATGAATGGAAAGCCAAATTCAATTGATAGGTTAGGAATTTATAATAAGATCAGAAACGACTTGGGTTGTGAATATTATATAGATTTTTTAAACTCTTCATACAGTTTTCAGTTGGTATCAATGATTAGAAATGGATCCTTACCTATGATGGTAAATACGGGCAGACTTAAAATATCCCATATGTTGAAAGACTTCCCTTTTTGTGCAGATATGGTAGATGAGATTCACTTTACTATTAAATGCCACGTGTATGATAATTTGAGAAATACATCTTAATGTTCGTACATTCACTGCAATGCAAATCATATAGAGTATTCAGCTCTATTCAGAGAATCAATAATAATATTAATATCCATTATAGTTTTGCTCTGTATCTAGCAAAAACATTAAGTGTTAGAAAGGTACGTGGTTGTACAACATTTTTCATACATTTTTGTAATCTGGGTTGATTCAAGATTATTATGATTATTATTATTATTATTATTATTATTCCTGATACCTACTGAGGATCCTGATAATTATCTCGATGATGATGCTGATATCGATTTCTGATCATTATGATCTAATTATCATTAACAGCAGTAGCAACAATATAATTATTAGTCCTGACCATTATGCTGATTTCATCCAGTTGTCATATTTAACTAAATTAGAAAGAAATACACCCAAAAAATTGAAATAATATAATTATTCAAATAAATGAATGTCATGCATTTGATTATTTCACTTATAAGGGGGCCGAGTGACCGAGTGGTCTAAAGCGCTCTCCGTTACGGATCACTGCCACCTTACCTCTGCCTGCGTGGGTTCGAGTCTCGGACTCGGCCAATGAAGTTACGTGAGAAAGCTTGCCAGTAGCTTTTCGTGGGTCGGTGGTTATTTCTGGGGTTTTCCAGGGTTCTTCCTCCACCATTTATACCTGCCGCCATGTAAAGCCTATCTTGTGCTGAAAATGGCGTTAAACCCTACAAAAACTTCACAACTTCACTTAAAAATAAAGCCTCATAAATAAGGAGTTCATTTATCCAAATTTACCTAACTTGCAAAATATTTATCTAAGGTGGAATCGTTTCAGGCTTTAGTCATACATTAATTGTTGGCACTTATTAAGTTACGTTACCTATTAAATATAAAGTTTGAAAATTCAGCAAGATTGTATTTATTAAATAATAAAGCGACAAGAGCAATTAAAATTGCTGCAGATACAAAATTCGTATTTCTAATGAATATATCCTCAACCTTGTCAATAATGACGCTTTCTGATGTTTCAATGTACTACTATTGATTTGTGTAATAAATGAATACATTTTTACATTACCTTACATAGTTTGCTACGCTGCCAACATTGAACTGCATTACTGGTAAAATCAAGAGATGTAAATCCCTAACGGAGATAAAAAATAAAAAAAATACTTATTTTACGCTAAGCTGGGTCTAGCAGGATTTAACAACAAGTTCGACTATTACATAATCGACATCCATACTGCGCGTAACAAATATCTTTGAAAAGCAAATAAAAAATATAAGACATTAATATTTGTAAGTGATTATTTTCCTTTTATTTGAGCCCATATAATAATAATAATAATAACAATAATAGTAATAATAATAATAATAATAATAATAATACAAATTCTCGTCGCCAAACACAGAAACTAGCGTTTATTTATGTTTATTTGTTTTAGGTTACGAACTGGACACAAATAGATTTGGATGTGTCCTTTAACAACTTTGCTGGCTATCCTTTGTTTGCGTTTTTAACAAAAGAAATGGGAAATAACTGCGATAAACACCAGCCGGCGAAACCCATTGTGCAGCTTGCTGGGCCATGGCACTTTTATGTCTGCACTATGGTATGTCCTAAGCGATGTTTAAAAACATAGAGTTTTCTTTATACTAATATCTAAATGACGGGATTGTGTTTGGGAATATGCGGTTAATCCTTACTTCTGATGCGAATCCACAGAAAATCAATAGATCTTTATATGGAAGAGCCATTTTTATGTTTGGATATTTAAATTATCATAAATAAGAATGCTCACATTCTGAAATCATGTTTCTGTCTTTCAAGGGCATGCAAAGTTAGAGTAATTTTTTTTTTTAGACTAGAGTTAATTAACCTAGGTTCCTATCTCTCAAATTTTGCATGAAACGAAACTGTTGTGATACTCATACACTGACTATTTATGATATTCATATATTAATTGCCCTTTTAGTATCCTCAGACAAAACTCTGTCCCTTCTTTTCGTTTTTGATTTTTATATTTGTACATATTATTATAAAGCATTATCTGAATACAATAGTACCTGGTATTTTATTAACACGAATTGCCTGACTTTACAAGAAGAAGTAAAGAAGGCAGTGTATTTGCCTGAAGACAGCTGAAAACTGGTTAACAAAGCTGCTTCTCGTCGGAGAGATATAGAAGCAAATCAATAATGACGGGAGCAAAGAGCTATATAGAGAGAGAATATACAAAAGGTAAACAACTCAGAGATCTACGACTGTATACCGTTCTGCGAACATTTTACATTATGTATTTACGCACTACATCGTTATATCTGAACATTTTGTTCTTAGAACAAAGTAATAGTTACAAAAAAATCTTGCTATTGATGAAAAAACGTTGCAAATTATTCCAACATGTTGAATGTTTCTTATACAAAGATTGACGGGTTGAGTAGATACCTTAAAGCTCTACATTCCAATGTTAAACAATTGATTATGATTAGACCTTTATAGCTGTCATCCAGAAGGTATTGATGCAGATAAGCAAAATACAGTTTTGAAGAAGAACAAAAAAGGTTCCATAAAACAAAAATAATTTTAAAATATGCACTTACGAGCTCTGTGCATCACTGTTGGTTGCGAAGCTCAAGAACAATAGAAGAATAAAGAAATCTATAATCTTCCAGTCCATGATATTAAAGATAATGTCTCTGCAGATACCAAACCCCGATTCAAAGACTAAATCCGAGAAAGATGTTATGAGTTAATATAGCACTATAGCATAAGGAAATTCGCAATGACTATATTTAGTAACGACCAGTGTTGCCTTTTAAGGATAAAGAGGCATCCAAGGGAAATTTGTCAACTTTATAGCAATATATTATGGAATTTATGAAACATTTTTCTCGGAGATTAAAACTTGATGTTACATTTGCAATTGAAAGTTTCAGATATAGGGTTAGCGTATTCTTTACAAATTTGAAAGTTAAACGTGAATACGCTGATCTTTCAATATCCCTTCTTTTACCAAACTTGTGAAACAGGAAAACATGTAAATTGCATACGGGTACAGGTGGCTTAGCAATGACTATGCAGAAGCGCAAAAGTATTTTGTCCATACCAGGTAGTCATTGTGCTTATAAATTCCTTGAAGAAATGCAAGTTATATATTTTCCGTATGTTTAAATGATAACTTACTGAATCAGTCAAATAGTATGTTTTATGCTCCCAAACATACTTGGTAAGCTCAATGTGGGGAAAAATAATTAATCGAAATCTTCTGACAAAATGCCCACAAGGAAACAGATAAATATTGCAAAGTTTGAATCTCGACATAGATATTTTGGATCGAAACCTGAAAAATATACTTGTTTAGGGGTATTGAGAGGTTTACATTTACAATACTGCTTTCTGACAAGAGCAGGGATTGGTTACGATACGTAGACTTTGCAGTGCAAACAAGCGACTGTTCACATGCTTTAACTGATATTATTGTGAGACCTGATTAACTTAATGGAAATACATTTACAGTTCGCACTGAGGATGAAAAAACGTCAATGAAAGCTGACAAAATAAATAATAAATAATGAGAACTTATGCATGTACCAAATAAGCATGCCCAGCACGATACATAGACTTTGCAGTGCAAACAAGCGACTGTTCACTTGCTTTGATTGATATTTTTGTGAGACCTGATTAACTTCATGGAAATATATTTACAGTTCGCACTGAGAATGAAGAAACTTAAATGAAAGCTGACAAAATAAGTAATAAATAATTAGAAATTATGCATGTACCAAATACGCATGCCCAGCACTCCCATGCAGTTATCAAGCCCTCTTTTCTTGAACTCGTAACGCGTCCTTTGCCGTACCATAAACTTAGATTTTTTCAACTGTAATTGGATACTGAGAACTTTCCACATTCTAAGTAGCACCACCCACATATGACTCTTCCTTCTTGTTGGATGATTCCTGTTTAATCTCAGATGATAGCAAGTACGTCTTGAATCGTCTAAAATGAAGAATTTACATCCTGAGTCCTTGTGTGGTCGTGATTGCTTGACTTAGTCGTAGGTACGGAACCGACACATTCTACCATTATTCTGATAAATGGTTCGTCGAATGTAAGAATAGGCTACAGATGAGCCTTTCGTATCTTTACTTTTCGTTTTGCTACCATTTGACATGCGTGTCAAGATCTACAGTATTTAAAATCATCACTTTTAATGTTCAACAAATAAAAATGTTTCAAGATCTTGTGATCAACCTTACTGATTCCTAAATGACCAGCCATTGGAGTTTTATGGACTAGACTAACACTGTTTTGTGGATATGACTTAGGGACAACAATTTGATAGCTCACTGATCACTCGTCACCTGTGGGTACCATATGTGGTTTCTATTTTCTCATATTCACGAAAAATAGGTACTTGTGTGGCCTCAATTTTGCTAATAATCCTCTGAAAGAATAGATCTCATGATTTTGTTCTCGTTTGACAATGAATGATTTTGCTTTTGTCAAACCCATTAGAATAGAGAGAATTAGTATTAAAGATCACTGTGATCAATACCTCATGAGTGAACAAAATCAGGAGTACAATCAATCTCATCCAAAAAATGACAACATCATTTGCATGTGCTCTGCTACCATGGTTCTGGTAACTACCAAAGGCAGGGTCGTAAAAACAGAGATTTTATTTAGTATAGGATCAAGTGTTTGATCCAACAAAAACAGAATTCAGTTAGAAGTGGATAAACACCATCCTTATCTCCAACTACGTCATTGCCTAGTAAATAAATAATAATCATTGGTGTGTAAAACTCACTGTTCCGACTGTCACAAATTCTTGGACTGATAACAAATTTACTCAGTTGAGAAGAAAATCAACAAAGCCGTACTCTAATTCCTGAATAAGAACATTTTCAATAGAAAAACACTTCTTAGATAAAGGCAAAGTACCTGATATAAAGACTATGAGCACATCTGTGGGAAATGATTGATCTTAAGACTACAGTAGTTAAGGGGGTCACCCTAGGGACAATGGGAATTACCATTAAAAACACCCCTGGGTCACTCTGGGGACTATGTAAATTTAACATGGGGAAAATTGCTGGGTCACTCTAGGGACAAGGGGAATTTAACATGGGGAATAGAGTTTGGGTCTGTCTAGGGACAAGGGAATTGAACATGGGGAATAGAGTTTGGGTCTGTCTAGGGACAAGGGAATTGAACATTGGGAATAGAGTTTGGGTCTGTCTAGGGACAAGGGGAATTGAACATGGGGAAAAGAGTTTGGGCTTGTCTAGGGACAAAGGGAATTTAACATGGGATTTTTTTTTTAAAAAAAAATTTAAAAAAAGGGTAGGCAATTGAAAGTCAATCTCTTTTCGAGACCTATGAGTGGCCCTGAAAAGGGCCTTTGGGTTTATGTTAATATGCCCTTAACATAAAGGGCATCTGCGGCATCTTCTTGTCCTCAAGCTGCTTCTTAGTGTAGGGCCATAAATCAGAGTCCTCTTGAGGCATCCTTGTCTTTCCACATAGACTCTTCGTATCCACAGACTGGTGTCTGACTTGTGGACAACAGTCCACTTGGATCGGACATACATTAGCATGTCCGTCCTAAACATCATTGAAGAAACAAGGGTGGATGATTCGACTGTGGTCCACATCTTCAGGCGCCGAGAACAGGTGAATCAATGCAGTGAACTGCGCTTATTTATAGGGGTAGGAAGGATTGAAATGGATTGAGTTCATTGACCAATCCGAACACGCGTTACAAAATTCAGTCAGTCCGCATCCAATCCGAAGAGAACAGTCTGTGACGTCACGTGGTCTATATAGATTCGCTAGCGCCTGTGTGCAGTCAATCGATGCGAGACAGTGATTCAACATGACGGAAACTCAGAAAACGATCCATTGGGGTGCACCAGCAGTGGAGACGGCCCAAGGGAGCCGGACTTACTTTAAGAAGAGGTAAATTGGGATTTTGTGGATTTTCTTACCTCGCAAGAATTTGTTCCGGAACCTTCATTACCGCAATTGGAGAATTTTAGACAGAGACAGAAAGAAGAATTGGAGAAATTTATACAACGACAAAAGGAAGCGGAACAAGCTTTTCTCCTACAGCAACAGCAGCAAGAAGAAGAGGTAAGAAAAAAACAACAACAAGAAGAAGTAGCAGCAAAGAAACAAGAGGGTGAAAATCAAACGGTCACGGAACTGTTGGACATTTTAGCGGAGTTAAGAAGTCTGAAACAAATGTATCAGACTTCTTTATTACGACCGAAGAGAATACGACCTTCCCGAGCTAAACACGTCAACCCTGTGACTAAGCCTGCCGAACACCCCTTAGTCATTTCAACCAAATCATCATCATCATCAACAGCACGCAGTCCAGAAGTAGGCTTTGGTCGTGGCAAAGGCTTAACATAGTTAAAGTTGATTGCTTAAACTCACCCCTACACCAAAAACCAAAGGCCCTTTTCAGGACCACCCACGTCTCTCGAAAAGAGATACACTTTCAATTTGCCAATATCTAAAAAAAAAAAAAAAAAAAAAAAAAAAAAACCATTTTCCCCTATAGTACGTGTCTGTGTATGAGTGCGTGAGTGTACATTCTTATTTTAAAATCAATACCCAAAGACACTTACCTTATATAATTAATTTATTCTTTTATCCACAGTTACAATCCAATTCACAACAGAGCACTTTAAAAAGTTCATACACTTCTTCTGTCTCATTGTTTACTCTCTCTGTTTTTAAATTTCTTCACCCTCACAGTCTTTTCCTCTTCTTGCTCCTCACTTTCTTCCCTTCTTCTTTTTTTCTCTTGTTTCTTTTTCTTCACCTGGCTGCTTTCTTCCTCTGAAGAATCCCTCTCTTCTTCTGAAGAATCCCTCTTTTCTTCTGACTCCTCTTGTTTCTTTTTTGGGCAATCTGGAGACCAATGTCCTTTTTCTTGACAATAATAACAGGTAACTGACTTTTGTCTTTTCTAGCCTCTGTTTTTTTTTTCTTTTTTGACGGTCTGGACACTCTGAAGACCAATACCCTTTCTTCTGACAGATATAGCAAGTATCTTCACTTTTATCTCGAAAGGAAGGAGAGTAGTCCGTCGGCTGGTCTGAAGAGAATTTTCTAATGACCCCTCGCAAAGCTCTGATGAAACGTTCGATTTGGCTAATCTCTTCCATCGTTGTGCTCGGTTAGAGAGTGAAATGAATAGTGAAAGGACAAGACACACACCCTTTTATATACGCTGGTTTGCCATGACTATAAATTAGTCTATGGTGTTTAAACTTTAGTACCAGGGCTGAAGTCTTGGCACAAATTCATGCCAGTGATTTTGAAGAGGACATGAGTGAACCAGAATCCGAACCCTCTAAACAAAGTTCACCACCCTTAGTCAACCCTGAAAAGTACTATTCCATTCGAGAGATCGAAAAGCGCTCCTCTAGAAAATTTAGAACAACGGCTTACAAATACACGGTGAAGTTTAAAGATTTCAAGGCTGAAGTACCGTTAGAGAAAGCAGAAGGGTTCATCACTGGGGTGTGGGATTCTTTGCTCACCACACTCAAGCGACAATGTCAACCAAAAGAAGACGATCGCTTGAGACTTTCCATGCAACACGACGGTTTGAAATCCCTTGTTTGGATCGAGTTTAGCACCCCTGCAGAATTGACTGCTTCCAAAGTCATGGACAAGATTCAACATGTACAACAATCCAATGATCAGTTTGACATCACCGATGGAAAAGCCACACTCGACATGACCCACGTCTCCCCTCCTCAAGGGACTGGCCACAAAAAGGTCTTATTGGTGAACGACCTTCGCATCACCAAAACGAGCCTCGTCCGAATTCACAACCCTCAAGACCAGATGTGTTTAGCCAGGGCTATCGTGGTGGGACGAACCTATGCCAACAAGAACGACACGGTAGAATGGAAAAGAGCCTGGGAGAACATTCGAAAATCGAACCGAGCCAAACAACGAAATGAAGCAGAACTCCTGTTACAACAAGCCTGACTGTCCAAAGACACACCCTGTGGCATTCCTGAGATGCAAAAAATGCAAGATGCCCTAGCTCCACGATACACCTTGAAAGTGTACCCTCAAGAAGTGCGGGGGCCTCTGTTGTTTCGAGGCCAAGACTTTAAGGACGGAAAATACATTCATGTCTATTATCACGATGACCATTTCGATACCATTACCAGTATCACCGGATTCCTGGGATATGTTTATTATTGTGAGAAATGTGACCATGGTTATAATAATCGAGAGCAACACAAGCATTGCGGATTGAAATGTTCAGGATGTTTGGCCTCTCCACGCTGTCTGAGCGAAGGACCAGTGCCTTGTTCAACTTGTCTGCGCACGTTTGTCAGCCCAACCTGTTACCAACAACATTTCAAGACGCAAGGTTCACAGCAGAAATGTGCTTGTCAACTGCTGAGATTGTGCCCTACGTGTGGACAAGGCATACTTACCAATAATGCCAAAGCACACGTATGTTCAGGAAAGAAAAAATGTCACATTTGTCACCACATCGTGGACTTGGAACACCAATGCTACGTGCAAAAATACCAACCTCCACCAGAGAAAGAGGACGGTCAAAAGAAGAAAGGCAATTTCATCTATTTTTATTTCGAATGCATGCAAGAGACCGGCATTCACATTCCTAATTTCTGCGTGGCTCATCGAGCGTGCGAGAAGTGCATTCAAGAACCTATCTTCAGTCATTGCCCTCACTGCAGCAAGATTCCTGGAGGACATGAAAAAATCTTTCGGGGACCGAACACGCTAGCCGATTTCGCTCCATGGGTCTTAGACCCCATCGACAAGACGTGGAGCCAAGAGGACATCGAACGTTACGGAGATTGTCATCGTCATGCCACGGTGATGGCTCACAATTTCTCCGGATACGATGGACAGTTTCTTTTGAGATACCATACGGAACAAGCCACCGAGCGTCCTAAAGTGACTTTGAACGGAGCCAAAATCATTTTCATGCAAGTGGGACAAGTACAGTTTAAATATTCTATGAGTTACTTGGCCATGCCTTTGAACCGAATGCCTAAAACGTTTGGAATGACAGAAATGGCTAAAGGGTACTTTCCACACTTTTTCAATACGGAAGCCAATCAACACGCCGTTCTACCCCATTTGCCTGAGGCTCACTATTACGACCCCGACAACATGCGTACCGAACAACGAGAAGCTCTCTACGCTTGGTAACAGGCTCACGCCTCGCACCCTTTCGACTTTCAGGAAGAAATGTTAAAGTATTGTCGTTCCGACGTGGACATTTTACGACGTTGCTGTGGAAAATTTCGAGAACTGTTCATGGAACACGGAGGGGTCGATCATTTGAAAGAAGCTTGCACCATTGCCAAAGCGTGTTCCTTAGTGTATCGAAAACGATTCATGCCTGAAAACACCGTAGCTGTCATCAGTCCCCAAACGACCAACTTTGTCAAACGTCAATACTCGGTCAAAGCCCTACGTTGGTTACATTACTTGCGCGACAAGGGAGACAAATGGATTCAGCATGCCCGCAACGGAGGGGGCGAAAAGACCATCGGAACATATTCGATAGATGGCTGGGACTTAGAAAACCCCAAGATCGTGTACGAGTTTAACGGTTGCTTATTTCACGGATGTCCCGTCTGTTATCCTGATCGTAGCACTAAAAATCAGTTTTTACAACGAACCATGAAAGACTTATACCAGGCCACTTGTCAGTGACGCCAAAAGTTAGAACAGGAAGGATACCAAGTGGTGGAAATGTGGGAACACGAGTGCGATCACCGTTTGAAAACCGATCCCGAATTTTAACGCCTCGTGGAAAGTTACCAGTTCATGGACCCCTTGAACCCAAGGGATAGTTTGTACGGAGGAAGGACCAATGCCACCTGTTTGCTGTACCAAGCCGACGAAGAGAAAGGAGAAGAAATCAAATACTTGGACGTGTGTTCGCTGTATCCCTACGCGTGCAAATATTGTCGCTTTCCTACAGGGCACCCACAATTGTTTACGGAACACATCGACCTGAAAAACATTCGACAATACGAAGGTCTGATCAAGTGTAAAGTTTTGCCTCCCACGGGCTTGTACCATCCCGTGCTACCTCACCATTGAGAAGCAAACTGATGTTTCCTTTGTGCCGTACTTGTGCCGAAACGTGCAACCAAGATTTGCCTTGTCAGCACACCCAGGAAGAACGGGCCTTGACGGGGACGTGAGTCAGCGTAGAATTGTTCAAAGCTCTGGACATGGGATACCAACTGTTAGAAGTGTACGAAATTTGCCACTTTCCCAAGACAGAACAATACCACAAGGGTGACCCGACTCAGAAAGGCATTTTCGCCGACTACGTGGATGCCTTTTTGAAACTGAAGCAAGAAGCCAGCGGCTATCCTTCCTGGTGTCACACTCCCGAAGACCAAATAAAATTCAAAGAGAAATACCGGGAGCAAGAAGGCATCACTTTAGATCACATCGAGAAAAACGAAGGCAGGCGATCGCTTGCCAAAGTGATGTTAAATTGCTTGTGGGGAAAAATGGCACAACGTCCGTGTTACCCAAGACGGAATATTTGACAGAACCTTCCCGCTACTTCCAGATGATTCACGACAAAACCACAGACATCAAACACGTGGACGTCGTTCGCGAGGATTTGATCTTGGTCAATTACGAAGAAGATCTGGACTTTGTACAAGACGACCCCTTTGGAAATGTCATCATTGCGGCTTACGTGACAGCCCATGCTCGCTTAAAATTGTACGAAGCTTTAGAACTGTTAGGGGAACGCGTCCTGTACTTTGACACGGACAGTTGCATTTACATCCATCACCCGAGTCAACAGCACCCTGACATCGAAGGAGACCGTTTAGGAGCCTGGACAGACGAGCATCCCAACGACAAGATTCTAAGTTTCGTCAGTGGCGGTCCAAACAATTACAGCTACGAATACCGGGACCCACAAGGAGAAGTGCACACGACGTGCAAAGTGAAAGCACTGACTCTGAATTATCGTACCAGTCGTGTGGTCAACTTTGGGGTATTGAAAGAAGCCTTGCAATCGGGAGAGGATGCAAACTTTAAAGTGACCACCTATCAACCGAACAAGATTGTACGTTTACCCACTCACCACATCGTCAGTCGGCCCTTGGAAAAAGTCTATCAAATCGTGTATCAGAAGAGAGTTCGACTTCCCAATCATTTCACCTTACCGTATGGACACGTCGGTATTGGTCTGTATATAAAAAGGAACCCTAGGCAAGATCGATAGTTCATTGTGACTACCAAGACCGAGCGAACAAGATGAATACTTTCAGAGAAACACAAAACAAGTTTAGAAAGGCACAATTCAAGTGTGGGGCTTCTGAAGTGGAATGCGATTGTGAGCCTTGCGAAGGGTACGATGCTGTTCGTTGTGACCTTAGCGATGCCGTAAAGCATCATGGGAACTTTGTTCTCACTACCCCTATCATGGAAAGTGATGCTGTGCGTGTCAAACCTGAGGGATGCGAAAGCGATGCCGCTCGTCCTCTTGGACATTTTACTGGGTTTCGTTTTAAAGGGGAATGTTCACCTTCACGTCTACCCTCCTACGGATGTCATCCAGCTCTGAGCAAACTCCTGCCCATGTCACTCAACCCTCATCGAAACGAACCTGCGAAAGACGAATATTCGTTCCCTGTGCGTTTGTCGGAATACTGCGACTTTGAAAATCGTCTTCAATCGTTCAAATGAAAATGGCCTAAGTATCTGGGAGGACCGACCCCCGAAGAATTAGCCAGAGCTGGATTTTTCTACTTGGGCGAAGGAGATAAAGTCAAGTGCTTCAGTTGCGGTGTGTCACTTCACCACTGGGAACCGCAAGATTCGGCCTACCTAGAACATGCTCGTTGGTCACCGAATTGTCATTACTTACCCTTAGTGGGACCGAGACATTGAAGTAAATTACCATGTCGTTGACGGAGAAGGAACCAGTTTGGCTAGGAGTCAAATGTTGGACATCACCGAAACCAGTATTTAAACTTCATTTCAAAAACGATATTGAATCATTACCTAAAGAACTGCAAGAGAAGATTTACAAAGACGTTTGGCAGGGACTTGCCAGAGTGAAATCTCAATGGGTAACTGTAGAACTTTTGTGCCAAGAAATTCACAAGAGGAAAGTGAAAAAAGTCAACCAGTGTGTTAGATTTCTTTGGGTCAAGTGTTCATTCGTCCTATTATATCGCTTTAGACCGTTTACATCAAAAGAGTTCAGTGAGATTCTTGGACGTTACCCTGAATGGCAGTGGTCAGAAATTACTCACTATGTGGATTACTTTTGCTCTAGGAGAAGATTGTGAATTGTACGGACTAACCTATTCATGGATACTTTGCTAGAGAACATTCGTGCTTTGCCTGTGGAGTTGAGAGAACGTATTTACCGAGAACTGATCAAAATACAAGTGAAACGCAAACGCAAAGTTATTCATCCGTTTTTAAATTATGCTCTGTTCCAAAGTATAAGAAGACTGATTATGAGTGGATATTACATCAGCCACAAAGGTAAACGAGGCTATTGGTCACCACCCAAGGATTCCAAAAACAGTGTATATACTTATGGATACTTTACAAGAGAACATTTTGGGCTTGCCTGTGGAGTTGAGAGAACGCATTTACCGAGAGCTGGTCAAAATACAAGTCAAACGTAAAGAACAGTTGCATCCGTTACGTCACCAGATCTTTAACCACTGGTACCTGAATGGTATAAGAGGACTGATTCGTCAGAAATTGTTTCAGTGGTCAGACCTTGCTATACACTTTGAGTTAGTGAATGAACTAAACGTTCGTAATTTTGGTTACTTCGAGATTCACCTGCTGCAACGCATTGAGGAAAACGAGATAAAGGATTACCAACATATTTTACGTGGAATCTGCTTAGCGGAAGACGAAACATCTTGACAAACTCTGACGTTTCCGTTACAGTATGCAAGATTTAGATTCCCTAGTGGAGAACGAAGATGTCTAGTTAGAAATTACCTTTATTGCTTCCGAAACAAAGAGACTATAAAATCAGGCTGCCATGCCACGGATTATGTCACATGTTATTGAATAGATTCCGTGGAAGGAACTCAATGACCATATTCAAACCGTGGATCATTACCATCGATTATTACAAGAACTATATCCATTCAATTTGGGCCGACAAGTGGTGTGTGTCTTAGTGACTTGTTTTCTGGGATTTCGTTTACCAGCCGATTCTTTGTGGACTCTTTACGAACAGTACTTACCATACCCCCATGGCCTTAAATGGTCACGAAAGACTCCTTTTGCTCAAAGCCTTGCGTTTTCATCTGGATACTTCTCGACCTCTACGGGAAAAAAAGATTCGTCAACTTTTAGCTACCCAAGACGTGTATGACGATGTGTGTGTAGCTTGTGACTTACACCCCCATTGGACAGATGTACGTGACTGGAAAAATGGGGGTTTTGAGACTTGGACCCAAGAAGTGGCTCAGTATGCACGAGAGTTGTTCAAGGAAAAAAGTTACTTTTCAACCTGTGTTAGTGACAGTGCCAGAAGAACCCTTCACCCAGGAGAGGACTGTCGTGGACATACCTGAAAGACCCAAGAAGTGGCCCATTATGCTAAAGAGTAGTGATCCTCCATTCAAGCGTCCAAGGAAAAAAGTCACTAATAAGTCCGTGTTAGTCACAGTACCAGAAGAACGCGTCACCGAGAACAACCACTTTCTTCAGGACAGGACTGTCATGGACATTCCTGAAAGACCATTCCGGGAGGACACTTGTATGACAATACCTCACGTACAGACTGTAAGAACATTACACACTGTCCCTAGGACATCTTGGTTACCCAAAACATGTTGTACAGAGACTTGTTTATATTCCACTTTGATCGTTTTTATGTTTTTTATTGCTGTACATAACTATTTGGCTTTTATGTATATTTGTCTTTCGTATTCATGTTTAAAACATTCAATAAACGTGTCCTGAAAAAAGTATATAAACTCTTGTCTTGTTTGTTTTCGTGTCACAAGTGACATTCCTAACACTATGGCTACCTCTGCTGTCTCTGCTCCCTCTTCCTCCACTGTCAAAGTCATCGACGAACATTTAGATCGTGCCAGTTGAGAGGCTTTGTATCTTCGCCATCCCTTTAACATCCTCATTGCTGGACCTAGCGGTTCAGGCAAAACCGAATTCGTCAAACGTTTGATCGAACATAAACATCATTTGATCGATCGACCACCTCAGCTGATCGTGTGGTGTTACAAAAAGTGGCAATCGGCGTACAGCCTCTTGCGAGAAAGTCAAGGCGATTCCATCGTGTTTGTGGAAGGCATTCCTAAAGAAGACGACGGCATCGTCTCTGACTCCGTCAAACCCATTTGGTCATTTTCGACGACATGTTAGGAGAACACGAAGAAGAAATTAAACTGTGGTTCACGCGCAAAGGGCATCACCGTAATGCCAGTGTCGTTTACACCACCTAAAATTTGTTTCAACAAAGTAAAGCCCATCGCACCATCAGTCTCAATGCGCATTACGTGGTCTTGTTTAAAAGCCCTCGAGATAAATAGCAAGTGCAAGTCTTAGCCAAACAGTTAGGAACGCCTTGGCTGACTCAAGCGTACGACGATGCCACTCAAACTCCACACGCCTATTTACTCGTCGATTTGAAACCTACGACTCCCGAGGATTTGCGATTTCGTACCCACTTGTTTCAGCACTGGTGCCAAGAAGGAGGGCCTGTCCTGTACACGTCTCCGTCTTCGGCTTAATTTCACTCCACAAAAAAATCTATAAAAACGTCAGACCCTTTTCGACTGTCTCACACAACGTCAACATGACGTCCCTTCAGTCGCATCTTCCCGTCAAATTGATTCGTGCCTTTTATGGAATCAGTCGAGAAAAAAATTCCACAAATACGAGCTCGTGTCTTAGAAGCTAGTCTCAAAGAAGTCTTACGATGGTTCACGGTGACGGCACGTCAATTACTCCAAGGAATCATTCAGATTCCTCATCAAACCAAACGCTTTTTTGATCGAAACAAACTCGCTTTGACCCAACTGGCCGATCCCCGCATCGACACCCAAACCAAAAAACAAATCATTTTGAAACCTGGAGGGAGCGGTACTCTAGGAGGGGTCATCATTCGCTCTCTCTTAAGATGGGATCCTAATGCCCCCAAACTTCTCCCCAAGAAAAAAGTCAAACGAAGCTCCAAGAAGAAGCAGAAAAAGACCAGGTCCCCAAGGAGAACTTCTCCAGTGGTGGGACCCTCCTCTTACCAGACACCACCCCAGAAAAAGAAATGAAGCCCCCAGAAAAAGAAACAGAGAAAAAGTCCCCAGAAAAAGAAAAGCCCACAGAAGAAAACTAGTCGCAAGAGAGGCACTTCGGCCGGGACGCAACCTTACACACGCAAACCACGACCTGCAAAGGCGGTGACTGCGTCTCCGGCAGCTTCACGTTCATCCACTTCTCCGTTGATGACACCAAGAACTGAAGAGTACTTGGAGACGTTGATCACACCAAGAACTTCTCCGTTGATGACCCCAAGAAGAACTTCCCCAGTGGCAGGACCCTCCAATTTAGTGGCAGTGGCTGCTGCTCACAAAGTACCTTCTCCCAAAATCAAAGTCCAAGAGAGATCGGGCATGTTACAAAGTTTACTGGATTTGTCCAAGCAAGAACTGGCTCGATTTAGTCCGTTGCGTACCCCTGCACGACGTGTCATGCCTGTCCTAAAGTTGATACGACGTAAAGACAATCAGTGGCGACGCGTTCCAGTATAAAAAAGTCCTGTGACCAAGTCGGGGTATCAGTGTTTTTGGTGCTGAAGACTCAAAGATGTCACCCTCCAGAAAACATCCCTCTTCTAAACGGCCCCAAGGAAAGAAAAGAAAAGGACTACCTCCACGTTTAGTCAAACATGGGGACATGTTATCTGTCCTGTCCAAAGCTTCTCCACCTCTACGAAAAAAACTCATTCAATCAGCCTCCAAAGAGGTCATCGATACCGTGTGCGAATGCTGTTTGAACGTCTTGAAAGGCACGATCCCTTTGTCCAAACACCAGAAACAATGCTTAGGCAAACATCGTCACGTTCTTCGCCAAATGGTTCAAAAGAAAATTCCCATTCGTCAAAAGAAGAAGATGTTGGTCCAACGTGCAGGCATTTTACCCCTCTTGTTAGGTCCCTTACTGAAAGGAGTCTTGGGAACCATGTTGGGAGGACTGGTGGGAGCAAGATAAAAAGGCCCTCGGAAGTCCCAAGATCTCAGAATCGACCCCTGACAACCCAATGGAAGGACGATAACTAGCTTTAGTGCCTTACAAACGATGGATGGAATACCATCGTTGGCAAGAACAACGCACCCCGCATTTACTTCCCAATCCCAATTTGAGCGAGATGTCCCAGTTACAACACGAATTGCAGTCCTTGATGGATCGCCAAGATTTGTCCGAAACAGAAAAATCGCAAAAGTACGGTCAACTCTTGCAACGACTGCAACTCTTTCACCAGAAAGCTTTAGACGAAACAGCTCTACCCACTCTGAAAGATTTTAAGACCTTGATGAAAAGTCCAGCACCATCACCAGTACCAGTACCTCCACTACCAGTGACCAAGACAGAAAAAGGAGAAGAAGAAGGGTTTCAAACTCCACCAGAAAAAGTACGCAAGTTAACAACACCACCTACCTCCAGAATTGGATGGATTAAAAAGATGATGGCCACTCCTTCTTCATCACAAGAGAAAAAGAAGGTGAAGACAGAAGTGAAGACAGAAGTGAAACAAGAACCGATATCCCCCGCTCAGACATCCTCCTGTTCAACACCTATTGCCGGTCGCACACGCAAAGCATTGCAATCCAAGAAAGTACCCCAAGAGAAAAAGAGTAGCATCCTCCAAGAGTGGGTGTCTTATTAACACAGAAACAAACACAAAAAAATGGAAAAAGTCTTAGCCAGCATTTACTACGATCCCTCGCATCCTGCAGGTTACGCAGGAGTTCAAAAATTGTATCGTGCTGCCAAAACGCGACTGAAAAGTCTCCGTTTACCTCAAGTGCAACGATGGTTACAAGAACAAGCTACCTACACTTTACACAAACCCATTCGACGCAAGTTTTCCAGAAGTCGCACCCGAGTGGAAGGCATCGATCATCAATGGCAAGCCGATTTACCCGATGTCTCTCATTTGGCCAGCTACAATCGTGGCTACAAATATTTGTTTTGTGTCATCGACGTCTTTTCCAAATTTGCCTGGGTCGTGCCCTTGACTTAAAAATCGAGCAGCGAGTTAGTGCGAGCCCTGCAACGAGTGTTGAAACAAAGCGGTCGTCACCCTCTTCGATGGCAAACGGACAAAGGCACCGAATTTCTCAACCAAGCTTTCCAAAAAGAATTAAAGAAACGTGACATTCATTTTTTTACTACCGAGAATCCCGAAACCAACGCCAGCATCGTGGAACGTTTTCAACGCACTTTGAAAAAACGCATGTGGAAATATTTTATGCATCACCACACTCTGAAGTACATCGACATCTTACCGCACCTGGTGCAAGCGTACAACCAATCTTACCATCGAAGCATCGGACGTGCCCAGCAAGAAGTGACTCCCGAGAACGAAGTGTTGGTGTTTGAGCGCCTGTTTGGTACGTCCCCGACGAGGTCTGTGCCCAAGAAAAGTGGAATGTTGGCAGTAGGAGATTGGGTGCGCATTGGCAAAACCAAACGCACTTTCGACAAAGGTTACTTACCTAACTGGACGACCGAATTGTTTCGTGTCACTGGACGAGTGCATGGTCGTCATCCTGCCGTCTATAAATTGGAAGACATGAACGGAGAAGTGCTCAAAGGAACGTTTTATTTGCCCGAGTTACAACGTGTCACCAAAAAAGAAGACGACGTGTACGACATCGAAAGCATTCTCGAACGCAGAACCCATCAAGTGGGCAAACGACGTGTCAAAGAAGTCAAAGTACATTGGAAAGGATATCCACCCAGTTTTGATTCTTGGATCGACGCTTCGCAAGTCATCGACTATAAAAAGAAGTGACCATCATACCCTTTCACACAGACGCAGCTACGTCGACCACTCCTTCACCCAGTTCTTCTCTGCAAGATTTACAAAAACAACCCTTGTGGGTGTGGTGTGGAGAACGTGTGCCTAAAACGCAAATCGTCTTTTTCTGCCAAATCTTCGTGGTGTATTGTGTCATCGGGGCAGCCATTGCCAATTTGAGTTTACAACAAGGAGACAAACAATTGTGGACCATTTTATTGAGCAGTTGCATCGGTTACCTGCTTCCCAATCCCTCCCTGAAAATCTCTTCGAACGGGAACCACGGGAACCTTGTGTCCAGTGCCAGTGCCAGTCACCAGTCTAATAACAACAACAACGACCCCATTTTAGGCGGAGACACGCCTCTGACGTTCAGTAACCCCTCGGACAGCCACAGAACTCTGGAATTATGAGTCACCAAAACCAATTTTACTTAACCTTACCCAGTGACAGTTCCATGGAGGTGTTTCCCAACAACACGTTGTGCTGTTACACGGCCAAATTACCTCAGGCCATCCCATTAGATCACGAAGCCCATTGGGAAGTGGCTTTAGTAGAAATCATTCACCTAACCCAAGTCCTCAATGTCCTTCCTAATCAAAATGTTTTTGATGTGGAAGTTCATGACAAACCATTGCAACAGTACTTGGTTACCTATGGCAAATATGCCAAGAAAATCCCTGGCACAAAAAATCAAAAGTACACCACCTATCACTTGTTCATTCCTCCAGGCTATTATTTTAGTGGTCAACATTTGGTCAGCACCATAGCCTCCAGGTTTAATGTCGTGTTTCTTAAAGCTTTGGAAAGTGTCAAAAAAAGTGTCCCCATGGAGTACCACAAAGCAGCTCTTCGCTTCTTGATGAAATTTGACGGGAGTAAGATCCTGCCCCTTTTATTTTGTCCTGAATTGTTTGACATGTTGGGCGGAGACATGGACATGAGAATGGCCATGATGAAGAAAAAGGAATTACCAATCATTTACGACAACGAGTCTTTTAGCAAGTTATTTCGTGCCCCGGTAGAACTGAACCAAGGACTGAATTTGATGTTCGTGTATTCCGATGTGGTGGAGTACAACGTGGTGGGACACACCTCTGTACCGTTACTGCGTGTCATTCCTTTCAAAGTGGATTCTGCCACGAACGCTGACGAGGAAGGTGGAAACACTTATCACGTCCACCGCGAATTTGTACATCCTCACTATTTGCCTGTCAGCAAGTCGTATTTGGACACGGTCAACATTGCTATAAAAGGAGATCTGGGGCAAAATATTCCATTCACCAAAGGAAAAGTCACGGTGAAACTCCATTTTCGAAAACGGTTCTCTCACGACTCATAAGTCATGTATCCAGTATACCGAGGGGTTGCTCGACAGCGAGGACACGGTTTAGGAGATATGTTGAAATCGGTCTTTCGTTCGGTGGCCCCTGTGTTAAAACCGATGGTGACACGCGGATTGCACGCCTTGAAAGATGCGGCACTGACGCAAGGCAAAGAATTTCTCCAAAATGTCATCATCGACAAACAAAACCCTAAAGAAGCCTTCATGAGGGCAGGCAAAAATGCCTTGCTGCAAACGGGCAAAGACCTTTTGGGCCGCCGAGAAACACCTATAAATGCCCTGCACGCTACCGAGTCAGGCATTCAGCAAGGACAAGGCAGAAAGAGACGACGAAGAAAGCACTCTTTCACCAGACTTCACACTTCTAAAGCGAGAAAGGCAAAGAAAAGAAGAACCGTTCGAGACTTAGACGTTTTCGGTTATTGAGACACAGAACAAAATGATGCACCGAGAATCTTGCGCTTGTTCCAAGTCGGAACTGGATCTGTTTGCCATGCCCCCCACCATGATGATGATGCAAGAATCCCAGTGGGTGGAATTTCATCCCGTCTCCTCATTGACCGATTCCGCTCCCATCGAGTTTGAAATCAAAGGACAGCCCGAAGATTACATCGATCTGAATAGCAGTTACCTATACTTGAAAGTGAAAGTGATCGAACCACCCAACGCTAACCTAGACAATGATGATGCAGTAGCTCCCGTCAACAATTTCATGCATTCCTTGTTTAGAAAATGGACTTGTACTTGAATAACAAACTGGTCAGCAGCAGCATGGATACTTACCCTTATCGAGCGTACCTGGAAAATCTCTTGACGTACGGAAAAGAAGCCAAGAACACTCATCTGGATGCTTGCGTGGTATGGAAACCTGACAAAGCGACTAAGTTCAACGGCCTTACACTTGCCGGGGATGTTTCAAATACAACGGGATTTGTAGAACGACGAACGAAAATTCATCTATGTCGTAGTTTAGAACTGATGGATCGCTTGCTTCTAGACATGTGGTTACAAGAAAAGTATTTGCTGAACGGGGTGGATGTCCGCCTGAGACTGAATCTCAGCAGTGCCGCTTTCCATTTGATGGCTGCTGATGGTTCCACTTACAAAACCATCATCCAAGAAGCCAGACTCTACGTGCGTCGTGTAGAAGTGTTATCTAAAGTGGGAAACGACATCAGTCAGACGTTGAGCAGAACGACGGCCACGTATCCGATACGTCGCGTGGAAGTGAAAACCTTCACCATTCCTGCTGGACAGCGATCCATGATCGAAGATCATCTGTTCCAAGGACAGTTACCCAAGCGTTTGATCGTTGGTATCGTCAAGAATTCAGCCTTCAACGGAGCCTACCATGAAAATCCTTTCAACTTTCATCATTACAATGTGTCCAAGATTGAAGTCAGTCGCGATGGAAAGACCTTGTGTACCCGACCCTTTGAGCCTAACTTTGGTGACAGGAATTATTTGAGATCGTACTTGTCCCTGTACGAAGCCATGGGACAGTTAGGAACCAACACCAGTCATGACATTACGTACAAGGATTATGCAGGAGGCTATGCTTTGTGGGCTTTCGATTTCACTCCAGACCAAGGCAGCGACGAGGGACATTTCCACCCTATAAAATCCGGCCAGATTCGTGTGGAAATTCAGTTTGCGAGTCCACTGGATGCAGGGAACACAGTGAACGTCATCCTGTATGCAGAATTTGATAATGCCATAGAAATCAACAGTTTGAGAGAAGTCATTCTAGACTATTAGAAGCCATGGAAGACTGTTATCCCTCTTTACCTAGTGGAGAAACTTTGGAGATGGAAAGTAAGTAGACCGTGGAAAGAGAATCCCAAGACAAAGACGACGAAGTTATGATGAAGTCAAGATGGCCAGAACAAGAAGCCCATTTAGTCTCCTGTTTTGCCAAACACTTGGTGGAAAAAATGACGGAATTGATCAAGAAAGATTGATATGGATGTCAAAACGATCATCCCAGTCAAATTCAACACGATAAATGCCTGATGTTGAGTCAAGAAGAAAAATTGGACGAATATCTGGACGAAGCTTGGAGTCTCATCTCGGACGAAGTCGTTTTGCATCAGTGGTATAAAAACTTGCGTGAACATTCTTTTCCACCATTAACCACTCAAGAGATCCATCGTATCGAAGCTCTCCTGAATCATAGTGAGGAGACGAAGCGAAGAAACGGTTATTTGTCAGACATTTTCAAGCAAAAAGTCAGGATCGAATTGATGACTTATTATTACCTGTGAAGAAGAAAACACACAAATCAATGGATACCTGGGAACTTTATTACCTTTTGAACCACAGTTCGTACACGGCTTCTTGGAATCCTGTCGTCTGTGCTAAAGATAAACTCCCTCATCGCAAACCTCAAGACCATCTAGCTTATGTGATCAACACGGACGACAGTCATCTCCCAGGAACCCACTGGGTAGCCGTCTACTTTCCTCAAGAAGGATGTGTGGAATATTTCGATTCGTACGGATTGCCCCCTTTGGAAGACGATATCATTGACTTTATGAGAAGAAATGCTCAGACCACCCGATTCAATAATGTGAAATTACAAGGCACATATTCCTTGGCGTGTGGACAGTACTGTGTATATTTTCTGCATCATCGCAGCCTGGGCTATTCCTTAGAACATTTAGTGACTCATTTTGATCCTCGTTCTTCTTCAAGAAACGATGTGAAAGTAGATCGATGGTTTTGTGACCATTATGCTTATCTTTTGTCTCTAGCTAGGAAACGTAGTGTCCATCAATGGTCTAATGATTTCCAACAGTGGAAATCACAATTTCATTCACAACGTTGCCAACCCTGTCCAAAATAATGTGTAAAATTACAAAAAATGTTTGATGTTATATTGTCGGATTATTGTTAAAAATGTTAGAATTGTTTGTTAGTGTTAAGTGATTTTGAATAAAAAAATGTTGTGTTTTGAAAAAAAATGCCTTTGTCTTTTCTTTGAATGTTGTTTCATGCTCTTTGACTTCTTACTATCCCTCTCATGACACTCATTGAACGTTGCGGCTCGAAAACCGTAGAGGGATGTTTTCCTTCACGTCCGCGCTTTGACTTTAAGAACCGGGGTAGTTTCCAGTCTAACCATCCATTGTCGACTCATCCTCCTACGAAGATGTGCTCCAAACTAGCTAAGCTAAACGAAGCCTACGTGAATTTGCATAGGGTCAGACACAGTCTGATACCGAAGCCAGAAGAGATAGAGAATGTGAGAATGTTAAAAGTCACTGAAGACCTGATAGAAGAGCTCTTCAGAGAAGAAGTGAACAGGGAGAAAGAAGAATGGACAGAGAAGTACAGACTTCAGAGACAGCAGCAACAGCAACAACAACAACAACAGCAGCAGCAGCAGCAGCAGGAACCTGAACCTGAGAGAGGCTTTGTCGATTGTCGTATCGACACCAAAGAGTTCTTCTTCTCTTTCCGAAGAAGCAGACCTATCGTCAGAAAGTCTATCCTCAGAGGACGTCGCATTGTTAGAAACTAAAAGATTGCCATAGCAAACAAAAAAAAAAACAGCCCTTTTCAGGGCTACCCAATACTCTAGAAAAGAAATAACAATCGATTTGCCAATGTGTGTAGGTAGAGTAGTGTGAATATAAACACTAACTCTTTTTTATAGTGTGAGGGTATGTGCTTGTGTATAGGATTGTGTGTTTGTAAGTGCTCACGTACGTTTGTGTGGATAGTAGATTAAGATCATGTGGTTTTTTTTTTTGCTGTTTGACGTGTGGGGAGAGTAGATTTGGGGTTTGATTGCTTTGAGTATGTGGATAGTATATTGAAGTGATTAATGAAAATTTTTAAATTAGTAATGGGTAGTATAAAAAAGTGAGTGAGTGTTTCTTTAAGGTCCGCTTGTTTGTTTGGTCATGATCTAGGTAATATCAATTTTGTTTTAAGGGGATGTTTTCCATCACGTCCGCGCTTTCACTATAAATTGAAACTCGCTGGGCAGTCTAGCTACCCTGTTCATTCGTTAACAAGACAATGAATACCAGAATTGTAAAGCTTCTAGAACTCAAGATGCACCTGGAATATGCCAGGCGCCTGTTAAATGAACTGGCTGCGGAGGTCATTGTCGAAGAGGGAAGGATGAAAGAGGAGGAGGAAAGAAAAAAAGAGAAGAATAGGAAAATGAGAGAAGAAATTTCAGAATCCCAGAGACAGAAAATTGGGATTCTGAAGCCACTTATCCCGCCTCTGCACTCCCAAGAAAAAAGGTAAAAGGAGACTGGGGAAGAAGATGTGTGTGTGGTGCCAGGCCTGGAAGGTGCCATCATTAACCAGGTGTCACTGGAGTTCAAAAAAACAAACAGCCCTTTTCAGGGCTACCCAATATTCTAGAAAAGAAATAACAATCGATTTGCCAATGTGTGTATGTAGAGTAGTGTGAATATAAAGACTGACTCTTTTTTTTAGTGTGAGGGTATGTGTTTGTGTTTGTAAGCGCTGACGTAGGATTGTGTGGATAGTAGATTTTGGGTTTGTTTATTGTTTCTTAGCGTATGTGGAGAGTATAGTTTGGGTTTTGTAACCGATCACGTACGATTGTGTGGAAAGCAAATTATGGATTTGGTTTTAATGATTTGCGTGTGTAAATAGTAGATTTGGGGTTTGTTTATTGCTGGTTCACGTATGTGGATAGTAGATCATATGAAATGAGAAAAATAGGGGATGTTTTCCTTCACGTCCGCGCGTTGTTTGGTTATGATCTAGGTAATATCAATTTTGCTTTCACTATAAGAACCCACAGTATTAGTCGTTCGCACCATTCTAAGGAATAAACAAAGAAGATGGAGGTGACAAAATTATTTAACGATTGAGACATAGCTATTTTTGGATCATGGATGGGACTTAAGTAGTAGAAAGATTGAATAAGGAAGGAAGATTTGAAGGTAGCCTGAACAATGTGAAGAGTCTTGGAGTAGCAAAAGATCAAATGGGGGAATGATTGAGGAAGAAGTAGAAAGAATCAGAGGATTCATTGACCCACCTTACGTGAGAGTAGGTACTTTAAAGGAAGCCTTGGATAATATCATATAAGTCAGGAGCTTCCTAGAAAATAGCTTTCATTGGACTGACTGGTGGTACGTAAAGTGGGGTTGTAACCAGTTGATAAAAGCAGAAGAACTAACTAGAGAGGTAATGAAAGTAGAAGTGATGAAGATAAAAGAAACATGGAGCAAAGAGAGAAAGGAAGAAGAGAATAAGAAAAAGAAATTAGAGTTTGAAAGATTAAATAACAACTGGATGAAGATCCAACAGAAATTTAGAGAGATGGGCCACCCTGACTGGATAACAGAGGAGGAGAAGAAGAGGAAGAAGAAAGGAATTTTTGGGAAAGATAAGGGGATGGTGGAAGAAGTGGAGGAGTTAGAAGAAGAAGAAGAAGAAGAAACCCAAAGGCCCTTTTCAGGGCCACTCATAGGTCTCGAAAAGATATTGACTTTCAATTGCCTGCCCTTTTTTAAATTTTTTTTTAAAAAAATCCCATGTTAAATTCCCCTTGTCTCTAGACAAGCCCAAACTCTATTCCCCATGTTCAATTCCCCTTGTCCCTAGACAGACCCAAACTCTATTCCCCATGTTCAATTCCCTTGTCCCTAGACAGACCCAAACTCTATTCCCCATGTTAAATTCCCCTTGTCCCTAGAGTGACCCAGCAATTTTCCCCATGTTAAATTTACATAGTCCCCAGAGTGACCCAGGGGTGTTTTTAATGGTAATTCCCATTGTCCCTAGGGTGACCCCCTTAACTACTGACTACTACGAATGGAAGCAATATGAATTGTCGAATGTTATCATAAGTTATACCAACCTTCTTGGCTGAACACCTATAATGTAGTCATCCTTTCTTTCATGCAAACGCGACATAGATCTATCCCCTTTCTTGTCCAAAGTTCCTAAACCTTTGCCTCATGTACCTTCTCATAACCCCTCAAGATATATATTTCATCGCATCATAAGCCTCATTCTGTTGTACTGACAGTGAACTGTTAATATCAGGAGTTCTATCAATACGTACACTTTGTAATAACACAGTACAGAGCTCCCTTTGCCAATTCAATCTCTCGTCAATTTATCAAAATAAGGAAAATACTTATATATTTCATTTCCTTTAAAAGGGGGTACTAATCTGTTCCTGGAGTTCGCGGGTTCGAAGCCTGTCCGAGTCACATCAAATTGGTACAAAGAAGTCCTAGCTTGGCGCTCAGCATTAAGAGGTTAGTATTAGGACCGGTCGGCCTGGTGTCAGGATAATATGACTGGGTGGGACATCAGTTTCATTTCTGTGACATGATGACCCAGTGCTAGACATCGCTATAAACTGCCACACTGCACATACCGTAGCGATATGACTGAACAATTGTTAAAGCTTCGTTAAAAATCCAAACACACTTTGGAGAAGGTCAATCACACAATACAAATTAAATACACATAACATAGGTTCCATATATAACATATATGCTCAATTCCAGTTTGTAACTTTTTGTTTGGGACATTTAAAGATGTTGAAACCTAAAGCAACTGATTTGTTTTCCAGGTTTATTTTTTCATTTTGAAATCATGACTGAAAGTTGGTGAAATCTTTCAAGTGCCAGAATTTGAAATTCCTTTTGTATGAAGATAATGCTGATACAGTACTATCAATAGATCAAATTTATATAAATTGTGTTGTAAATCTCCCCAGTGGTTATGAAGAACGATATGTCGGACATAATATTTATCATATTGCAATCAAAGTAAGTAAATTAGATGAACTAGTATCTCAAAAGCTGATTATAAAGAAGGATAAGACATTACTATCAAATAAACTATCATTATTCTAGAGATGCTACTGAAAATATTAATTGTATCCAAAGACAAATTTTGTTTTGTGAATGGTGGGCCAAAACGTTTGTCAACAAGTTCTGTACGAAGAAACCTCAGAGGTTCTAGGATTAACGTATTAAAAGATGAGACCTTACAAACTCGATCTCTAATCCGCCGAAGCAAAACACAGAGTTCGAGACAAAATAAATATTCAGTATTACAAACAGTTACACAGCAGGGTCAATATAATATACTGGAGTTACAAATAAATACTTTAAGATATTTGTATTGATGTAATCGAATTAACTGGTGGTTTAAAATTAGAGAATACGGATCTGAGTGTATAGTTGGTACATTAGAAATATTGATGCTCTCAGTAAATATCATCCCGTAAATGCAGAACAGCTAAAGGAAGAACTTTTCCAAAGATTGTTTACCAATCTGGAAGAAAACGAAATTAGAGTATATATAACATATCTTTTACGGGCATAATAAGAAAAGAAAAATGTAAACTAAAACGTTGATACCATAATAAATAGATGCAACTATTTGAAGAAAAGACTAAGCAAAAATGAAAAACGACAAAAGTCGATTATACAACGAAGTGACAATACTGCGGTTGGGGCTAGTTTGAACCATCACAAATTGTAACTTCAATATTTTAAAACTGAAGAAATGATAATAAGTGCAATTTCTTTCGAAGCAAAACTAAAACTTTCATTCAAAGGTTGCAACAGTAGCACAAAATGTATTTGTCCATATCAGGTACTCATTGTGCTTATAAATTCATTGTAGAAATGCAAGTTGTATAATTCCCTTATGTTTAAATCATAACATATTGAATCAGTAAAATAGTATGTCTTATGATCCCAAACGTACTGGGAAATCTCTATGTGGGAACAACAACTAACCGAAATCTTCTGACAAAATGCCAATAGGGAAAAAAATTATAATGCAAGGAATGCAAGTTATGTAATTTCCTTTTTTGTAAATGATAACTTATTGAATCAGTCTCTCTCTGGGAACAATAGTCAACTGTAAACTTCTGACAAAACGACCATAATGAAACAAATAATGATCTTGATATAGGTATTTCGGATCGAAACCTGAAAAGGATACTTCCTTAGGGACATTCAGAGGTTTACATATACAAGTCCGGCTTTTTGACAAAAGCAGTGATTGGTTACGATACGTTGACTATGCAATGTAAACAAGCGACTGTTTACTTGCTTTAATTGATATTATCGTGAGACCGGATTAACTTAATGGAAAGACAGTTACAGTTCGCACAGAAGATGAAAACGTTTCAATGAAAGCCGACTAAATCAGTAAATATTTATTTAGAACTTATATATGTGCCAAATACGCATGCCCAACACTCCCCTGCAGTTAGCATGTTCTTTTCTCTTGGACTCGTAGCGCGTCCTTTGCCGCATCATAAACTTAAATTTTTTAACTGTAATGGAATATTGAAAAATTTCCTTCTTCTGGGTCTCATCATCCACATATGATTCGTCCTTGTTGCTGCATGATTCCTGTTAGTCTCAGATGGTACCGAGTACGTCTTGAATCGATTGAATCGAACAATTCTACATCCTGAGTCCTAGTGTGGTCGCGATTGCTTGACTTAGTCTCAGCTAAATAACCGACACATTCTACCATTAATCTGAAAAATGGTTCGTCCAATGTAGGAATATGTGCAGATGAGCCTTTCGTATCTTCTAATTCCATTTTTCTACCGTTTGAGATGCGTGTCAATACATGCAGTTTTTAAAATCATCACTTTTAATGTACAACAAATAAAATAGTCTCAAGATCTTGTGATAAACTTACTAATTCCTAAATGACCAGCCAAGGGAGTTTTATGGACTAGACTAACACTGTCCTGTGGGTATGACTTAGGGACAACAATTTGATAGCTAACCGATCACTCGTCACCAGTGGGTACCTTAGGTGGTTTCTATTTTATCATATTCACAAAATAAAAATAACAAATAGTACTTCTGTGGCTCAATTTTGCCAAAAACCCTCTGAAAAAAAGATCTCAGTATCTTGTTCCCGTTTGACAATGAATGATTTGCTTTTGTCACACTCAGTAGAATAAAAAGGATTAGTATTAAAAAGAGGATCACTGTCATTAATACCTCTCGATTGATCTATATCATGAGTAACATTGACCTCACCCAAAGACTGAAAAATAAATGTCTCAGCTAAATTAACAATTTTCCCTGACCAACATCATTTGCAAGTGCTCTGCTACCATGGTTCTAGTAACTACCTAAGGCGGGGAGTTAAATCAGAGATTTTATTTTGAATAGGACCAAGTGTTTGATCCAACAAAAAAGATTTCAGTTAGACGTGTATAAACCACATCCTTATCTCCAACTACGTCATTGCCCAGTAATTAAATAATTGTCCTTGGTGTGTAAAATGTCACTGTTCCGACTGTCACGAGTTCTGGGACTGATAACAAATGTACTCAGTGCAGAAGAAAATCAACAAAGCCGTACTCTAATCCCTGAATAATAACATTTTCAATAGAAAAACACTTCTTAGATAAAGGCAAAGTATCTGATATATAGACTGTGAGCACATCTGTGGGAAAAGATTGGTCTTGAGACTACTATGGATGGAAGCAATATGAATTGTCGAATGTTATCATAAGTTGTATCAACCTGCTTGGCTGAACACCTATAATGTAGTCATCCTTTCTTTCATGCAAACGCGACATAGGGGATACCTTTCTTGTCCAAAGTTCCTTAACCTTTGCGAATATGCCTCAGGTACCTTTTCATAAACCTTCAAGATATATATTTTATCGCATCATAAGCCTCATTCTGTTGTACTGACAGTGAACTGTTAATATCAGGAGTTCTGCCAATACGTACACTTTGTAATAACACAGTACAGAGCTCCCTTTGCCAATTCAATCTCTCGTCATTTTATCAAAATAAGGAAATTACTTATCTATTTCCTTTCCTTTAAAAGGGGGTACTAATCTGATGCTTGAGTTCGCGCGTTCGTAGCCCGACCGAGTCATACCAAAGACGTATTAAATTAGTACTAACAAGTACCTAGCTTGGCGCTCATCATTAGGATGTTAGTGTTAGGACTGGTCGTTCTGGTGTCAGGATAATGTGGCTGGATGGGACATCACGCTACATGTCTGCGGCATGATTACCCAGTGCTAGACATCACTATAAACTGCCACACTGCATACATCGTAGCGACATGACTGAAACATTGTCAAAGCTACGTTAATAATTAAATCACACTTTGAACAAAGGGCAATCACGCAATACAAATATAATAAACATTAACATAGATTCCATATATAATATCTAAGCTCAATTCCAGTTCGTACTTTTCTGTTTTGGACATTGTAAGTTTTTCGAAACCTAAAACACATGATTTGTTTTCCAGCTGTATTTTTCCATTTTGAAAACATTACTGAAGGTCGGTGAAATCTTTCAAGTGCCGGAATTTGAAATTCCGTTTTGATGAAGATTATTTTGATACAGGACTATCAAAAGATCAAATTTATATAGATTCTGCTGTAAATCTCCCAGTGGTTAAGACGAACCATCTTTCGGACATAATATTTTAAAATATTGCACTAAAAGCAAGTATATTAGATGAACTAGTATTTCCAAAGCTGATTATAAAGAAGGATGAGACTTTACTAGAAATAAGCAATAAGTATTTTAGAGATACTGATCGAAAATCATTAACCGTATTCAAAGCCAAATTTTGCTGTGTAAATGGTGGTTCAAAACATTTGTGAACAAGTTCAATATGACGAAACCTCAGAGGTTCTAGGATTAACGTCTTAAAAGATGAGATTTTACAAAAACTACCTCTGATCCGCCGAAGAAAATCACAGAGATCGAGACAAAATAAATATGCCGTATGACAAACATTTACACAGTAGAGTCAATATAATATACTGGAGTTACAAGTAACTACAACAAAAATTGTACTGATGCAATCGAACTAACTGGTGGTATAAAATTAGAGAATACTGATCTGAGTGAATAGTTGGTACATTAGAAATATTGATGCTCTCAGTAATTATCTTCCCGTAAAATCACAACAGCTAAAGGAAGAACTTTTCCAAAGATTGTTTACCAACCTGGACAAAAAGACATCTGAGTATATATAACATATTTACGGGCATACTAAAAATAGAAGAATGTAAACTAAATGTTGATCTCATAACAAAAAGATACGACTACTTAAAGAAAAGACTCGGCAAAAATGATAAATGACAAAAATCGATTATACAATGAACTGACAATACTGCAGTTGGGACTAGTTTGAACCATTACAATTTTGAAATGAATTGTAAATTCAATATTTTAAAACTGAAGAAATGATAATAAGTGCAATTTCTTTCGAAGCAAAACTAAAACATTCATTCAAAGGTTGCAATAGTAGCACAAAAGGTATTTATCCATAACAGCTACCAATTTTGCATATTAATTCCTTGTAGAAATGCAAGTTATATAATTTTCTTATGTTTAAATGGTAATTTATTGAATCAGTAAAATAGTATGTCTTATGATCCCAAACGTACTGAGGAAGCTCTTCGTGGGCACAATAACTAACTGAAATCTTATGACAAAATGCCTATAAGGAAACAAACAAATAACGCAAGGAACACAAGTTATATAATTTCCTTTTGCTTAAATGATAACCTATTGAATCAGATAAATTTTGCAGTGGGATTAGTTTGAACCATTACAATTTTGAAATGAATTTTGAAACTGAAGATGAAATTTCTTCCGAAGCGAAACTTAAACTTTCAGTGGAAGGAAAAGTTTCAACAGTAGTAGCTACAACGATTACCGCAACAGTTGCTCATTCTATCTCTATCACTAATGCTGTGAAGTGTTGATTTCTTTCTGCATTTTGTCATCTAAGGCCCCTAGTAAACCTATTTAAAGTGTTTGTGTGTGTGTGTGTGTGTGTGTGATTTAGATACTTTAACGTAGCTTTAATACGTTTAATCATATCGTGACGATGTCTGCAGTGTGGCAGATTTATTGTGGTCTTGCACTGGGTGATCATGCCGCAAACAGCTAGCATCATGTCAAACCCAGTCATATTTTATCCTGACACCAGGCCGACCAGTCCTGACGCTAACCTCTTAATGCTGAGCGCCTAGCGAGGCATCTGATAGTACCCTTGTCATAAGTCTTTGGTATGATTCGGCCGGGGTTCGAAACCGAGACCCTCGCATCAGCGGCTGAGGTTCTGACCACTTAGGCCAGTGGAGCGGTCCTACTCAAATTGAATCCTGTTTTAAAAAATTATAAATGGTTGAATAATATAAAGGTGATTCCGATTGTGGCTTGGTCTCCTTCCGGCTCGATGTTGTTCTATGTGAACGAAATTTGTTCCGAATATAGTTATCAATAGCTACCAATCATATCCGAACTTTAATTTCATGACCTAACGGAAATTGCAGAGCAATGTTCCGGTCGTAGGAACATACAGAATTGCGAATTAAATCCCAAATAATCATATAATTATAGACACAAGTCCTAGCAGTTAAATTTCTGAATAAACATTAGTAGAAAGCCAAATTAAATCCAACTTTGCATCACGTTGTTGTGCCAACAGTCTTTTGTTGAGACACAGTAATATAATTCTTGGTTTGAATTCACCATAAACCCAGTAAATGTCTCTGTCCAGGATTATTAGTTTATATGAGCACTGTTTTCCCGAGAAAACTCACTTGAAGTACATAATTTAAAGAATAAATTCTAGTGCAAAAGAATTACTGGACACTACAATACTACAGTGGATTCTGCTATATCTAAAGGCACAAATGAATAATATTTCCAGTGACAAGATTATATAGTCTTCTACCTGACCTCAGGTCACAATTAACATTTTCTAATAAAAACAATTAGTTGGAAATTAGATCAAGCAAATTTTGCATGGAATGATGCGAATTAGCCATTACAGTGCCGTCTTCTGCTAATAAAAAACAAAACAGAGATCAATAAATTGTAGACCACGCAAGACTTGATCCAATTCGGTGATCAAATCATCTATCATTATACAAAGAACAATGTCAATGTGGACAACGTGCGGCCCTGTCCTACTCCCTGCTTACTAAGGAAACGTTCAGACAGACAGTTTGCCAGCGAATAGCTTGTCACGCTTTCGAACGAGTTTTTATTTCATGATGCGCCAGGTATTCCTTTGTATGACTTGTAAAATAACATGTTCTGCCAAACTGTGTCTAATGCATTTGCATTCTCTACAAAACTTACATAGACAAAACTATCGCTCATCATATAATAACATATAGCTTCCTTGATACTTAAAGATCCATTTATACTATCGCAGTTATTTCTCAAACACCGTTTTAACGGATTTAAAAAAAAATCAGTTTTGAAAAGACAACTGTTGGATATTAAAAAAATCTAAGACTGTCTGATACATTGGAACTATGGTTACATCACGATGATTATTCACATATAATGTGTTCTTACTCTCCCTTTAAAGACTGGTATTACCAAGCCTTGTTTAAAGTAGTGCGGGTACTTCTCGGTGACGTATACTTTTGTGAATAAATTTGCATGTAACTGTACACTGCTTGGAAAGTCCTCAAAACATAAATGCTGTATTAAAGAACTAATTGCAGAGCTGTTTATTTTCTCTTGAAGAGATTTCATCAACGACATTAAACTAGCAAAATAATTTGCCCATAGCTCTCGAATAGAGTTGTGGTAACGTACAATTTTTCTTCCGTAAACAAATATAGAACGTGGAAATATGAAGCTTAGCAGCCTTTTCAAGCTCACTGAATTATTTTCGGTCGTGCATTTCTTTAGCCTTCAATATTTCTTTTGAAAACTATTATTTCGCTTTGTATGATATATATTCCCATCTTCTTGACCTATCATTAAAACACCATTCTCTCCGTTTCTGCCTCATTTCCGTGTGAATCCTTTTAGGTTTCAATATGGCTTAGCGTACGAGCAAATCCTCTTTGTGAGCAGAAACTTATAAGTCTCGTCATGTTATATGTTTATTCATGTCTTAGATAATAGTTCCAATATTGTGTTTCCTCTCTTGTTCTGCCTTATACAATTGTGTTAAACAATAGTGTTGCGCATAGCTTCCTTATACCTACCGATTTGTTCTGCCGAGGCTTTGTTCAGTTTGACGGAATTGATTATATTCGTGTCCGCCCTAGTTCTAGTATGTACGTATAACCTGACTAACTCTACATGATGAGGATATGAAATATTTCAAGGATGATCATTATTATATCGGCTTTAGCCACAAAGTCTAGGTTATATGCAACAGAAACTAGATGACATATTTTAATTTTTATATAACTCAGCTGATCAGATTTTATGGAAATTAAATTTTTGAAAATTACTTTATACGTTAGAGAAAAACACAGGTTTCACTGATTCTACCAATGATTCAGCATCAACACTGGTCAACATTTGCATGATTTCGGTTTATATGTTTGGTCATATGCGCCTGGCGTAGTTTCCCTAGGTGGTAAATGCCTGTATGACTTTATTATTTATTTCTAATTCTGCAATTAAAGCCTTACTATCATAGAACATCCGAAGACTATTATCCTTGCAATGTATTATAAAGCAGTGAACATCATATATAATCAGCCTTACCAGCACAATGACGATGACCTTCAAGCAAAGAGGTCATCTCTATCATACAGGGTAACAAATATATAGTTTCTTTGAATTTCTTGTTGTACTGTTTATATACGTATGCAATGAGTTAAACGGACATAACATCACAATTATACCTGATTAGAATGATAAATCGTTTAGTTCTAGAGTAAAGACAATTGAAATAGCAAAACTCTTTGCAAAGAGAAGCGCTTCTAAAGACAACAAAAACATTGTGCTTCTCAGGGAAGACGTAAAAGCTAAAGAAATGTATAATCACTAAAAAATAATGCTCATGTTGCATGAATGATAGCTAGGCTTTCATTGCAGAATTAGAAATAAATAATAAAGCCATACAGGTATTTACCACATTGACAAATACAAGAGTGTTTGTGCGGGGGGGGGGGTGTCTGTGTGTGTGTGTGTGTGTGTGTGTGTGTTTCTTTTAGGTACGTATAACGCGAGTTCTGATTGCAAAAGCCGAAGATGGTTAGAGTGATAAAAAGTCCCGACGCTGGTACATTGGCGTTGAGACCCTCACACTAGATGGTGTCTCTCGCGGCAAACATATCCGTAAAGCTAGTTGTAGAGGTTTCATGTGAGACGATAGCAAGAACAGCACACTGAGTATTGCTATCATCATATACCTGTACAACTCCTTGTATAGGGAATGAAAGTGTTGCCTACGTTCCATTGCCAAGCCTCTCATAGAGGTTAATGCGGAAGATAAAAAAAGAGTGCGATACGATAATAGTGTCATTCCCGTTGCCGAGGGTAAAGGAGCCAGTCTTTTGAAATTTTGCACTAGATCCTAACCAATCGAATTTATTGCAGCATTTCCGCTAACTGAGGAGGTACCAGTGCCTATACTTGAATTGGTCGTATTAGCACAACCATTCAGCATCTGGGGCGTCATTAAATGGGGGCGACAGTGCAATGGTGTTATAAAGAAACAAGAGTCAGGCAGATTTGTTTTAGTAATTTGCTTGTATTTCAAGGATGATGGTACATTCCAGATTATCAAGCGGCGAATGTTTTCATCTAACATACGGAGTGAAGCTCCTGGGTGCCGCCTCCATAGAACTCATGACCAACATTAATAATTTTCAACAGGATGTTGTTATTTTCGACAATAATGTTTCCAACAGAATGTATTTGTCTGAGGTGGACATAACGCCGAGGATGTTAATAAAGGCTAAAGGATTGGCTGCAGTGTGTGTTCCATCTTCCTACAACCCGATTATGCCTTCAGATCCAGTTAATGGGTTAAGCTCGAACGAGATTAACCTGATAATTGTATTCCGTGAGCTTCATGCTGAATCTTCTGATCGTCGGATCGTTGTCTTTAGTAAATCCATCAAGGAAAGCCTGCATTACTTTCACGAGCGTATTCTTGATGTAACGCCAGGAATTCGGCAATGTTTACCGGCCAACTGATTCTGATTGCGATAGGACTGACAATAAATATTATGGTACCAGGTGCAGTCGAAAAGTTCTTGAACAACAAGCAAACTGTCCGGAACCTTCGTGGCGTTTGCTCTAATGCCCACGCATGCGAAAGAAAGGGAAGAGAACGGACAAGAATACGGCCGCTTTCGTAATGACAAGAACACTCAAACCTCCTGCCAGCCAGTCAAAGACATTGGCCATCTGTTTTAGGACGATCTTCGCAACACTGCCAAGCAGCGCTGGTCTAGCCTTTTCACGAGTATTTTCAGGTTTGCTTACACCCTCGTCAGCTGCATGTTTACATATTCTTGTGCGGTTGGTCAGGTATAAGTGTTTTTAACGATTGGATGTGATCGTCTGCGTCTGTGTTACCTCCAAGATGAATCACAGCACCGAAATAATTGAAACTAAGGTTGTATCTTTGTGGATAATTTTGTTGATCGTCTCGCCAGTATTATGACATTATTTAAATTATTTCAACAGTCATGATTAGAACAATTGAAAGATCACCATGGGCCATTTGAGCTGTCCTTTTGGGAACAGGAGCTTTTCTTCGGAGAGGTTGTCAAATTTCCTGTTTTGTTGCTTCTTTCAGCGATGTGTCCTGAGAGTCAATAGTAGTGAATGGGGCTACCCTAGGGATAATGGGAATTACCATTAAAAATACCCCTGGGCCACTCTGGGGACTATGTAAATTTAACATGGGGAAAATTGCTGGGCCACTCTAGGGACAAGGGGAATTGAACATGGGAATAGAGTTTGGGCTTGTCTAGGGACAATGGGAATTTAACATGGGGAATAGAGTTTGGACCTGTCTAGGGACTATGTAAATTTAACATGGGCGATATTGTCGTGCCACTCTAGGGACAAGGGAATTGAACATGGGAATAGAGTTTGGGCTCGTCTAGGGACAAGGGGAATTGAACATGGGGAATAGATCGTGGGACTGTCTAGGGACAATGGGAAATTTAACATTACGGAAACCCCTGGGGGGATATAGCCTCAAGGGAATTTAACATGGGAAAAAGTCTTGGGCAACTCGAGCCTCAAGGGGAATTTAACATATGGAAATTGAACATGGTGGGTCTGTATAGCGTCAAGGGGAATTGAACATGGTGAGACTGTCTAGGGACAATGATGGTAGAGGGTCAAACACAACAGAGACAGAGACATACATACACTAGTACAAGCGTGAGATTTATATATAAAGCATTACCAAGACCTGAAATCTTGCTGGGATGTTCAAAAATTTGCATAATTGTAATGATGCTATAAATAGATATAACCAAGGAAATGCTCAACGACAAAATGGATGTGACTAAAAGTAACGCTAAAATGACGAAATTGTCCCAGAATTTAAAGGAAAATAAACATATCCCCGAAAATTAAGTTTCAATGGTTTAGACTAAAATGGATAAAATTAATAACTACTTACAAAATCAACTTGTGTGACGATCGTGGATAAACACCCATGTATCTATTTATAGCTATAATCAGCTGAAATTCCTATGAAATATCACTATCTATTTATAGCGACAACTTGTGGGTTATTCCTTTGGAAAACCCCACTATCTTTTTATAGCCTCAGCTTGAGTGACGTTCCTGTTTATGAACTCTAGAACATATGTATAACTACAACCTGTGGAAAACCCCAAGTCCATATTTATAGTCTCAAAATTTCCAGCGTCAGTGACGTCACTGTACTGGAAACTAGTGGATAAATGGCAACAGTGTTGCAAGTGGCTGACCTAAATACGCGCTACTGTAGGTAGGTAGGTAGAATGTATTTGATAGGGATAAAGGGAGTTTTATAGGGACAAACAGAGACAAATACACACAGACACACACACACACACACACACACGCGCGCACACCACAGAGAGAAGAAGAAAAAACAAACCCAAAATATACTATTCACACAGGGAAGAGGAAGAAATCCAACAAATATACTATCCAGACGTTCTTACACTAACACACACACACACAGATCGAAGAATAAAACCAAAATTAAAATATACTATACATACAAACGTACCCTAACGCATAAAACCCCAAATATACTATCCATACAAACGTACGCGAACGCATACAAACCTCAAATATATTATCCATACAAACGTACGCGAACGCATACAAACCCCAAATATACTATCCACACAACGTCGCTAACGCGTACAAACCCCAAATATACTATCCACACAAACGTACGCGAACGCATACAAACCCCAAATATACTATCCATACAAACGTACGCGAACACATACAAACACCAAATATACTATCCACACAACGTCGCTAACGCTTACAAACCCCAAATATACTATCCACACAAAGTCGCTAACGCATACAAACCCAAAATATACTATCCAAACGGAAGGGAGGGAAAACAAACCCAAAATATACTATCCACACGGGAGGGAGGGAAAACAAAACCAAACATAATATCCATACAAGCGTACGCGAACGCATACAAACCCCAAATATAATATCCACACAACGTCGCTAACGCATAAAAACCCCAAATATACTATCCACACAACGTCGCTAACGCATACAAGCTCCAAATATACTATCCACACTCGGGAGGAAGAAGAAAAAATAACAACCAAATATACGATCTACACAACGTACGCGAACACACACACACACACACACACACACACACACACAGAGGGAAGAGGAAAAAACAAACCCCAAATATGCTATCAACACAGAAGGGAGAGAATACAAACCCCAAATATACTATCTACACATGGAAGAGGAAGAATACAAATCCCATACCTACTATCCACACGGAGGTAAGATGTAAAAAAAATAAACTCCATATCTACAATCCACGCAGAGGGAAGAAGAAATAAATAACCCAATATACACTATCCTCAAAGAGGGAAGAGGAAAAAGCCATAATATACTAACCACACAGAGGGAAGAAGAAAACCATTATACACTATCCACACGGAGTGAAGAAATAACACTTTATATATACTATCAACAGAGAGTGAAGAAAAAACCTATTATATTCCATCAACACAGAGTGAAGAAGAAAAAGTTTTTTGAAAGCACCTAAGCCCTCACCTGCAATGACCAACTCTGCCAAACACCTACACTCCACCCCCACCCCCAACACTACAAAACCCATTTAACCCGTTATTTTATGGCATCAGTGTGTGATTTAGGAAACATCAAGACACAAAATGATGAATGAATAGACTGACTATTGTTTACCGACTTGCATGCCTAAAGAGCGTGCGTGAAGGAAAACATCCTTCCATTTCAATTCTAACTAAAACATGATCCAGAGGGACAGAGAGAGGTGAAAGAGCACAATTTCATAAAGTGTGAGTAAAAACAAAACACGCCATCCTTATTATACAATGTCAAGACCAAGAGACACTTACGTTTTCTTTCTGGTCTATTCTCTTTTAGAAGGTAGTATGAAATTTCACATCAGGGCCAACGCATCGGCTCACATTGTCAATTTTTCCATTTCCATGTCTTCACTGGCACAAGTTCTTCCTCATCTTCAATTTCGTCTTCTTCTGAATCCCTCTTCTCTTTTTCGTCTTGTTTCTGTTTCTTTTCTTTTCTCTTAGGGCACTCTGAATCCCAGTGTCCTTTCTCATGACAACGAAATTAGGTATCTTGACTTTTGTCTCTCTTTCTTAGACGAAGCAGGTATACTGGAGACAAATACCCATTTACCTTTGCAGATATGGCAAACTTCATCAGCACTTACACACTTTCGTATGACTCTCATCAAATCAACGACCAAAAGAGTAAGTTTTGTTGCCACTTTCGCCTGTGAATTATGCTTTCGTATGACTTTTAGCATATATTTGACCAGCAGGTCGATCTGTGCTGACTCTTCCATCTTCTTGATTGTTTGAGAGTGGAATGAATACTCTGACGCTAAGACACTCTCCCTATACACAGGGACCTGCTGCGTATGAAACCTAGTCAAATGTAATTTTGCAATAAGATGAAACGATTTCATTGAGAAAGTAAAAAGCTATGACGTGCCGTGTCGCCTCACACAAGACCTGAAGTGTTAGCTCAAATCCGTGTCAGCGATTTCGAAGACGACATAACTGAGCTTTATCAATGCTCTCCAATTATGCCACAAAACCACGAGTCCTGATTCACGCCAAAAGAAATTTCGTTCGGTCCATAAAAAATAGTATCACATCTGAGAAACGCAAAAACGAACTTCCAGCAAACTGAGAACGACGGCTTGCACCTACAACGTGAAATGTATGAGTTCAAGTAGTGCGTAAAACTTAGTCAAATTAAATTTTTATAGTCAAGACGAAACGATCTCTTTTCGAAGAAGAAAGCAGACACCAAGCGACAATGGCGATCCGTGTCACACAACATTTTTCAAAATGTGTATTATTAGAGGTTTGTTCTAGCGATCTGCACGGTTAAATTAAATGTTGATGTATTTTGCAATAAGACGGACACAATTTCCATGGGATCGCCCATGGTACCATTGTTGGTGCATTAGTTTAATTTTTTAAAATATTTTTTATATAAATCGCCTAAAGGATAGACCCAGTAAAGAATGGCCATTCTCGTCACTGTGTGAATAGCTACTCAAGTCAATTCGAAGTGAACGTGGTAAGAAAATAAGTATAGCCAATAAAATGGCTAACAACGGGTGATGCATTGTTTGGTTTTAGGACTGTGTGGCATAATAATCCCTACGCTCTTGCGTTGTTACCATTACAGTGCAGACAGACTGGAATGTGAACTTACAAGCCCTCTTTGTGTATTGTACCATTTCTTCTTACCACATCAAAATACTGAGCGTCACAGTATTGGTTCGCGTTTTCAAGCTGACCATTTTTTTATATCTTACTTAAACATTTTAACATAAACACTCACACTCACATGTTATCTTTCTTTTTTTTTCTTCAAACTAATAAATTTGAGGTTTGTATGAAGTAAAGAACCGAAAGTACAGTGAACCTCAAGGATGATGACCCAATCTGTCTGTCTGTTGATGCGTGTATTTACTTAAGAAGAAATATGACCTCTAAAACACAAAGAGATACGGCAAGCATGATTAAAATGAATATAACGATGTTTTCCTTCACGCCCGTGTAATTTAGAGTTTCAATCCTCTTTCAAGACAAACTTGGTCTCCTTTTGTAGGGCTTGAAATAAAATAAACTGAAAAACCTTAAGCATTTTGCTATAGATAATTTCATCAACAGACTAAACAACATAAATACCGTTACAACACCAGAAAGCCTTAAATCTTCTATCAAAAAGAAATGCATCAAAAAATTAAAGATTAACGATAACTAACCAATGAAACCGAATTTAACAAAGGCAATGACATGTGAAGAAATGTCTCTCACTTTGGAAAGTAGGCGAATGTGATATGTCATGCACCATCAACTTGAAAAAATTATAAACAAAGAGAAATCTGAATTCAAAATTCATTTTTTTTTCTTCAAAAATTGTTTCGTTTCTTTTTTCTTTTTTGGAACAAATCTAAGCACTAATATAGAGTGGAAAAGGGAAATGCACATAAAAGCTTTGATATTTCTGAAAAAATGAGGGGATATTCCTAACGTTCATAATCACCTATATATGCTTGGACTTGTCTGTGACTTATCCACAAAACAAGATGTACATATTTCTGGTCAAGCTGCAAGTGTGTGCGTGTTTTGGAAAATGGTAAAAACTGGATATACAATTTTCTCGTGACACTTATAAAGTGAAGAGTCTGTGCAAGTCTCAAAAGCCAAAGTCATATAAGTTTTGTATTTTGTACGGCTTGTAAAGATTTCCACTTTAGAAAATGTGAAGTATCACAAGTTATTATCACAAACAGAAGTGGAACATAGGGGCTTGCAAGAAAGAAAATAACCCAGACAGATGGTGTCATCAAGAATGCTAGAGACGGTACCCGAACTTGCTTGCTTGCTTACTTGAATTAAAGTGATTTTTGCTCCAGTGGAGCATGTATCACTGGTTTAATCACGCACCGCGTGATTTTTAATTACTGCTGGGGAAGGAAAGAGAGCCTCATCCCCCAGGCTTTTATGTACTCACAGACTACTTTTAAATTTAGCCACTCAGGTGTAGGACTGACTAGTCCTGAACAACCTGACGGAAAGGCTTTAAACATGAGTGGGAATAGTCTCACCACACACTCATTTTTCTAAGTTGGTTTGATATGCCCCAGCTGTCAACCCAAGCAGTATGTAAAGCCCGCTACGATTGGTCGGTAGCGATGACGTCACATTAGGACACATGGGCGTGTGGCAGGTGGAAATCGTTCCACGTTCTGCCACGTGTACGATGTCCGAGCGTGGTAAAGGAGGAAAAAAGGTGCTCCACAAGCCAGCGATGGATGTTAAGTACTCCCCAAAACGCCAGCCCGTACTTATTTCAAATCAAGTCGTGTCACCAAAAGGGAAGACGTGTACGACATCGAAGGCATTCTCGAATGCAGAACCCGTAAAGTGGGCAAACAACGTGTCAAAGAAGTCAAAGTACGTTGGAAAGGTTATCCACCCAGTTTTGATTCTTGGATTGACGCTTCGCAAGTCATCGGCTATAAAAAGAAGTGACCATCATACCCTTTCACACAGATTCAGCTACTGCGATCACTCCTTCACCCAGTTCTTCTCTGCAAGATTTGCAAAAACAACCCTTGTGGGTGTGGTGTGGAGAACGTGTGCCTAAAACGCAGATCGTCTTTTTATGCCAAATCTTCGTGGTGTATTGTGTCATCGGGGCAGCCATTGCCGATCTGAGTTTGCAACAAGGAGACAAACAATTGTGGACCATTTTATTGAGCAGCTGCATCGGTTACCTGCTTCCCAATCCTTCCTGAAATTCTCCTCGAACGGGAAGAACGGGAATGTTGCGTCCAGTGTCCGTTACCACTCTAACAACAACAACAACAAGAACAACAACCCCATTTTGGGCGGAGACACTCCTCTGACTTCCAGTAATCCCTCGGACAGTCACAGAACTCTGGAATTATGAGCAATAACAACCAATTTTACTTAACCTTACCCAGTGACAGTTCTATGGAGGTGTTTCCCAACAACACTTTGTACTGTTACACGGTCAAGTTACCTCAGACCATCCAATTAGATCACGAAGCCCATTGGGAAGTGGCTTTGGTGGAAATCATTCACCCAACACAAATCAAAAACATCACCGAAAAGTAAAACACTTTCCAGGTGGAAATCCTGAATGCCCAGTTGGAAGAAGAAATCAATGAAAACGGGTTTTTAGGGGACATAAGACCAGCCAGCAATCCAGCCTTCATTATCTACACCTTGAAAATTCCTTCAGATTATTATTTTAGTGGTGAACATTTGGTGGACACTGTTGGGGACAGGTTCAACTTAGCCTTTGGCAAAGCACTGAACAGAGCCAAAAAAGTGTGAAGATTGAGTACCATCAAGTGCTTCATCGTCTCATGCTCAAATTTCAAGATACGGACACATTGTCCCTCAGGTTCAATGGTAGTTTGTTTGAAATTTTGGGTGGACATGCAGAAATGGTCGCAAACAATTTGAGCCCCAAGATCAACAGTAATATGGATTTTTACAGAGCTTTTGGAAACCCGGTAGAACTGAACCAAGGACTTAATTTGATCTTTGTGTATTCCGATGTGGTGGAGTACAACGTGGTGGGACACACCTCCGTACCGTTACTGCGTGTCATTCCTTTCAAAGTGGATAGTGCCACGACCAGTGACCAGGAAGGTGGAAACAGCTATCACGTACACCGCGAATTTGTACATCCTCATTATTTGCCCGTCAGTAAGTCGTATTTAGACACTGTCAACATTGCTATAAAAGGAGATCTGGGACAAAATATTCCATTCACCAAAGGGAAAGTTACAGTGAAACTCCATTTTCGAAAACGGTTCTCTAACGAATTGTAAGTCAAAACAGCGACGAGGGACATTTCCACCCTATAAAATCCGGCCAGATTCGTGTGGAAATTCAGTTTGCAGAAAATCTAAGCGCAGATAATATGGTGAACGTCATCATGTATGCTAAATTTGACAATACGATAGAAATCAACAGTTTGAGAGAAGTCATTCTAGACTATTAGAAGTCATGGAAAACTTTTATCAATGTTTATATAGTAGGGATTCTTTGGACATGGAATGTGAAGATCCTGAGGTAGGAGATACCCAATACAAAGACGAAGAAGTCACCATGATGAAGTCTAGATGGCCAGAACAAGAGCCCATTTCGTTTCCTGTTATGCTATAGTCTTGGCAGAAACAAATGAAGGAATTGATCAAGAAAGATTGCTATGGATGTCATAACGATCATCCCAGTCAAATTCAACACGATAAATGCCTGATGTTGAGTTAAGAAGACAAATTGGACGAATATCTGGACGAAGCTTGGAGTCTCATCTCGGAAGAAGACGTGTTGCAACAGTGGTATAAAGGCTTGCGTGAACATTCTTTTCCTCCATTAACAACTCAAGAGATCCATCGCATCGAAGCTCTCTTGGATCAGAGTTGGGAGACGAAGCGAAGAAACGGTTACTTGTCAGACATTTTCAAGCAAAAGTCAGGATCGAATTGATCACTTATCATTACCTGTGAAGAAGGAAAAAACATGGATACCTGGTAACTGTATTACCTTTTGAACCACAGCTTGTATACGGCTTCTTGGAATCCTGTCGTCTGTGCAAAAGATGAACTCCCTCATCGCAAACCTCAAGACCATCTAGCTTATGTGATCAACACGGACGACAGTCATCTCCCAGGAACCCACTGGGTAGCCGTCTACTTTCCTCAAGAAGGATGTGTGGAATATTTCTATTCGTATGGATTGCCTCCTTTGGAAGACGATATCATCGACTTTATGAGAAGAAATGCTCAGACCACCTGATTCAATAATGTGAAATTACAAGGCACAGATTCCTTGGTGTGTGGACATTATTGCGTATATTTTCTGCATCATCGCAGCCTGGGTTATTCCTTAGAACATTTAGTGACTCATTTTGATCCTCGTTCTTCTTCTAGAAATGATGTGAAAGTAGATCAATGGTTTTGTGACCATTATGCTTATCTTTTGTCTCAAGCTAGGAAACGTAGTGTCCATCAATGGCCTAATGACTTCCAACAGTGGAAATCACAATTTCATTCACAACGTTGTCAGCCCTGTCCAAAATAATGTGTTAGTTGAGAAAAAATGTTTGTCATTTGAAAAAAAATGTTTGATGTTATATTGTTGGGTTATTGTTAAAAAATGTTAGTTCTTTGTTAGTGTTAAGTGATTTTGAATAAAAAATGTGTTTTGAAGAAAGAAAAAATGCCTTTGTGATTTGTTTGGCTATAGGTATCCTGATTCATGCTCTTTGACTTCTTACTATCCCTATCATGACACTCATTGAACGTTCCGACTCGAAAACCGTGTAGGGATGTTTTCCTTCGCGTCCGCGCTTTGACCATAAAAACGGTGTAGTCTCCAGTCTGCCCATCCATTGTCGACTCATCTTCCTACGAAGATGTGCTCCAGACTAGCTAAGTTGAACGAAGCCTATGTGAATTTGCATAGGATCATGACAAGTCTGATATCGCGACCTGAAGAGATAGACAATGTGAGAATGTTGAAAGTCACTGAAGACCTGAAAGAAGAGCTCTTCAAGGAGGAAATCAAGAAGGAGAAAGAAGAATGGACGGAGAAGTACAGACTTCATAAACAGCAGAGAGAGCAGCAACAACAGCAGCAGCATGAACCTGACAGAGGCTTTGTCGACTGTAGTATCGATACCAAAGAGTTCTTCTTCTCTTTCCGAAGAAGCAGACCTTATCCTGTGAGAAAGCCTGTCGTCACAGGAGGCCGCCATCTTATAACCTAAAAGATCGCCATAGCTTCAAGTTCACAAAAAAAATTTTCAGCGCTACCCCATACTCTCGAAAAGAAATAACATTCCATTGCCTATGATATGTTAGTCAGTTAGAAAAAAGAAACAGAAATGAGTCTATAAGCACATGATTTCTTTATCTTGGTTATAAGGTGTGACTCTGAGCCCTTCGTTTCCGTCGCCTATAAAAATTTTTAAAATAGTGATGGTCAGTAAAATGTGAGTGAGTGTTTCTGTTAGGTCTGTGCGTTTTTTTTGTTTTTTTTTTTGTTTTTTTTGGTGATAATATGGATACTGTAAGTTCGGGAACAACGAAATTAAAATAATTAGACCCAGAACTCGGTGTGGAGGAAAGAAATACACGCAACAGCAGCGGGAGCAAGAAATGCAGACCCAGTCAGTTAGCACTCCACCCACCTCGAGACCACAAATAACATCTAGTCAACAGCCGACTATACCTAACAAACAACCCACCCCGGAAAGAGTGGTGGCAGAACAAAGGGCCAATTATATTTGACAAACGGTATGGCAAACTCAGACTCAATTATCGGAGGCACTACGTTCTTCTCTCACTCCGATACTACAGGCAATCCCAGCTGAAATAACAACCACAACAACAATAACAGCGACAGACACCATAGCAGCGGATTTGAAACTATCTACCTCAACTGAAGAATTAGTATCAGAACCAGAAGAGGAAATAGAGGCGGTTGAGGAGGAGAAGGGGGGTGACGCTGACCCTCGTTCAGAAGTACACCGAAATGGGGCTAGATCAAGCAATGTATGACGTCAACAAAGCAAGACAGTGTATAAGAGCCATACAATACGTTGCCTACAAATCTCTACACACCTTCAAACCAAGACCTTCTCAATGGGGATTTGGGGTCAGAGTTCTCCCCCTCAGTCAACTTGTAGAAGCCGCTGCTTACATTGTCGCCCATCATGGCTACACATTTCCTGATATCAAGAATTATGAGACTAGGAGTGCGGGAAAGATCGTGAGGGCGAAAGAGAGAGACGTGGTACCTTCTAGGAGAAAAAACAGCCCTTTTTAGGGCTCCAAAAGATTGCCTTTTATTAAATAGGGAACCATATTTGGCTTGGTATCCCTCCTTGACTAAACTATTCTCGAAACAAACTTGACTCATTGGAACACCACAACAAACTTAAATTGTTAAACCTAACAGTGACAAAACTTGTATTTGTCGCTTAGACATATTAATTTAAATAAGACCTGTATGGTTATTTTTATGTATACTAAGTACTAATATTAGATAGATACGTTAGGAAGTAGGAAATTTAACAGACTCGCTAGATTTGAACTAATTGCACAGGTGGAAAACACATTATTGGTACTTTTTATTGTCCATTAGCAAAAACGGGACTTGATTTGAAATAAGTACGGGCTGGCGTTTTGGGGAGTACTTAACATCCATCGCTGGCTTGCTGAGCACCTTTTCTCCTCCTTTACCACGCTCGGACATCGTACACGTGGCAGAACGTGGAACGATTTCCACCTGCCACACGCCCATGTGTCCTAATGTGACGTCATCGCTACCGACCAATCGTAGCGGGCTTTACATACTGCTTGGGTTGACAGCTGGGGCATATCAAACCAACTTAGAAAAATGAGTGTGTGGTGAGACTATTCCCACTCATGTTTAAAGCCTTTCCGTCAGGTTGTTCAGGACTAGTCAGTCCTACACCTGAGTGGCTAAATTTAAAAGTAGTCTGTGAGTACATAAAAGCCTGGGGGATGAGGCTCTCTTTCCTTCCCCAGGAGTAATTAAAAATCACGCGGTGCGTGATTAAACCAGTGATACATGCTCCACTGGAGCAAAAATCACTTTAATTCAAGTAAGCAAGCAAGCAAGTTCGGGTACCGTCTCTAGCACTCTTGATGACACCAACTGTCTGGGTTATTTTCTTTCTTGCAAGCCCCTATGTTCCACTTCTGTTTGTGATAATAACTTGTGATACTTCACATTTTCTAAAGTGGAAATCTTTACAAGCCGTACAAAATACAAAACTTATATGACTTTGGCTTTTGAGACTTGCACAGACTCTTCACTTTATAAGTGTCACGAGAAAATTGTATATCCAGTTTTTACCATTTTCCAAAACACGCACACACTTGCAGCTTGACCAGAAATATGTACATCTTGTTTTGTGGATAAGTCACAGACAAGTCCAAGCATATATAGGTGATTATGAACGTTAGGAATATCCCCTCATTTTTTCAGAAATATCAAAGCTTTTATGTGCATTTCCCTTTTCCACTCTATATTAGTGCTTAGATTTGTTCCAAAAAAGAAAAAAGAAACGAAACAATTTTTGAAGAAAAAAAAATGAATTTTGAATTCAGATTTCTCTCTGTTTATAATTTTTTCAAGTTGATGGTGCATGACAGATCACATTCGCCTACCTTTCCAAAGTGAGAGACATTTCTTCACATGTCATTGCCTTTGTTAAATTCGGTTTCATTGGTTAGTTATCGTTAATCTTTAATTGTTTGATGCATTTCTTTTTGATAGAAGATTTAAGGCTTTCTGGTGTTGTAACGGTATTTATGTTGTTTAGTCTGTTGATGAAATTATCTATAGCAAAGTGCTTAAGATTTTTCAGTTTATTTTATTTCAAGCCCTACAAAAGGAGACCAAGTTTGTCTTGAAAGAGGATTGAAACTCTAAATTACACAGGCGTGAAGGAAAACATAGTTGTATTCATTTTAATCATGCTTGCCGTATCTCTTTGTGTTTTAGAGGTCATATTTCTTCTTAAGTAAATACACGCATCAACAGACAGACAGATTGGGTCATCATCCTTGAGGTTCACTGTACTTTCGGTTCTTTACTTCATACAAACCTCAAATTTATTAGTTTGAAGAAAAAAAGAAAGATAACATGTGAGTGTGAGTGTTTATGTTAAAATGTTTAAGTAAGATATAAAAAAAATGGTCAGCTTGAAAACGCGAACCAATACTGTGACGCTCAGTATTTTGATGTGGTAAGAAGAAATGGTACAATACACAAAGAGGGCTTGTAAGTTCACATTCCAGTCTGTCTGCACTGTAATGGTAACAACGCAAGAGCGTAGGGATTATTATGCCACACAGTCCTAAAACCAAACAATGCATCACCCGTTGTTAGCCATTTTATTGGCTATACTTATTTTCTTACCACGTTCACTTCGAATTGACTTGAGTAGCTATTCACACAGTGACGAGAATGGCCATTCTTTACTGGGTCTATCCTTTAGGCGATTTATATAAAAAATATTTTAAAAAATTAAACTAATGCACCAACAATGGTACCATGGGCGATCCCATGGAAATTGTGTCCGTCTTATTGCAAAATACATCAACATTTAATTTAACCGTGCAGATCGCTAGAACTAACCTCTAATAATACACATTTTGAAAAATGTTGTGTGACACGGATCGCCATTGTCGCTTGGTGTCTGCTTTCTTCTTCGAAAAGAGATCGTTTCGTCTTGACTATAAAAATTTAATTTGACTAAGTTTTACGCACTACTTGAACTCATACATTTCACGTTGTAGGTGCAAGCCGTCGTTCTCAGTTTGCTGGAAGTTCGTTTTTGCGTTTCTCAGATGTGATACTATTTTTTATGGACCGAACGAAATTTCTTTTGGCGTGAATCAGGACTCGTGGTTTTGTGGCATAATTGGAGAGCATTGATTAAAGCTCAGTTATGTCGTCTTCGAAATCGCTGACACGGATTTGAGCTAACACTTCAGGTCTTGTGTGAGGCGACACGGCACGTCATAGCTTTTTACTTTCTCAATGAAATCGTTTCATCTTATTGCAAAATTACATTTGACTAGGTTTCATACGCAGCAGGTCCCTGTGTATAGGGAGAGTGTCTTAGCGTCAGAGTATTCATTCCACTCTCAAACAATCAAGAAGATGGAAGAGTCAGCACAGATCGACCTGCTGGTCAAATATATGCTAAAAGTCATACGAAAGCATAATTCACAGGCGAAAGTGGCAACAAAACTTACTCTTTTGGTCGTTGATTTGATGAGAGTCATACGAAAGTGTGTAAGTGCTGATGAAGTTTGCCATATCTGCAAAGGTAAATGGGTATTTGTCTCCAGTATACCTGCTTCGTCTAAGAAAGAGAGACAAAAGTCAAGATACCTAATTTCGTTGTCATGAGAAAGGACACTGGGATTCAGAGTGCCCTAAGAGAAAAGAAAAGAAACAGAAACAAGACGAAAAAGAGAAGAGGGATTCAGAAGAAGACGAAATTGAAGATGAGGAAGAACTTGTGCCAGTGAAGACATGGAAATGGAAAAATTGACAATGTGAGCCGATGCGTTGGCCCTGATGTGAAATTTCATACTACCTTCTAAAAGAGAATAGACCAGAAAGAAAACGTAAGTGTCTCTAGGTCTTGACATTGTATAATAAGGATGGCGTGTTTTGTTTTTACTCACACTTTATGAAATTGTGCTCTTTCACCTCTCTCTATCCCTCTGGATCATGTTTTAGTTAGAATTGAAATGGAAGGATGTTTTCCTTCACGCACGCTCTTTAGGCATGCAAGTCGGTAAACAATAGTCAGTCTATTCATCCATCATTTTGTGTCTTGATGTTTCCTAAATCACACACTGATGCCATAAAATAACGGGTTAAATGGGTTTTGTAGTGTTGGGGGTGGGGGTGGAGTGTAGGTGTTTGGCAGAGTTGGTCATTGCAGGTGAGGGCTTAGGTGCTTTCAAAAAACTTTTTCTTCTTCACTCTGTGTTGATGGAATATAATAGGTTTTTTCTTCACTCTCTGTTGATAGTATATATAAAGTGTTATTTCTTCACTCCGTGTGGATAGTGTATAATGGTTTTCTTCTTCCCTCTGTGTGGTTAGTATATTATGGTTTTTCCTCTTCCCTCTTTGAGGATAGTGTATATTGGGTTATTTATTTCTTCTTCCCTCTGCGTGGATTGTAGGTATGGAGTTTATTTTTTTACATCTCACCTCCGTGTGGATAGTAGGTATGGGATTTGTATTCTTCCTCTTCCATGTGTAGATAGTATATTTGGGGTTTGTATTCTCTCCCTTCTGTGCTGATAGCATATTTGGGGTTTGTTTTTTCCTCTTCCCTCTGTGTGTGTGTGTGTGTGTGTGTGTGTGTGTGTGTGTGTGTGTGTGTTCGCGTACGTTGTGTAGATCGTATATTTGGTTGTTATTTTTTCTTCTTCCTCCCGAGTGTGGATAGTATATTTGGGGCTTGTATGCGTTAGCGACGTTGTGTGGATAGTATATTTGGGGTTTTTATGCGTTAGCGACGTTGTGTGGATAGTATATTTGGGGTTTGTATGCGTTCGCGTACGCTTGTATGGATATTATGTTTGGTTTTGTTTTCCCTCCCTCCCGTGTGGATAGTATATTTTGGGTTTGTTTTCCCTCCCTTCCTTTTGGATAGTATATTTTGGGTTTGTATGCGTTAGCGACTTTGTGTGGATAGTATATTTGGGGTTTGTAAGCGTTAGCGACGTTGTGTGGATAGTATATTTGGTGTTTGTATGTGTTCGCGTACGTTTGTGTGGATAGTATATTTGGGGTTTGTACGCGTTAGCGACGTTGTGTGGATAGTATATTTGGGGTTTGTATGCGTTAGCGACGTTGTGTGGATAGTATATTTGGTGTTTGTATGTGTTCGCGTACGTTTGTGTGGATAGTATATTTGGGGTTTGTATGCGTTAGCGTACGTTTGTATGGATAGTGTATTTTAATTTTGGTTTTATTCTTCGATCTGTGTGTGTGTGTGTTAGTGTAAGAACGTCTGGATAGTATATTTGTTGGCTTTTTTCCTCTTCCCTGTGTGAATAGTATATTTTGGGTTTGTTTTTTCTTCTTCCCTCTGTGGTGTGCGTGTGTGTGTGCGTGTGTGTGTGTGTGTGTGTGTGTCTGTGTGTATTTGTCTCTGTTTGTCCCTATAAAACTCCCTTTATCCCTATCAAATACATTCTACCTACCTACCTACAGTAGCGCGTATTTAGGTCAGCCACTTGCAACACTGTTGCCATTTATCCACTAGTTTCCAGTACAGTGACGTCACTGTCGCTGGAAATTTTGAGACTATAAATATGGACTTGGGGTTTTCCACAGGTTGTAGTTATACATATGTACTAGAGTTCATAAACAGGAACGTCACTCAAGCTGAGGCTATAAAAAGATAGTGGGGTTTTCCAAAGGAATAACCCACAAGTTGTCGCTATAAATAGATAGTGAGATTTCATAGGAATTTCAGCTGATTATAGCTATAAATAGATACATGGGTGTTTATCCACGATCGTCACACAAGTTGATATTGTAAGTAGTTATTAATTTTATCCATTTTAGTCTAAACCATTGAAACTTAATTTTCGGGGATATGTTTATTTTCCTTTAAATTCTGGGACAATTTCGTCATTTTAGCGTTACTTTTAGTCACATCCATTTTGTCGTTGAGCATTTCCTTGGTTATAGCTATTTATAGCATCATTACAATTATGCAAATTTTTGAACATCCCAGCAAGATTTCAGATCTTGGTAATGCTTTATATATAAATCTCACGCTTGTACTAGTGTATGTATGTCTCTGTCTCTGTTGTGTTTGACCCTCTACCATCATTGTCCCTAGACAGTCTCACCATGTTCAATTCCCCTTGACGCTATACAGACCCACCATGTTCAATTTCCATTTGTTAAATTCCCCTTGAGGCTAGAGTTGCCCAAGACTATTTCCCATGTTAAATTCCCTTGAGGCTATATCCCCCCAGGGGTTTCCGTAATGTTAAATTTCCCATTGTCCCTAGACAGTCCCATGATCTATTCCCCATGTTAAATTTCCCGTTGTCCCTAGACAGTCCCACGATCTATTCAACATGTTAAATTTCCCATTGTCCCTAGACAGTCCCACGATCTATTCCCCATGTTCAATTCCCCTTGTCCCTAGACAAGCCAAAACTCTATTCCCCTGTTAAATTCCCCTTGTCCCTAGAGTGGCACGACAATATCGCCCATGTTAAATTTACATAGTCCCTAGACAGGCCCAAACTCTATTCCCCATGTTAAATTCCCATTGTCCCTAGACAAGCCCAAACTCTATTCCCATGTTCAATTCCCCTTGTCCCTAGAGTGGCCCAGCAATTTTCCCCATGTTAAATTTACATAGTCCCCAGAGTGGCCCAGGGGTGTTTTTAATGGTAATTCCCATTGTCCGTAGGGTGGCCCCATTCACCTCTGTCAATATACATTTTTTTTTAAAGCCTGGGTAAACAGTCCTTTATACGATGATATTTTCCTCAAAGAATTAGACGGTCTTTTGATCATGAATGTTGCACAAATGTAGTATCTGCTGTTACATCGTGTATTGGCGTTTCTTCTACCAAAATATTCCAGTTCTTCATCATAATATCCTTTAGCCATTGCAGAAATCAATTCTTAACAGATTTTAATATGCTAAATGTCTCTGTATTGAAATAAATTAGATCCGTATTGCTTCCTTCGCCGCGCGCTTGGTACAACGGGAATCAAAAACATTATCGTCGAGAACCATAGGCCACAATCATCAGGTTATGGTCAAATTTCAATCATCACCTGCATCATGCCATTATGTACGGTACCGCTAGGATGGCATTTACAACTGCGTTGAGAGGCTCACAAGTGCCAGAAACCAACCAAACAAATGTAAGCTACCCCAGCCCTATCGGCTAAACTATCGTCAGAAAGATCAGTGTACAGATTGAAGGAAATGAACTGGCCAGCATAGACGATGTCGATACTTGAGGAGTTTATCACAGAATGGACGAATGGATGGCTGAAATGCTATTTTTGTAGACAAAACGCACATAAAATTAAGATGATTTGATTAGATGCTGATGGTGAATTTTTTAAAAATATTGCACAATAGTAAAACAAAACAAATAGCTTCAGTTAAAACTATCTTAGATATTATTTTCAAAATTCCTAAAGTTCTTAAGAGCACCTTATGCTGTTTTTTTTTGTTTGATTGTTAGTTTAAAAATAAAAATAATTTTATTTCATTACATGCTATTGTAATGTAACATTGTATACTGGACTCGACCTTGTCCAAAACTGAGTTCATTTCTGTTTGACCTGATTGACTTTTTTAACTTTTATTATTTCATTTATGTCAGCAACTAATACATAGCTACATTATTCTGTATGTGTATGAGCTTAATATCAGGATTATGATTCAGGTAAACAAGATGGAGTTGATTTGGGTTAGGATTTTGGAGATTCCTAAGTGAATTTTGCAGATTAGAGTGTTAGAAGTAAGCAAGGCTCATTATGTCATTCTAAAAGGTTATTTGCCATTAGATAATTATTTTTTTAATAGAAAATGCTAATTGTAACCCGAGGTCAAGTAGAGAACTAAATCTTGTGATTGTGAGGATGTGGTCAGTCGTGTTTTAAAATCTAGCACCTTCAAGTTGTATTATGTTGTGGCCAGGTTATGCTGAATTTATTCTTCTTCAAATTATTTAATTCAAGTGAATATTTTCTCTGGAAATTCAAAATTACTCTAATAAAATTCTTGGATAAAGACAGTCACTAGAATTTATATTTTCAAACCTGGAATTGTATTACTGTGATTCAACAAAAGACTGTTGACACATCAACACTAAATAAACTTAAATAAACACGTTACCGCCTTCAGTTTTTGGATCTCTTCGATAATTTTACTGAATTCTACTCAGGACTTGAAATTACTAGGACTTGTAGTTTTTAATTATTGCATTATTTTGCGATTCAATTTGCTATACCGTAAGTTCTTTTTTCTCCTTTTCACTTTGTATTCTAGAGAAATCATATTATTCACTGAATATATATTAAATTTTACAAAGCTTGTTGTCTTTAACTCTCTTCTGTTACTTATTTTAAGAGTATAGACTCGTAACAATGTTCAATGATGGGGCCCCGAGTGGCCGAGTGGTCTAAAGCGCTCTCCGTCACGGATTACCGCCATCTTACCTCTGTCTACGTGGGTTCGAGTCTCGGGCTCGACCAATGTGGATATATGAGAAAGCTTGCCGGTAGCTTCTCGTGGGTCGGTGGTTCTTTCTGGGGTTTTCCCGGGTTCTTCCTCCACCATTAATACTAGCCGCCATGTATAGCCTATATCGTGCTGAAAAATGGCTTTAAACCCTATAATAACAACAAGAACAACATGTTCAATGACACTTCTGCACTAAATTATTATTCACTGAGTATATACTCCATCACATGGCTTCTTCACTGAGTATGTATGCCCTCTAATGGTTCCTTCATTGTGCAGGTGCACCCTCCAACGGATTCTCCACTATATCGTGAATTATAGGTGTCACGCAATTGTGTAGGAGTTATATCAATATGTATATGTTGTCAAAAAGGTACTCGGGTTTCGTTGCGCGTACAGCGTATATTTTTTCGGCTTAGTTATTTCGAAATCCTGAGCGAAACTCAGACCATGCTGCACGAACAAATTGCTTGCAGCGGGGAAACTAAGTACCTAGCTGCGCATATCTTTCACAGTTAGTGTACTTATAAAGCAAATTCTCTATAAATAAATCACATTACGCCAAGTCTTGTCAGGAAGCTTACCCCTTTACAGAAGCAAATCTCCAGCTGTAAAGGTAATTAAATTCTCTATTATTATTCGTCTATATGACAGAATTGGTTTTATACTTTAGATGTTTTTAGAACCTTGATGTTTCAAAAAGACTTATATCTGCAAACATATTCATTGAATGCAGTAGCTAACGAGCAGGAAACATATTTATTCTAAATTCTACGGCGAGTCAATCCCTAGGATTTACAACGCTATATTATAAATACTATGGTCTGGTTCGAGTTAGCTATTTGTTGCAACCGAACAGACAACTTGTATTTAATTATACTCTGTATGCATTAAACGATGAATGTATTGGGTAATGAATTCATGTGCGCGAATGCGCTACATATATCACTGAAGAAGTACTTAACCGTGTCATATGTACTACACGGTTTAGTTATCATTTTAGCTGCCTAAATGCCATGCCTTGTATATGGTTTGATGTGGAGTCACCAGCTGTAGAGCTGCTTTATACATGCCTGCCATGCCTTGTACACCGTTTGATGTGGGGTCACAGAACTCTGTGGGGTTTCCTGTGACGTATACGCTGTGTTTTGGCGACCTTGGTTCGGGAAGAGTGGACTGGTTTTCTCGGTGCGAGCGACCAGGGCTTCGCGACCAACGGGTCTGTGATGTGAGGGATCCTTCAGCAGACTGAGAGGAGCGGACCATGCGTGAGTGCTTCTCTGGCCATTTACTAGAGCGCGTGGAACCGGAGTTAACATCTTGGTCGTCAGATGGGCGCCACGATAGTTGTAGTGTTCCATGTTATTTCCACAGTTGCATTTGTCATTCATTCCTATTGTTATGTCGTTATATGAACGACCGATAGGTTCATAATGTCATTCATTCATCTTCCTATTTCAATATCGGTTTACGATCGATAGGTTCATAATTGCACGTATTGTTATATCGTTATATGAACGATCGATAGGTTCATAATTACACGTATTGCTATATCGTTATGTGAACGATCGATAGGCTAATAATTTCATTCATTCATATCGTTATATGAACAATCGATATGTTTATAATTATTCCTATTGCGATGCCGTTGTGTGAACGATCGATAGGTTTTATAGTGTTCATTCCTATTGCAATGCCGTTGTGTGAACGATTGATAGGTTCATCATTTCATTCATTCCTATTTCAATATCTGGTTACGATCGATAGGTCAGTAATTTACACTGCTTTTCAATATCGTTATTTGAACGATACATAATTACATTCTTTTATAAATCGTTATTTAAACGATTCATAATTACATTCTTTTCTAAATCGTTATTTGAACGATACATTAAAGACTCTTTATATTTGGGTGTAGATCACTTTTATTTTGTTGATCGGTGATAGAAGTTCACGTTTGTTTTGAAATTCCATTCGTTAAATTATTGTGGAGTTTTTGTTTTCTTCGTTGAGTTAATTGTTGATAGTTCCATGTTAGGAACTTTATAATTTTCTTTATCTTTTGATTATAATGGTGTCAGATTTGTTTATATTTAAATTGCGTTTATAAATAAACATCTTGTAAACGCAGTTGCTTTTGGTGTCTTCCCTAATCCAGTCCCAACCCGGCTTCATCCTGTGACAATAGGGTACTTGTTGTGACTAAGGCTGCCATGTCCCGACTTTCTTAAGACGTACCTGGTTTGTCCGCCTTTGTAGCTGGATTTTATGGTTAGTATTACTTCGTTTAGCAGTCTTTCAACCTGGCCTTAACGAAGCTGTTCTTTTGACTGGGTCTGCTGTATCCCTACGTTCTTAGGATGTCCCGGGTCTCCCTTGCACAGTCTCCCGTTAGCAGTCTCAACCCGGCGTTAGCTCTCAGTCGTAGTATAAGGTAAATGTGTACATTACACTGAGTGACCTTTACATAATGTGTCTTCGTGCTCTGTTTAATACACGTACTTTCTTTGTCACGTTGACAATTATTTTCCTATCTGTTTCTAAACTAAATGAAATCAAACCTTATATTTTAAGAATACATGACTATGCAAATAGGAAATATTTACGTTGCAGCTGATCTATTCATATATATTACAACATATAAGAAGAGAATATTCATATAACTTACGTGCGTTGCATACTTGAATATGAATTACAATAAATATATTTGATAAACATAATAGTCTGGAGGGTATAAACAAGAACGTGTGCATAATGAATATGCCAGTAGTGACACACAATCTATTAAAATGAGTTGTGATGAAAACTCAACTCCTATTCTATATCAACAAACAAATTAACAAAAAAGAACAAGCTTTACGTCTAAAAGTATAATTCCCAACTGTACGCTGTTAAGACATTTTTACTGATATTATTCAAAATGCTAAAAGAAATATAGAATTTTCGTACCTTAATTTGGCCTCTCTAAGTATCTAGATGGCTGTCCAACATTTACTTTGCATATGGTTATTTTATACAGACACTTTTGCTTGCATCAGGAAGTGCATAAACATCTCGCCTTGTGAGAACTAGTGCGCCACTATCCCGGTCATATTACATACACGAGTTTGTATTATATAGTCAACTTTGAATAATACGGTTTTTTCTTTTTTTGCACCAGTCGAGTTCAGATAAAATACTCCAGGTCTTCATTATATTGAAAATCTAAATTAGCTACTACATAAATAAAACAAGTGAATACTATTAGGTCAGTTTGTGACAGCTTTTTCAAGAATCTCTGACTGATAGAAACTGAGTGGACTAACACTGCATATAAGTGTACATCAACTCTGCCACTACTGTTATACGCACATGCTCTGGCGTTGCCATCGCTGTTACCCAATGCAGTGAAATGGTACTGATGAAGGGAAGTACAACTTTCAATTGCTGCAACACCTTCTACCACTTTTATCCGGTCTTGATTGTGAAGACCTATTGATTGTATCACTGATTGCTGTTGTACGGGAACGCGAAGACATTATAGCCAGGTTTCTAATCCGCGGATCGCACTCTGTGTAATAATTACTTACTTAAAAAGAAGTTAACAGTATAAATGTCTAATACAGGTACAATATATAGCCTGTTTCCACAGATCTTTATGTGCATTTTGGTATTGACTAAAAATCAATGGAATATGAAAACGTGCGCCAACTTGGGGGCTGACACTGGCTGGTTCACATTTGGGTGGATGATACGCAGGAGGACATTCAGCACTGTGACTGCTTGAGCATCCTAAGCCAACGCGCAAAGAAATAGGGTCAACTGCGATTTCTTTGTCAACGCCATCTTTGAAGAAGGGTTCAATCTTATTTCTGATGACAAATATAATACCACAGAAATGAAATAATGACTGCAAGGAAGAAAACATACACTTCATTTGTAATCAACAAAGTGATTAAAAAAATTACGAAGAGCCCGCGGCAGAGCCCGAAACAGCAAAGAGAACCTAAAAGATAAAACTGGAATTGCATAACAAGCTGTATGATTTCAGTTGGAACCACATATTTCCGACTGGCACACCATGCGAGATTTCAATAATAGGCGAATATAAATATATTGCTCATATTGTACATTTTGGCATGTTATCTTATAGTAAAATTAGAAGAATGAAATGCCTTTCAACCTTCATGTCAAATGGTCTGCCCATTTGATAGAGCATATCGTGAACTACTACTGTCATCATTTGTTGAAACATCTACTTACTTTAATAAGTGAATTCCAAAACCAAATACAAATTAATGCCGCCCATGGCACAAAAGCATGAACAATAAACATCCTATGCGCATTTTCACCAGAATACTACGACCTATTTAATTGAAAACTTAATTTAACAAGTTACGATGCACATATACACAAAGTAGAATGGAACTGCAAGAGGAAACTCATATGGTGTATTAGATAGATAATTACGACAAGCACTTTTAACAATAAATGCATTTGATGTCTTTTATATTCAGAGCCTTGTTACGCTTTTACGACGCAGTGGTTGACAACACCGGCTTAATTGTCTTAACTAAATTCTAAAAGATTGTCAGGTTGCTTCGGAATGAAATCGTAATGACCACTTCCTGTAATCTATTACGTACTATAGACGTTGTGTAGATTGAGAAAGTAAAGTGAGCTTATTATCTAACTCAGTCTCAGACTGCTTGCTTGCTAGCACAAATCGCATGTAAATTTTGTCCGCCTCGAGTTATTTATGCAGCACGATGTACCTACCACTAGCCCCATGCACTCCTCACGGAAATTAGTTTGGTGGTCTAGGAACAACGTATATATGAGCATGTTTATGTAACAACCAGCCTTATGAGATATAATTTCGATATTTACCTTTTTGCATTCTCGGAAAGAGTAATGTCTTGAAACCAATACTAATATATAAATTTTAGCGCCATACATTTTATCAACACGTTTGAGAAGCTTGAGAAATAATCCATACTGCCTTCACAGTGCCAAGTCATGACGTTAAGGTACTGTTGCAAAAACTGTAATGTAATAGTTAAACTGGTTACACAAATAAACCATTTGTAATTTTTCATTAAAACTTTCTTTCATGGCGTTGAATGATGCATATTTATTTAGTACTGAAAATGTTTAGTTAACTGGGTTCAATATTCATGATGCAGTTTTTATAATTATTACGTATATCTTTTAATTGTGTTAAGTCGGAGAATTTTGCATTGTATTAAAATTGTGACATACTATTCTGCTAAACTTGATTTTGTTTTCAAACTAACATGATCAATGAATGCAATACATATATGGCGATGCCTAAATTATACTGTATTATCATAACATAGTTCCTCCAAGTGTAGAATAAGGATTATCATTAGACTCCTCATTCCTTTAAAAGTACTGGATATGAGATGTACTGGTAGCAGGGCCGGATACATTCCCTTACTATCTTAAACATATATCCTTGACGATGTATAATTAGTCATGCCCTCTTTGTGAAGTCTGGGTCGTGTCCATCTCGATCGTCTGTCCTGGATTCGCATAACATTGATCAAGATCTCATGATTCGAGTCTTTCTTAACAATGACATACGCAGTGGGCAAGTAACTACCCGGAAAAGCTGGTTTTCACTTCACACACACGTAAATACACATGCAGGCTACTATTACTATTTTTTGCAATTGTTAAGCGTTTCCAATATACTTTAAAAATATTGCATAAAGGCCTAGACAAAATAATGAAAACATTTCTTGTATCCAGAAACACTCGCATGAGAATTCTTAAACACCATTATGATCCTTCGTAATGAATAAGATCATGATCTTTATATTAGATGTAAGGCATTATGAAATAATGCGTTAATGTAGAAACATGAAAGAAAAATTGGAAAAGCAGAGAACCGTATGCCTCGCAAACGCTTGAAACACTGGGCAACCCATCCTTTCCTGTCTCTCCATTGCGAGGTAATATCTCCATTAGCTCGGCGATAGTGCTACTTCTGTATATTTAAAACCACTCCGGCGGTCTAAGTGGTTAGAGCGTCCGCCTCGGATGCGGGAGGTCGCTAGCTCGAATCCCGGCCGAGTCATACTAATGACTTATAAAATGGTACTAGCAGCTGCCTCGCTTGGCGCTCATCATAAAGAGTTAGTTTTAGGACTGGTAGGTCTGGTTTGAGTATAATGTGACTGGATGGGACACGATGCTACATGTCTGTGGTATGATGCCCCAGTGCTAAGCATCATTATAAACTGCCACACTGCAGACATTGTAGCAATATCACGAAATTATTTCAGCTACTTTCAGAAAATCTAATTCATATTACATGGTTATATATATATATAATCTATATTATTTGCTAGTTATGATTACATGCTATGTAAATTTGTATTTTGTACCTGACCTTTTCCCAATCAAGTTAATGGGGTACCTGACCAGATACATTTATTTTGTAAACAGTATAATACATAGCTAAATAGTTCTCTATGACTGTGGATTACATATTCAGATCATTATTATTAGTAAACAAGTTTACATCGATCTGAGATGAAAGATACAGTTTAAATTTTGATCTTAGAAGATTCTAGAATGCAGGTTACCATTAAGTTGACAAAATATATTTAGAAATAGAAATTGTGACAAAGGTCAAGTAGAGGGGTATATAATCTCGTATATATTGCGATTATTCATTCTTACCTTAACATCTGAAGCAGAATCAATCTTTTGGCTCTGTTCAGCTTTCATCTGGGTGGATATGTTTATTCTAATTATTATTCTCGGCAATGACAAAGTACTCAATAATATTCTTGGAAAGAAAAATTAATTTGTAAATATAGTGTATTCAGAAAAGAAAGTTTTGGATTATATTATTGTGATACATCAAAATACTGTTAACATATCACCACAATCCAGACCAATGGCACATTAGTATGTTCGAGACTGCATTCACATCAACACATTTAATATCGGAATTTATTTGGAATACCACTGGAATTTAATTGTAACTACACACATTTTGGTCTAGTGATATAAATCTTAAAACTATTTTTTTGGATTTAATTCGCAATACTGTAAGTTCTTTATCAATTTTCACTTTGTATTCTAGGCAAATAAAATATTTGTTGAATGTTACAAAATGTATTAATTTTCGTTTTTTCTGTTACTTATTAAAGATCATACCTTCGTAATACACTCATTCTCACCCTTTAGTATTTTTCTCATGTTTAACATGTGGGCATAAATGGAATTTTGGTTCTAACTGGCAATAAAATTTCGTCTCCAACCGAAACCCTCTCTAATAATTTCGCTCTCTATCCTTAAATTTACCTCAGTTCTATTTTTTCAATGACTACATCATCAGATTCATTTTAACGGCGATTCTCTACAGGACTGAACATCTCCAGAAAACGAAGTTGTCCAGGAACAGATATTGGGAGTGACCATGATTTATTGATGACAACGTGTCGCCAAAAAGTCTAACCAACCAAGAATAAGATTTGACCTTGAAAAATTGAAAGATCCAAATGTCGCAGAAGCCTTCCAAGCAATGATAGGTGGTAAATCTGCACCTTTGGTAACCCATGACATCCAAGACACTGACCTAGAATTCTTAACAACCACATTCAACACAGCTGTGACTAGCACAGCTAGCGAGATCATTGGTGAATATTGTCGAACAAAGAAATCCTGGGTCGCAACAAATGTCGTTAAACTATAAGACAAAAAAAGAAATTAGAAAAGGAAAAAGAGATCACGAAGGAACTGGAAAATACAGAGAGATAAACAACATGATCAGAAAAGTCATAAAAATGTTAAGGAATCATGGATAGATTGACAACGCTGCAAAATCGAAGACAGTCTGAATAGAAATGACAGCAAAATGGCATATCAACTGGTGAAAGATCTCACAACCCATAAACAAGGGGAAACTTCCACCAACCAAGACAAATGAGGAAAAAGCCTCAAGAAAATCAAGAGATCCTCAGGCAATTGACAGAATACTGCTCACAATTGTACAATCATAAGACCCAAGGAGATCCAGCGGTGTCAAATTGTCCTCAGGCAAAATAAATTGAGGAAGTAGAAATTGCAGTTAGGTTACTAAAGAATGGAAAGTCAGCCGGCGTTGACAACATACCAGCAGAGCACATTCAAGCAGGATGAGAAGATATAGTCACAGTCCTAACAAAAATCTGCAACAAGATATGGCAGACAGGAGAATGGTCAACTACATGGACTCAATCCTTGGGCATTGTGCTCCCCAAGAAAGGAAGCTTACAGCTATGCCAAAACTACAGAACCATAAGTCTGATAGGTCACCCAAGGAAAGTCACGCTAAAGATAATTCTCAACAGACTAAAGCTTCCAGCAGAGAAAATTATTGCTGAAGAGCAGGCAGGCTTCCGTTCAGAAAGGAACACCACAGAACAAATCTTCAATCTCAGACTTCTTTGCAGGAACATTTTTCAGCATTAGCAGAATCTATACCACGTCTTTACAGATTTCAGAAAGGCCTTTGATAACGTATTGCTTGCGGCCTTATGGACAACTATGAGAAAGTAGAACATCAACTCAAACCTGGTGCGAATTGTTGAGCACCTCTATGACAAAGGCATCAGTGCTGTCCTCGTCAATGGCAACAGAGGAGATTGGTTTCGAACACAAGTTAGAGATGTATAATGTCACCTACACTCTTCAACATTTTCCTGGAAAAGATCATGGAGGATACCTTGAATGACCAGAAGGGCACTGTCTGCATCGGAGAAAGAACAATCACCAGCCTTCGCTTCGCAGATGATATTGATGGTTTGGCAGGAAATTGCAAAAGAACTGGCTGACTTGGTTAAGCGCATCGACACAAACTCAACAGCATGCAGATTTGCGCTGAAAGACCTAAACTGATGAAAAACAATATCAATGGTATCGGTGCAGAAATAAAGATCAGTGGACAGAGGTTGAAAGAGTCACAAGCTTCAAGTAATTGGGATCATTTATCCCAGGTGAGGGTTCCGAACCATAACTGCTTTGCAGAATTTCCCAGACAATATCAGCAAAAACAAAGTTGAGAGACCAATATGGAAAGATACCAACATTGCTCTCGGTTCCAAAATAAGTATGATGCGCTCGATTGTGGTATCCATCTTTCTGTATGCTTGTGAAACATGGGCGCTCAGATCAGATCTACAAAGAAGAATTCAAACCATCAAAATCAGATGCTACCACAAGATCTTGGGCATCTCGTACATTGACCATGTAACAAACGAAGAAGTCTACCATAGGATTCATCGAGCCATCGGACCTCCTGACCACTGTAAAAAAGCGCAAACTGAAATGTTTCGGTAATGTCTTCAGATCATCTGGACTGGCAAAAGCAATCTTGCAAGGCAGAGTGCGAGGGTGCAGTAAAAGAGGCAGACAGACAAAGAGGTGGGAAGACAACATTAATGAGTGAACAGGCATTTGATTTGGAGATTGCCAAAGGGCAGTAGAGAACAGAGAAAGATGGAGGGAATTCGTTTTAAAGTCAACTGTTGTGCTCCAACGGCCTCTTGGGTTAAGGGATTGATGATAATAATATGCTAAAGATTTTCGGGATAGAAATTTATTTGTGCAATATTGATGAAAGATAAATGTTGCTTTGTTGATCAAGAAAGTTAATCTAAAACCTTATACGATCAAATTTGTTCGGATAATCGTTTACATATTTATAGCTGCTAGATCTCTAATGTTGCTTTCTCTAATCTTAGTTTAGTTAAAGTGCTCACAATTTGTCTAAAGAAAATCACAGTATAAAGTATCATCCATCTAACAGTATATTCTTAAACTTGAAGAGAACATATTCACAAAATAATATTCGCAAACTTAGAGTAATTTACAAAAGCTGCATATATTGCATACTTGTATTTGTTAACTATTTATCTGAAGCATGTGCAATTATACTTACAATTAATTAAACTCATGCATAAATTTCATGCATTACCTACTAATATATTGATATTTACGTATATATCATTTGTGAACCAAGTCTTCAAATAATGTTACAGGAAAGATATTGCAACGGACATTGTGCTAGCGCCATTTATATAGATTTTACAAATCGTATCTGAAATTTCTTTACAATAGCATCCCTGAAATCATTATGACCATCATGCCTGAAAAAATTGCTATGTTTATTATCAGACTCAGAAAGGGCAAGATACCACGTAACATTGGAGGTAAGCTGGCTATATTCACTAAATATAATAGTTTTAAAGGTCATGGGATATATTAATATAATGCATATACCTTACAAGCTTTGTTGTTTGATTATATGGACGCCACTGAGGTCACGAAAAATATGTGGAAATTGAAGTAAAATACATACATTCCAGAAGCAAGATAGATACAAAGTTACAAAATTGCCTCCAATTTATTGGACTTGTTTCACGATTTTCTCCCTGCCTGTGTTTCCCAGGGTTTTATTTATAAATGACGACATAGTCGCGTCCTTGTTTATGTTTTTGTACAAGTTCCTCCAAACCTCAGGCATATTTCCTCTTGCGTCATAGCGCGGGACATAACCGGTTTAAACGAGATCACCCCGCTTGTTTGACTGCCTAATGTGGAAGTAAGTTATCACCGAATTAGACGTGAAACATTTTTCGAGGAATTTATACGATAATTTTCAATGAAACTTTGCTGGACAAGGAGCGAAATAAATTGAATAAACGCCATTTAAAGGTATGTGTAATCCAATTCTTTAAAGTGACACCTGTAGCTGCAAAAAGTGACTCAGAGCACGTGTGTGAGCTATGTGACTTGTACTGTAAGTTTGGTGCCGGCAGACACTTCTGCACAATTATTCAAATCTTCCGAGTTTATCACCTCATATTCTGTGAATAGGAAAGACTCACAGAACAGTGACAATTCACTTCCTGCAGAATCGCAGATTTTGTGTTGAGTTTCTGAGGACTTTTACATAATATGACGATACAAACTCGGCGTCAAGCTTTGTTTTCACTAAATACCGGAAGTGGTCGGTGGCTGCATTTTTGGGGAAAGGAAGTGAGGGTCATCATTTCATCAGTGTTATTCAGAGGATCCATAGTTGTCTTTCTTGCTCAAAACCTGAACTACACTGGCTTTCGCGAATCTTAGAGCAATTAAACCTGCTAAGAAGATTATTGAGTAGCAGTATCCTTGTCAGGCCTCTCATATAGATTACATAATGGTGGTGGTACATCTACCAGAAGTTTAAATCCTTCATCATTCATGCGAGACAACTGTCCGATTCTAAATGCTGTTTACGTCAGACATTCATCATGATCTGCAAATTAAAGCAAATTTAATATACATTGAATTTGTCAAACCATAAACTGCAACCATTTGTTGAAGTTAATACTTAAATTAAAACTAGCATTTTTTTTACAAGAGTGCATACGCATGATCTTCCAAACTAAATGAGCTTCAGCTTTAACAAATATTTTTTCTTTACCATCTGGGTATAATAAAAGTACTTTCACTTAATACAACATTATTTATCATTCTAAGTGATGTATTATTTTGTTCATTAATTGCTAAGGTATATTGTCACCATATGATGTATCAACAAGGATTTTTCTGACTACATTCTCGTATATTTTTTGGACACACTATTATATATCTGGCTCTCTCCCATGCTTAATTCATGTTTTCGTCAGAATACAATGCAGCTAGTCAAACCTATTTAGAACTAATGAAAGATGCAAAATAAATAATTCTATCAAAATACAGATAATTTATTTCATATAGACAGTTTTGCAAAAATTGTAAAATAACTAAATCTGTTACGCAATTTTACACCGCAGGATATCAATAAATATTATGCTGATCTCTATGATTTAATCTGAACATGAATATACTGGACTATAATTAAAACACTGAATAGACGGAATCGGTATTTTCTTGAAAGAATTGAATATTGATCTTGAAAACATTCCATGTTAGAAGAAACCAATCATCTTTGGCACAAAATGATTGATCAAAGCATTGTATCCCTCCAGTGCTGAAGTATGTTGTCCAGGTGACAGCATTTTTGTTACGTCCTATTTCAGTTGTCTGCTGGTCACAATGTTTTCTCTTCAATGCATGTGGTTGACCAAACTCTTTATCCACAGAGTTATATCCGAGCATTCTTTGTCTTTTGGTAAGGCAGGGAATTATTGTTCAGTCATATATATATTAAGAGCATCAGAACTGGAAGTTTTAAAAAATCCTTTCTTAGCAACTGATTGAACAAGATGTTCTATTATGAATGTCTAAAACTTTTAATCTACATGAAACTACTTAATTTGCTTATAATAATGAGTGTCACATTACTAACACTGACACTTGTTGCATTAACAATTTTTAACATAGTTTTTCTTCACTTCATAAAGGCAAGTTAAAAATATATTTTAATCAAAATGCATTTTGAATGTATTTTTCTTACCTTTAGCAATATGCCAGACAATACAATGTTCAGTGTCTGTTATATTTCCTGCATCCACTCCACTTCTTTTACATTTCCGTCTGTAATTAGGGATTTTATTTGGATCCCATGGTACTTAAAGAATTCCACTCTCCTTTTAAGATCTTCCCTTTCCATGTGGCAACTGCTCTATACCTCATTACTCTGCAACGTAATTTTGGCGCAATATTAAATGATATGTAATTTTAGATTTGATTCATTTTTGAGGTGTTTAATGCTGCTCCCAACAATATTTCAGTTAAATTGTGCCTGCCAGTTTTATTAGCAATTTTGAGGCATTTAATGCCACTTTTTAAGAATATTTCAGTTGTTTTGTGGTGTCAAGTTTAAATTATGAAGGAAGCTATAGTACCTGTACAAAACCTCTACCAATGCACAAGCAACTGACAAAACTTTATCACATCAAGTGATGTCAAACATACCTTGTTCCAAATGGAATTCAAAGATATAACCTTGTAGCAAGATAGTAATCAAGAGATAAGTAACCATACGATCGAGGCCACGGAAACCACAATGTATTTAGGAAGGTACATGATATAATTTAAACTGTCAAAGACATTAAAATCATCAAAACCCATTATTACAATTTGTTGGATGAATAATGTAAATGTGTTTTATTGTGTTCGTATATTATTTATACCTGTACAAGTTCCACATCCACAACAATGGCCTCGTCTAATTCTAGCATAATGTAGCTGCCATAGCTGGCACTGTGTCCAGGAGTGTCAGCTCTACTATCTCCTCCAAGTGTAACATATATCTACTGTTAAGTGATCTTGTGTACATAAGCTCTTTGAAAATTGTGCCAAACACTTTCAAAAGCAGAGTGCAGGTAAAATTTCTTGTGCGTAGACTTTACCAGGAATTGAACCAGAAAATAAAATTCCTGTTCATATTAAAAAATTGCCAGCTGGTCTACTTCCAACAAAAGGCTGACTAAACCAGTGGTGCACATAAAACAGCTCTTGCATTATTTTTATTTTTTTTAAAAATCAATCAGATTTGATTCAAAGACTATACATTTAGTCTGCTCATAAGCTGGAACATTTCTGAAAACAATAAAAGTTTGATTGATATATTGAACAACCCTTCGATGACGTAGCACACAACGAGTGCGACAAACATCTTGTTGCTCAGAGCGGATTTGAAATTAGCATGTCTTTTTCATGATTTCATTCAATTTTGCATACACGTACTTTTATGTTCATTATTATCTTCCATATCCCTCAATACGCGATTCATAAAATACATTTTATGAAGATAGTGGAAGTTTATCTTTACATTGTATTAAAGGGAAAAGAGCAGTAACTCTATCATCTACCTTGGTATTTGTCTACATAATTGTACAAAGGAATTCACCCATTAGGCACATAATACAAGAATATGGTTATGTTACCTGTTTTCTTGTTCATCAATTATGTTCTACTTATCTGACGACTGTGAGGAAGTTGGTGGCTCATAGTCATTATCGGACAAGTCATCTTTCATTGGTGAGGAGAGTGGTTCCTCAACACTGATGGCTGGTGCTCTTTTGGGAGAAAATATTTTTAGCTGTTGGTCTGGTATGAAACTCAAAGTAGTTGTGACGGACTATCTGAAATGCATCTCACATAACTGTTCTAGTATCAATGAAATTGATCTGTACTCCTTCAAAAATAAAAATAGTTATAAAAGTAAAAGAATTTTACGTACATAAAAAGCTTAGTTACTTTGGGAGTTTAAAGAGTGTGTTTCCTTTCCAAATTTAATTTTGAGGAATGAAACTTACTTAATAATTTCTTTGTATGCTACAAAGTAGTTGACAAAGGAAAAAGTCAATCATGCGTTATCTAAATTATTTGTTATAGTACTTGTAAAATAACAAAACATACTTTTTAAGTTTAGCTTATAAATAAATTTGAACAGTATATAAGGTCATTGTTCATGGTCATCCTGTCACGGAATTGTATAAATCTATCGTTTAATTTATATTAAATACATGCACTCTGGTTTCGTTTCGTTGTGTACAACGTTACGCGGGCTCATATATTTATATCGCATATTATTTCGAAACAGTGAGATCGGTTCAAACTATGATGCACCAGTGAAGTGCTTCCATTGGAAAAACCGACATTATGCAAGCGCACAGATGATGTACGGTTACAGAGCTGGTGTATAAATTACCTCAGCGTAGAGCAAACTGTCACATTACGAGACGTTTTTTGTGTGAGCAGTCCACTTTAATGATGCAATAATGGGACAGGAATCGGAAAATACAGAAACTATTTTCTGTGACGTAAGTATATGCGACTGTTCTCGACCTATTGCAAGTATCTTCGTGTGGATCCTTAAGGAAGAGTAAATAGTACAAATTTAAAACGACTTGGAAACAGAAATGGACATTCGAATTAAGATAATACGTACAGAACCAGAATGTTACGATATGGAATAGGAAACGGGACGACTACGGACTTGAAAAATGAATCACCAAAATTATCAAACACGGAACGAATACGAACTTCAGATTTAAGACTACACTTACACTGGAATTTATGGATAAACTCAAAACGGACTTAAAACATCGAATGACTAGATGATGGACTACAAATTCGTTTGATAACAAAATGGATAGTTTATGGACAATAAATGATTACGGAATACGAAACGAATGGACATAACAAACAGGCAGTTTGCCAGAATTTTGAATTACTTCTATACTAATCACAAACATGCAAGCGTAAACAAATACACAATACTAGAAACACTATTTACTTACTTATTTGTACTAAAGAATTGCTTTAAATAGTGCCCGAATTATACTATCTTGAAATTACTCCTAAACATCTTACTTTGATTTTACCAGATTTCTTATCAATTACTATACATTGAATCTATTGAACTAAGACTTGCATATACTTGACTAGTACCATTGACAATAAACCTGCAACACGTGGGATAGCATCAAGTTTTATTAGCTCATGCAGGGCGCAAGTGCTGCCCGTGCATTAACCAACTAACTCTTAAGCTGAATTCATGCGCTAAGCAACTCCATTAGACCATAATTTTCAGTATTTTCTTGTTTCTCTTTACACAAAACATTTACATCTACTTATTACTTTTCCTACACACTAAACTGCTTCCACAAACTTAAATCTAATATAATTAAATAATAACTCGAAAAAAATCTGATCTTTACGAGCCAGTCCAAACTAAAACACGAGGGGCATAATAAAAACAATATAGCACAAATCACATAGCACATCACTGGACAATATTGATCCCTGGTACGGATCACTTATGTAAATAATTATAATAGCAGCCAGGGTCAAAGAGCAATTATTCTAGTTAGGGCGGTGTATACACCCTAGAACAACATCTAATCCAAATTTAATCTTCAAAAAGAATACAATAAAAGACTTTGGGTAAAAAGACAATAACATATAAAACCCCTTAAATTTTAGACACTAGGGCATCTCCTCTATGATGTTAATCTGAGAGGGACCACACCAATAACTATAATTAGTCGCGACCTCCAGCTGTAGAGGTATGTGAATTATATATTAGTTTCTTATTTGTATTATAGGATATCATTACTGTACCACCAAGATTATTTTTGTATTTTGGTAACTCTGATTTATCGTTTTGTTGACTTTGCAACCAATGGATGCAGAAAGAGGCTTCACTTTAACAATTTCATAATAACCTGCCTGAAAATGGTCATTTGCATAATGTTTATTTTTAAATATTGTACTTTGTCTAGGCAAGCTGTTTAAATATTTACAAAGTTTAAGAAAATGAAATATAAAAGAAATTAAAGGTGTTTTTAAATATTATTTTTTCCTGATAAGCAAATCTATTGTTCACGCTATGGCCCTTCATTAATTTATTTCTAGAAATCTTTTGAATGGTTACTCGTACAAATATGGATTAATTTTAATGACCGGTAGGTAGTTAAATTTTATATACCTTTATAGTAAAGTCAAATGTATTTTCTAGTTCTTGTCCTGCGTTATTTCAGTCAATTTCTTATGAACATTGCTTTTCACGTTTAGCAATAATCTAAAACACAACAAACCTTGTTATAGAACATTTATGTCACTAAAAATACTTTGTGACTTCTCTGACTGAAAAGTTGTTAAAAATGACAAAGCCTTTACACACACACACACACACACACACAAATTCCTTCATAATATGGTCAAGATTTTACTACATGTTTTCTGTAACAGATTTTTACTAATTGTTATTAAAATAGTATCATCTTTAACAACTTTTGCATCTAAATGAGAGGGTTCTTATTCAGGGAGTAGAGTGTGGCTTTGTTAGTGTTACACTTCATTGTGTAAATTTGTCATCAGACTTAGTCTCAGGACCGATGACAGTAAAAACAGTGTTTGCCTTACCCATTGATGGTGCTCATTTATTACTATACAATGACCTAGCTTGATACAAGGTTGTGGTTAATCCACTTGCTTTGTTGTTGTTGTTATAGGGTTTAACGCCATTTTTCAGCACAAGATAGGCTATACATGGCGGCCAGTATTAATGGTGGAGGAAGAACCCGGGAAAACCCCGGAAAGAACCACCGACCCACGAGAAGCTACTGGCAAGCTTTCTCACATATCCACATTGGCCGAGCCCGAGACTCGAACCCACGCAGACAGAGGTGAGATGGTAGTGATCCGTGACGGAGAGCGCTTTAGACCACTCGGCCACTCGGGGCCCCCTAATCCACTTGCAACTGACACGCCTTGTTTGGATCAGAAAGTCGATCCTATTCAAAAAACAAATCCCGTATGTTTACATAGCCTATGCAGTTACTAAAGCTATGGCAAACTAACAAAAGACTCTTGATAATTATGTTTATCAGGAAAGAATTTCTTTAGCTCACACATGTATTGGTCAGTCTTATTTGGATCAATCGAATGGTATTGACCACACTGATCCTCTTTTAACTATTCACTCTCTTTATTCTAATCAGGGTGACAAACGTCAATCACTTATCGTTGAACAGGAAAAAGATCCAAAAATCTCATGTTTGTTTCGAAGGGTCATTAGTGAAACTAAAGCCACAGAACATGTTTGTTATGTCGTTAAAAATTGGATTTTATGAGAAAATGGAGACCACTCCACCTGAGGTACCTGCTGGTGACGAGTGGTCAGTGAACTATCACACTGTACTTTCAAAATTTTAACCTCCTATAGACAGGAAATTCTTAGTCTGGCCCATAAAACTCCTTAGGCTGGTCAGTTAGGGATTAATAGGACTTATCATAAGATCTTGAAACACTTCTATTGACCAAAAATTACAAGTGATGTTTCTAAATACTGTAGATCTTGTCATACTTGTCACATGGTATGAAAATCCAATCAGAAGATACATAAGACTCTTCTGCAATCTATTCCTACATTTGACGAACCATTTAGCCGAAAATTGGTAGATTGTGTTTGTCCCTTATCTAAGCCCACGTCAGGTAAACATTACCTGTTGACCATAATGTGTGCGTCAACAAGAATCCCAGAGGCGATTCCTCTGAGGACTATTAAAACTAAAACAATAGTAAAAACTTTAATGAAGTTTTGTTACTCAATTTGGCCTTCCCAAATCTGTCCAAACTGATCAAGGTTCAAATTGCATGTCTTAAATATTCCAGCAAGTTAAGTACGAATTAGGCATCCAACAATTCAGTTCTCCTATCACCCTGAGAGCCAAGGGGCTTTAGAAAGATATCATCAAAATTTCAAAAATTTGATTCGGTCATATTGTTCTGATACAAGTATGGATTAGGATGAAGGCGTGAATTTACTATTGTTTTCTGTTAGGGAATCAGTTCAAGAATTTTTAAGATTCGGGTCCTTTGAACTATTTTTGGATAGCCTGTAAGTCGATAACTAAACTTGTTAAAATAGTAACATATTTCTAATGAAGATCGCGAAATTAATCATTTCAAATATAAGTTGTCAACGTCTTCTGAGGTGGCAAGAATTAATCTGCACTTTGCCAAGTCAAAGGTGAAATTAATGTTTGACAGAAATGGTATGGAGGGAATTTTTCAATCTAGTGATCGAGTTCTGTCTCGTGAGCTCATTCAACAATTTGTTTTCTTCTAAGCTAGGTATTATTTAGTAAACTACAATAATAGTACCCCTCGGATGTAACTAAATTCAGGAAGTACCAGTATGTTGATAGGAACAGCCAGGTTAATCAACCAATTAATTTCATTGTACTTGTCCTACACACTGTTTATTTAAACGAAGGAATGCAATCGGACTGTAATGGTTTTGCAGTAACAAATCTTCGGAATTAAGACACTATTAATAATCTGGACGAAAATCTTTCACATTAGAAACAAGAAAATAATGAGCTAAAACAGTTATTACAAGAATATGAGCTCTTATATGCAGATGTTACTAAAAGAACAAATAAAATCTACCATGCTTTGAAATTTTAAATTCCATACCTGTGAAGCAACACCACCCCACCCCCCGAGGATAAAACCTCTCAAGCAGGAATGTTTGACAGAAGAATATCGGTATTTACTGGAAAATGTTTTCATACAGCCGCGTACACTATGCATGCTTGTTCCGAAACCAGATAATACATTCCGCATGTGCACTGATTAGAGAAAGGTGAACAGAATGACTGAAACAGATTCATTTACATTACCAAGAATTGATGACTTCATTGATAAAATTGGAAATACTAATTATGTCACTAAATTTGACTTTCTAAAAAGAATTTCGCAAATTCCACTAACGAAGAGGGCAAACGAAATTTCGGCATTCGTGACTCCAGATAAAGTAATCCCGTTTAGAAAAAAAAGGCTCGCCAAGTACTTTTCAACGTTTAATGGACATGATTACATCTGGCCTACATAACTGTTATGCTTACATAGATGATGTCATCTTCGTACCTGGAAAAAATCTTTAGCAACAATTATGTGTGTGATTTGGATTTTTAACGTAGCTTAGTTTATAGTGATGTCTAGCACCTGGGGCATCGTGCCGCAGACATGTAACATGATGTTCCACTCAGTCACATTATCCTGACATCAGGCCGACCAGTCCTTACACTAGCCTCTTATTGCTGAGCGCCAAGCGAGGCAGCTGTTAGTACCATTTTTGAACGTCTTTGATACGAATCGGCCGGGGATTATTAGCGACAATTTAGCGACGATTCGGAAATTCTTTGACATCATCACTGATGTAAATTTGACAAGTAATTTATGGAAGAGTGAGTTTTGCCCTCCTTGAGTAACATTTCTTGGACATATTGTATGACATGGACAAGTTAATCCTATAGATGCTAAGGTCAAGGCTATCTCTGAATTCCCTGTGCTTATCAGTATAAAGCAACTGATGCGATTTTTAGGAATGGCTGGATGATATCGGAAATTTTGTTCTAATTGCTCCATAATTGCTGAACCTCTGACAAATTTACTGAGCAAAGAAAACCAAACTTCATAAGTCTCAAAAATGTCAATAGGTTTGTTTAAGTTAAAGACCATATTAAAGAGTGCACCAGTACCTATGGCTCAATTTCAGTCAATCATATAAACTGTTGATGCAAGTGGCAATGGAGTTGAAGAAGTATTGAATCAACAAGACAAAAATGGTGTTGATCATCCAGTGTACCATAAGAAATTAAACACCCACCAGAGAAATTATTCCACACTCGAGAAGGAATGTTTGACTTTGATATTGGCATTACAATACTTGAAGTCTACATTAGTTCAGTTACTTCTACGATTATTGTGTTTAGTGATAGCTACCCATTTGCTTCATTGGCAAAATGAAAATAAAATATCAGAGATTATTATGGTGGAGTTTGACGTTACAGGAATATAATATTGACATCAGGCACATCGAAGGAAAAGATAATTTAATAGCAGATGCACTTTCGCGTGTATTGAAATATATATTTTGTGTCATTCATTAGATTTCATCTTTTTCAATATGTTTAACATGTATATTTGATTAATTGTAAAAAGAATATTGTACAAGTCTTTTTTTCTTAATGAGGTGCAGTATTGTGAACATTTAATTTGATTTGTTTTTAGTTGGTTTTATTTGGTTTTATTTCATTGCATGATATTGTAATGTAATATTGTATGTTTGACTGGACCTTGTCCAAAATTGAGTTCATTTATAACTTTCTTTATTCACTGTAAACAACTAAAAGCTAAACAATTCCCTATATTTATGGGTTGAAAGTCAGTATTATTATTAATAGAAATAAATATGTTTATTTGGATCTAGGTTTTAGAATTTCCTAAATGAATTATATATAATCCAGGTTATTTGTTTGTAAACACCTGGATCATTCTAGAAGGTTATTTTCCATTATGTAATGGTTTTGTTTTATAGAAAATGCTAATTGTTACCTGACGTCAAGTAGAGAACTATATATAGTGCAACTGAGAGGAATTCATCAGTTTCTTTAAGATCTAGCAACTTGAAATTATAACATACGTTCTATCCGGTATTTAGACTGAACATTTTATTTCTTCTAATTATTGACTTCAAGTGATTATTTTCTCTGGAAATACAAAAGTGTTCTAAAAAACTGTTTTAATAAATACATTCACTGGAATTTATAGTTGATTCAAACCTAGAATTATATTATTGTGATTCAACAAAAAGACTCTTGACACATCAATACTCTAGAAGCTATAACGGACACTTCATCGCCTTCTGTTTTTGGATTTATTCGGGATTAGTACCGAAATGTATTCAGGACTTTAAATTACTAGAACTAGTGTCTGTAATTATTGGATCATTTTGGGATTTAAATAGCAATACCGTTATTGATTTATTTTTCATTTTTGCTTTTTATTCTATGCAAGGAAATATATAAAATTTAAACAAAGCTTGTTGTCTTTAACTCTTTTGTCTTACTTATTATAAGACTATAGACTCGTAACACTATAAAGCTTCATTCTACATTGTAGAAAAGGAAATGAGTTGGTAATTGATCTGTTGAATATCTTCGATATAATGATTGGATACTTGTCATCCAAAACTCACCCTTGCTACTTCCTTTTATCGTGACAACATTTCAAGTCTACACAGCCAATGCTTTGGTGTTGAAGGTTCTGATGCATTTCAGTTATATATGGGTTTGTTGTCAGTTTCCGTCGCACAGTGGAAAAAGGGACAGCATCGTCACTGAGCTTGACCTTTTTTGGTGTCCTATCCATATGCTCAACCTCAAACCTGTGCCTAAATGGGAAGCATTCTTTTGGGAAATTAAAGGAACGGAGGCCAGAAAATTCAGTCGGCACATTCCAGTTTGCACTTTTGATTTTCACAAAATTTCTCCACCTACGACGAAGCATTTGGTCCTTCGGGAAGGAATGCTTCGAAAACTCACATTTACATTCCCATCATTGGCCGCAACAAACCTGACCCTACTGCCCTTGTTTGTATCTGCACGATCCCCTCTTGGCATGATTATGATGAATAAGCTTTCCAGACTAACTAATATAGAAATGTAACACGTGCTTTGATTATGATTGGATAGAAACGTAAGCAAGCCGTTTGTTCAAAATATGACGATCTACACACATTACCGAGCGATAAATTGATCACATGCGCATTATTGTAGAACACACACCTGAGCGTGTTTCTCAGTTATTATGTCGAATTTTTCTATCGTTTTTATATAGCTTCCAGATTGTTTTCTATTCAAATACAATTGAACTTTATTTACTTTATCTACAGTGGCATGTCATTTTGAAATTGCTGAGATGAATGATATAAACGAAATCGTTCAATTACGAATAATACTTAGTATCGATGAATTAAGGCTCCATCCATATCAAAAGAGAAAGCGAAAAGATGTTATAACAGTCTTGTTTTATGTTTTGTCACAAAAAAAATTCGGTTAACAGATTTTGCCGGTTTGTAACACAACACAATTAAAAATAAGCAGACTGAATGAATTTAAATACATCATCTAATAATTTAATTTAAAGAAACACAAACATGAAATAACACACAAATGCAAGTATGTTTTGAGAATCGTAGTAAAACTCAGACAGTCCTTTGGAGAGCTGGTCTGGAGTCTCTTCATTTCTATTAAAATAAAACCTTGCCAATTGTTTAACAATATTAAAAGAAACACTATTCGTATAGATTTGATTTATTAGTCGATGTTAGTTTCTTAGTAACTACTACAAAATCAAAGCTGTCATTGTATATATTGTATATTCCCCTACAGAAAATTGACAATTAGTGATGTTGTTGCAGGTAAAGTGAATGTAAAAATAGCACACATGAAGCACTTCCGCCGCATGAGCTGTGAAACAAATATAACAACCAAAAATTATCAACTAATGAAAAAACATAAGCTGTCAAATAATAATTAATTACATAATTTTCTTATAACTAACATTGGCAATCAAAAAATGATCAATGAAAATAAAAGATCCTTCAATATTTTATTTCAATTTCTTTCGAATAAAGAATTGTCCATTTCTATAAATATCTATATATTAGGCAATGCGGTTACGTGAGAGAATAGAGTAGATATTAATGTGGTTATAGTGGAATTCATGTTACATATACCACAACTCAATAAACACACACACATATATAATTCTAGCACATTAAATTCTTAGATTGATTACAATTTCAAGTTGAAAATTTTCAACTACAATCAATGTCATCTGTTCCAATTTTAATGATAAATACAATTATCAAACATTCCTCACTGCATTTGATACTTTCTTATTATCAATATCAAAATGCTATTGATCAGTAGACGTTGATCAATGAATCAATAACTTAAAAAAAGAAACAGTTTTAGCATTGCATATATAGGTGAATATTAGTGTCAGTCCCAAATATGTTGGTCTCCGGGAAAACATTTTCCTATTGATAAACGTAGTTCTTTTGTGAGACAATAGTATTGATTTATATCTTGACAGAAACTGAGCTAATAATAAACTAATGTATATATTTGTTTTAAACCTCAAAATCATTCTAAGTTTTTACAGTTTATAGAGGTACCAAACATTAACAACATTTTATCTATTTCTTATATAAATACATTTTGTGAGGCCAAGTATTTTACTTTCATTGCTCGCTGTATCATAACTTTGAAAGTTGTTGGTAAATAATGAGACTTCGATAATTATGCAGTTAAAATACTATATATCTTTCTCAACAATTACTCCCTTGAATATAATGGTAAAGTGCAAATAGCAGCTGACATACATGTTCCTAATAAACGATTTAAACTATCATAAATAGCAATTATATAGGTGATAGCAGGGGATGAATGTAAAAAAAGAAACAAAAATATTTAAGAGTATGTCATGCCTTGTCTTTCAACGCTTGTGCTGGAGTATTTCTTTCTTTAAACTATTGAAGAACAAAACATAATTAATTTATGAAAATTAGATATATAATTTTCACTAGTTTTATTTCATTCATTTTTCGATTGTATTGTGCTGTTGATTGTACCTTAATTTTGTTAATGCAATGGGGATTTCATGAGTTCTAATTCAACCATTTACCTTAAAGTCAATTCCAATATTTTATACCTAACGCATGGTTAAAATGAGCATACAAGAACTATGTGAATATTTTCGTTGTTCTCTTAAGTTGTTTTTTTTTTTCTTTTCTGAAAATGCTTTCCAAATCATTTGAGAGATGTAGCATCAAACTGACAAGCGTAAAGGGGATCAGATTCCATAAATAAAATTCCAAGTCTGACGGGAATTACGGGCATCGGAGTTAATGCATCAGTTCTGAAATGATATATTCCTAATTTAAGAAAATGCCTGAATGCAGGTCACCTTGCGAAATGACGATAATGTTTATGATCTAACATTTTATATTTGAATAGATATATAAAACAGGAAGAGGAGATGATGTCCAGAACGTTAAACACCACTGGAATAACACAGCGAAACATGGTTTAGGGCAGACATGAAGACATTTGCATTTTTTTTAGGGAAATTTACGAATATTTAATGACTAACGGGGTGTTCAACAGTTACCAATACTAAATGTTCCTTAGGAAGAATAATGTTGGATACTTTTTTTATTACTTTGATCATCGATACACATTGCAATGAGTTTTGTGACCATTGTTTTTCCAACATGAATATAAAACTATTACCTTGAAAGTGAGACAGCATATTTACCGAAAAAGATATAGAAAACTTTGTAGAACAAATAACAAAATATGCTACGGTTAAATCTCAGATCGGATCAAGAGACATGTAAATCTGAACACAAAACGGAGACAATGTTATTGAACAATTATGCGAGAGGGGGAGATGTCAAACTTTACTATTAAAATTAAACTGGAATGGTGTACATGACGGATAATGCTGCATATCGGGACAGCGGAGACCAGTCAAAGAAACTATTTCTTCAACAACCTTTTCTTAAACTAAAATCCAACTAACATTTAGGTACTTAGTTAAAGAACGTTTAATTCTGTGCAAAGTGTCGCTTTTGAAGGAACAGATTAAATATCATTTCATGGAAATCAAGTGTTTTACAAGTGTTGATGTAACAGAGAGTGATAAAAAATATCCAATCATAACTATAGAGCAAGCAATGTAGAATCAAAATGTCTTATGCGATAAATAGGTTATTAGTTTTACAAATTGTCAGGAAAATGTTTTGTGACATCTTAAAATCCAATCACGGAAAGTTAACACAGAACGGAACACACACTGTAAATTGTTTATGCACATGAAAATAACGCTGTGTGTTTTAAAAACAAATATGTATCGTTAGAATATGGTGATTTTTAGAAGCGTTGTAAAGGGATACAATATTAAAATGTTCCCGCTTTGCACAACGTTCAAAGCAGTTATACATCACTTCTAATTTACTGATATATTATAATGTAATATAGTTTATATCTAAGTTGTTTGCTAGTCTTGAATGGTTTTGGAAACATATAGTGTGCACGGGTCCATATTTTCTTCCTCTCGCAAGAAACATTCTTCTTAGGACTGGGAGTTAATGATTATTTGTTTTTTAATTGGCACAATTGTGTGCATAAAGATAGGTAATAGCTGCAATTCTGGAATAAATGTCTTAGCGAAAATTAACGATTACATTACGTAAACAGACACAGAGCTTTTCAACATTCTGACTACGCGACAGACGAAAACACTTAGGAAATAGCGACGAAAGAAAAGATAAAAGAAACTTCCCTTTATCAAATCACAAACCTCAATGGAATCGTGCGCATTTAGGTTAATGAAAGATATCTTTAGGGGAAATCCAATTCAAAGCAAAGCTTCTAACTGGAAAATAATTAACCAGTTCACAATGGAAAGAACTCAGTGACAAAATGTAATTGGTCAAGATTCAATAAATAAACTTCCAAGCCTCAAGGGAATATTGGACATTGTGGATAATGCAGAAGCACTGAAATGATATCATTCTAAATTAAGAAGATGCCTGATTGTAGTGTTCCTTGCCAAATGACAATATTGTTTAAAATCTAACATATCACATTTATATAGATTATTAAACAGGAACAGGAGATGATGTGAAATAATATTAAAGACCAATGGCATACCGATACAAATTCTTAAGTGCAAAAATGAAGACGATTGAACTTAAGTGAAGCAAATCTACAAATATTCAATGAATAACGGGATGTTCAACAGTTATTAATACTAAATATGTACTAAGGAAGTACAAAGTGGGATACTCATATTGTACCTTCGGAGACAAATATTGCGATGTGTTTTGAGACATGTAAAACTGAATACAAAATAGAGACGATATGAAAGAACAAATAAGCAAGAAAGGAGATGTTCAAATTGTGAAATTACAAATTAAACTGTAATGGTGTACATGCCAGTTAATGGGGAATAAAGGGACATTGATGGAGTAGTTTAAGAAACCATATTTCGTCTGCAAACATCTCTCAAGCTGAGATCGAACTAATATCGTGGCAATCAGTTGGAGAACATATAAATTCTGCCCAAAGTGTCGCTTTTCGTTCTAAAGGAATAAAATATTAACATGTTCACGCTTCTTACAACGTCCTAAGCAGTTCTCCTTTTCCATTTTGGTGGTAGCTTGCAACGCAATATAGTACATATCTCTCTTTTTTGTATCTTGAATTAGTTTGGAAACATATTGTATGTACTGGCCCATATCATAGTCTTTTCTTAAGAAACACTATACCAAGGACTTGAAATATACCAGCACTAAAAATATATCATCCTAATTTAAGAAGATGTCTGATTATAGATTTTCTTGCAGAATGGCGATATTGTTTAAGCTCTAACCTATCACGTCTATATATAATATTAAACAGGAAGAGAAGATGACGCAGGAAATTGTAAACACGAATGGCATAGCGCCAAGTATTTTTAAGGGCAAACATGAAGACTTTTGTACTTTTTTGAAAAATTACGACGAATACACAAAGACTAACAGTAACCAATACTAAGTGTTTACTAAATAATAATGTGATATACTTTTATAGTTACTTGGAAACAAACAATGCGATGAGTTTTGCAATGTGTTTTGTGACAATTGTTCTGAATACATAATTATACAACTTTAGCTTGGAAATAAAAGAACACATTTGCATACGATTTTTTTTAATAACACCTTTTTGAGAAAAAATAACAAAATATACTACTGTTACCTCTCAGATCAAATCAAGAAACATTTAAAACTGAACACAAAACGGAAACAATCGTATTGAACAATTAAGCTAGATGGGAGATGGTAAAATTGTGAAATTGCAAATTAAACTGGAATGGTATACATGCCGGTTAATGCGGTATACTGGGAGAGTCCAGCGTGGTAAATGAAATTGTATTTCTTCAGCAAACAATTTTTAACTGAAATCTAAATAAATATTCTGGCATTCATTTAGACAACATAAATTCTGCCAAACGTTTCGCTTTTGAAGGAACGGGTTCAATATCAGTTTATGAAAATCACGTGCTTTACACGTGATGATGTAACAGAAAGTGAGAAAAAATAGGAAGTTATAAATATAGATGAAGCAATGCAGAATCGGACTGTCTTATGCGATAAATTGGTTATTAGTTCTTCAAATTATCAGGAAAATCCTATGTGTCGTTTTAAAATTCAGTCACGGAAAGTTGACACAGAATGGAACACGCGTTATCCATTGTTTATGTACATGAAAAGCACGCTGTGTATTTTAAACACTAACATGTTCCGTTAGAATATGGTGATATTTAGAAGCGTTGTAAAGGAAAATATATTGACAGGTTCATGCTTTGTAGAACGTAAAAAGCATTTGTACTTCGCTTCTATTTTAGTGGTATATTGTAATGTAATATAGTTCATATCTCTAATTTGTTTGTTAATCTCGCATGGTTTTGGATACATATAGTGTGCACTGGTCCATATTATCTACCTCTCGCAAGAAACATTCTTCTAAGGACGGGGAATTAGTGACTTTATTAAAATGGTGCAGTTGTGGGCATAAAGATAAGCAATAGTTGCAATACGGAAATAAAGGTCTTAGCGAACATTAACGATTATGTTACGCAAACAGAGACAGAACCTTTCGACTTTCAGCCTATGCGACAGGCGAAAATACTTAGGAAACAGCGAAGAAAGGAACGATAAAAGAAACTTCCCTTTATTAAATCACAAATCCCAATGGAATCGTGCGCATTTTGGTAAATGATAGATATCTTGCGAAGAAACCAAATAGAAAGAAAAGCTTCTGATTGGAAAATAATTACCCAATTCACAACGGACAGAACTCAGTGACAACGTGTAATTGGTTAAGATTCAATAAATTAACGTCCATGTCTCAAGGGAATCTTGGACATTTTGGATAACGTAGAAGCATTGAAATGATATCATACTCAATTAAGAAGATGCCTGGTTGTAGAGTTCTTACAATATTGTATAAGATCTAACATATCACATTTATATAGATTATAACAAATGAAAAGGAGATAATAAAAAATAATATTAAAGACCAACGGCATACAGAGAAGTATTCTTAAGAGAAAAAATGAAGAAGATTGAAGTTGAGTGAAGAAAATCTGCGAATATTCAATGACAAACGGGATGTTCAGTAGTTATAAATACTAAATATGTACTAAGGAAGAATAATATGGAATACTTTTAATGTACCTTCAGAGACGAAAATTGAGACGAGTTTTGAGACAAGTGTCTTAAAACAATGAATATCAAACTACTTGTTGGTAATTAAGACAGGACATTTGCAGAAAAAGATATAGAAAACATAGTGAGAAATATAATATCAAAATATACAACGGTAAGCTCTCAGATCAGATCAACTGACATGTAAAGCTGAATCCACAAAAGAGACGATATGATAGAACAATTAAGCGATAAAGGATATGTTCAAATTGTGAAATTAAAATTAAACCGGAATGGTGTACATGACAGTCAATGGAGAATAATGGGACATTGAGAAGTAGTTTAAGAAACCATATTTCGTCCGCAAACATTTCTTAACCTGCGATCCAACTAATGTCCTGGCATTCAATTGTAGAACATATAAATTATGCTCAGAGTGTCGCTTTTGCACGAACGGATTCAATATCAGTTTATGGAAATCACGAGCTTTGCAAATGATAATGTAATAGAAAGCAACAACACATTTAATCGAAAAATATCGATACAGCAATGTAGACTCAGACTGTCTCATGCGATAAATTGATTTTTAGTTTTACATATTATCTGAAAAATGCAGTTTCATTTTAAAATTCAATCGCGGAAAGTTGACATAGAATGGAACGCACACTGTCCATAGTTTATGTACATGAAAATAACGCTGTGTGTTTTAAAAACAAATATGTATCGTTAGAATATGGTGATATTTAGAAGCGTTGTAAAGGGATACAATATTAAAATGTTCCCGCTTTGCACAACGTTCAAAGCAGTTATACATCACTTCTAATTTACTGGTATATTATAATGTAATATAGTTTATATCTAAGTTGTTTGCTAGTCTTGAATGGTTTTGGAAACATATAGTGTGCACGGGTCCATATTTTCTTCCTCTCGCAAGAAACATTCTTCTTAGGACTGGGAATTAGTGATTATTTGTTATTTTTTAATTGGCACAATTGTGTGCATAAAGATAGGTAATAGCTGCAATTCTGGAATAAATGTCTTAGCGAAAATTAACGATTACATTACGTAAACAGACACAGAGCTTTTCAACATTCTGACTATGCGACAGGTGAAAACACTTAGGAAATAGCAACGAAAGAAAAGACAAAAGAAACTTCCCTTTATCAAATCACAAACCTCAATGGAATCGTGCGCATTTAGGTTAATGAAAGATATCTTTAGGGGAAATCCAATTCAAAGCAAAGCCTCTAATTGGAAAATAATTAACCAGTTCACAATGGAAAGAACTCAGTGACAAAATGTAATTGGTCAAGATTCAATAAATAAACTTCCAAGCCTCAAGGGAATATTGGACATTGTGGATAATGCAGAAGCACTGAAATGATATCATTCTAAATTAAGAAGATGCCTGATTGTAGTGTTCCTTGCCAAATGACAATATTGTTTAAAATCTAACATATCACATTTATATAGATTATTAAACAGGAACAGGAGATGATCTGAAATAATATTAAAGACCAATGGCATAATGAGAAAAATTCTTAAGTGCAAAAATTAAGACGATTGAACTTAAGTGAAGCAACTCTACAAATATTCAATGAATAACGGGATGTTCAATAGTCATTTATACTAAATATGTACTAAGGAAGAACAAAGTGTGATACTCATATTGTACCTTCGGAGACAAATATTGCAATGTGTTTTGAGACATGTAAAACTGAATACAAAATAGAGACGATATGAAAGAACAATTAAGCCTGAATGTTCAAATTGTGAAATTTCAAATTAAACTAGAATGGTGTACTTGACAGTTATGGGGAATAATGGGACGTTGGGGATTAGTTTAAGAAACCATATTTCGTCCGCAAACATTTCTTAAGATGAAATCGAACTAATATCGTGGCATTCAATCGGAGAACATATATAAATTCTGCCCAAAGTGTCGCTTTTCTTTCTGAAGGAATACAATAGTAACATGTTCACGCTTTTTACAACTTCCTCAGCAGTTCTCCTTTTCCATTTTGGTGGTAACTTGCAACGTAATATAGTAAATATCTCTCTTTTTTGTATCTTGAATTAGTTTGGAAACATATTGTATGTACTGGCCCATGTTAACTTCTTGTCGTAAGAAACACTGTACCAAGGACTGGAAATATACAAGCACTAAAAATATATCATCCTAATTTAAGAAGATGCCTGATTATAGATTTTCTTGCCGAATGGCGATATTGTTTAAGATCTAACCTATGACGTTTATATAGAATATTAAACAGGAAGAGAAGATGACGCGGGAAATTGTAAACACGAATGGCATAGCGCCAAGTATTTTTAAGGGCAAATATGAAGACTTTTCACTTTTTTGAAAAATATCGACGAGTATCCAAAGAACAACAGTTACCAATACTAAATGTTTACTAAGTAATAATGTGATATACTTTTATAGTTACTTCGGAGAAGAACAATGCGAAGAGTTTTGCAATGAGTTTTGTCACAATTGTTTTGAAGACATGAATATACAACTTTAGCTTGAAAATAAGAGAGCACATTTGCTGAAAAGGTTTCTTTTTAAAAACACCTTTTTGAGAAAAAATAACAAAATATACTACTGTTAACTCTCAGATCAAATCAAGAAGCATGTAAAACTGAACACAAAACGGAAACAATAGTATGGAACAATTAAGCTAGATAGGAGATGGTAAAATTGTGAAATTACAAATTAAACTGGAATGGTGTACATGCCGGTTAATGCGGCATATTGGGACAGTCCAGCCTGGTCAAAGAAGCTGTATTTCTTAAGCAAACATTTTTTAACTGAAATCTAAGTAAATGTCCTGGCATTCATTTAGACAACATAAATTCTGCCAAACGTTTCGCTTTTGAAGGAACTGGTTTAATATCAGTTTATGGAAATTACATGCCTACAAGTGATGATGTAACAGAAAGTGAGAAAAAATATCCATTTATAAATATAGATGAAGCAATGTAAAATCAGACTGTCTAATGCGATAAATTGGTTATTAGTTTTACAAATTATCTGGAAAATGGTATGATTTATTTTAAAATTCAATTACGTAAAGCTGACGTGGAATGGAACAAACACTATCCATTGTTTATGCACACAAGAAAAAAGGTTGTGCAGTTAGAATATGATGGCACTTAGAAGCATTGCAACTGGATTAAACATTACTATATTCATGCTTTGTACATCCTCCTCAGCATTTATATTTCTCATCATTTTTGGAGGTAAATTACAATGTAAAATAGTTCATATCTCTAATTTGTTTGTTAGTCTTGAATTATGTTGCAAGCATATAGTGTGCACTGGTCCATAATTTCTTCGTCTCACAAGAAACATTCTTCTAAGAACGGGGAATTAGTGATCATTTTTAAAGAATTGGTACAATTTTGTGGTTAAAGATAAGCGATGGCTGCAATAGGTAAATGACCGTGTAAGCAGTCAATTAACGATTATGCTATGAACGTTGAGACAGACCCTGTCAACATTTTGACTATGCGACAGGCGAAAACACTTAGGAAATAGCGAAGAAAGGAAAGATAAAAAAGACTTCCCTTTATCAAATCACATACCTCAATGGAATTGTGCGCATTGTGGTTAGTGATAGATGTCGTGCGTTGAAAACCACTCAGAAGAAAAGCCGATAACTAGAAAATAGTTACCCAGTTCACAACGGAAAGAACCCATTGACAACGTGTAGTGGGTTGATATTGAATAACAAGAATTCCAAGCCTAAAGGGAACCTTGGGCATTGTGGTTAATGCAGAAGCACTGAAAATATATCATCCTAGTTTAAGAATATGCGAGATGGTAGATTTCTTCCCAAATGCAATATTGTTTAAGATCTAGCATATCACATGTGTATAGAATGCAATACTGGAAGAGCAGATGGTGTGCAAAATACTGACGACTAATGGCATAGTGCAAAGCATACTTAAGGATAAATATGAAAATGATTAAACTTCGGTGAAGTAGATATACGATTATTCAGCAGTTACCAATACTAAATGTTTACTAAGGTAGAAGAATGTGGGATACTTTTATTGTACCTTCAGAGACAACCACTTGGATGTGTTTTGGGACATTTGTTTTGAAAACATTAATAGCAAAATATTTGCTTGCAATTACGGCAGGGCGTTTGCATAAAAAGGATATAGAAAATGCTATTAGAAAAGATAGGAAAATATAAATCGGTTAACTCTCAGATCAGATCAATAAACGTGTTCAGATAAACATAAAATGTAGACAATATTATTGAAGAATTAGGAGTGTTAGATGTTAAAAGTGTGAAATTACAAATTAATCTGAAATGGTATACATAAAGCTTAATGGGGCATATTGGTTCAGTGGAATGGAATATAGCTTAAGAAACTGTATTTCTTCAGCAAACAGTTTTTAAGCTGAAATCTAACCAATGTGTTGCACATTTTGCCCAAAGTGTCGCTTTTGCTTTCACGGTGTGAATATAAGTTTATGGAAATTACGTGCTTTGCAGGTGATGATGTAACATAAAGCTAGAAAAAATATCCACTCATAAATATAGATCAAGCAGCGTAGAATCAGACTGTCGCACTGAATAGGTTGGTTATTACTTTTATAAGTTATCTGGAAAATGTTATGTTGATTTTAAAATTAAATCACAAAGTGCTGAGAAGGAATGGAATGAAAACTACTCTTTGTTTATCTACACGAGAAAGATGTTGTGCATGTTGTGTTTAAATATCGTCATTTAGAAATATTGTAACGGAATAAAATATTAACATTTTCACACATAGTGCAACCTGCTCAGCAATAGTACTTCTCTTGTATTTTTTGCCAAATTATAAAGTAATATACTTCATATCACTTATTCATTTGTTAGTCTGGAATTATTTACAAAACATAGCGTGCAGTGGAGCATATTGTCTTCTTGTAACAAGAAACGTTGTTATAAGGACTGAGAATTCATGATTAGTTATGTCTCAAAATGTTTATGAATTGTGTGCTTGAAGATAATCGATGGTGCAATAGTGGAATTAACGTGAAAACGGAAAATTATATATATATGTTAGGTAAACATTGATAGAGCTTTTCAACGTTCTGAATTAGTCACATGAGAAAACATTTACCAAACATCTAAGAAAATAAAAATATAATCAACCTGTTTTCATCCAATTGCAACCTTCACTGGAATTGTAAGCGTCGAGGTTAATTATTCATATCTTGTATGGACACACATTCAAAAGAAAAGACAATCATTTATTACTTAATATGCTACTGAACGTACGGATAGCGCTAAAGAATTGGGTCTTTTTAGAGTTAAAATATGAGGACATTTAGAATCGCTATAACGGAATAAAATATTAACATATTCACGCTTTGTGCGACCTCCTCAGCTGTTGTACTTCTCTTGTATTTTGCACAAAATTATAAGGTGATAGAGTACATATCTTTAATTCCTTTGTTTGTCTGGGATTATTTTCAAAACATATAGTGTGCAGTGACCCATATTGTATTCTTGTCACAAGAAGTTTTGTTAATATAAATTAGTGATTATTTAAATGTCAGTATTTGGTGCAATTCTGTGCAACAAGTTCAGAGAAGGCTGCTGGAGGGAAATGAACGTAAAAGAAAGAAATTAACGATTATATTGCATAATAAGACACATGGCCTTTCAACATTCTGAAATGTAAATAAACAAACAAATTACGAAACAGACAAGAAAAGCAGGACAGAATTAACTATCCTTTATCAAATCACAAATCTCAATGGAATCGTGAGCATTTCGGTTAATGATAGATATTGTGCGTAGAAAACCACTTAAAAGAAAAGCCAGTAATTGTAAAATAGTTACCCAGTTCACTACGGTAAGAACCCATTGACAACGTGTAGCAGGTTAATATTCAAAATGTAAAATTCCAAGCCTCAAGGGAATCGTGGTCATCGTAGTAAATGGAAAAGAACTGAAACAATTCAACCTAATTAAGAAAATCCCTGAGTGCAGGTTGCGTTGCTAAATGGAGATTTTGTTTAAGATCTAACATATCTGGTTAGTATCGAATATAAAACGGGAAGAGAAGATGATATGCAAAACAGCAATAACGAATGGCATAGCGCGAAGTATGATTAAGGGCAAATTTGACAAATACTGAACTTGACTGAAGCTAATCTACGAATATTCAATGACTAACGGCATGTTCAACAATTATCAATACTAGATCTTACTAAGGAAACATAATGTGGAGCACTTTTATTGTAATTTCGGAGACAAACATTACAATGAGTTTTTTGACACTTGGTTCGAAAATATTAATATCGAAATATCAGCTTCCAAAATTAGACAGGACATTTGCAGAAAAATTATAGAAAACGCCATTTGAAAAAACAAATACTACGATTAACTGTCAGATCAGATAAAGAGACATGTAAAATAATTCAAAATGGAGACGATATTATTGAACAAGTAAGCAAAAGGGGAGAAGGTCTAGTTGCGAAATTACGACTTAAACTGGAATGGTGTACATCAAAGGTAATGGGACATATTGGGTCAGTGGGGCATCGTTTATGAAATTGTTTTTCTTCAGCAAACGTTTCTTAGAACTGAAATCTAACTAATGTCCTGGTATTTATTTAGAGAACTTATAAAGTTTGCCCAAAGTGACGTTCTTTTGCATACCAGGGCCCAGCAACGTGGAATGAATTGCCCACTGAATTTAGACACAAAGACACAGTGATCACATTCAAGATTGCTCTCAAAACTCACTTATTTCGACTGCAAGAACAAACTGAAAGACCTAATAATGTTTCCTACCTTAAATATTATCAGCATGTTTTTAATTATTTTCTAATTTCATGGTGTTTGTTTTTGTAATCATATCATTATGTTTTTTTATCTTATAGGTATTGTCTAATGTTGTAAAGCGCTTATTATTATTATTATTATTATTATGCAGGAACGGATTTAATATAAGTTTATGAAAATCGCAAGCTTTGCAGGTGTTGATGTAACAGAAAGCGGGAAATATTAAATCATAAATATAGATCAAACAATGTAGAATCAGACTGTCTCGTGCAATACAACGTTTGTTATAGTTTTAACACAAATCTGGAAAAGGTTATTTTTTATTTTACAATTCAGACACGGAAAGTTGACATGGAATGAACAAAAACTATCGTTTATTATTCTCATTAGAAGGACGCTGTGTGTTTTAGGGAAAATGTTGGTGTTAGGATATGATGATCATTGTAGAATCATTGTAACGGAATAAAATATTAACGTGTTCACTCATTTTACAACCTTCTCAGCAATTCAACTTCTCTTGTATTTTACGCAAAATTGTAATATAATATATTACTTACTTATCCCTAATTTGTTTAAATCATTTTGGAAACATAGTGTGTGGCCTGACTAATATTTTCTTCTTTTTAGTGAGTATTTAAGTGATAAGTGGTTAGAAAACATGAATATTACATATTTGTTTGCATTCAATTGGAGGATATACAAGGTCTGACCAATCTACCAATCATATAGTGGCGATTTAATAATTATATACAAACTGTTAGTTTGGTTTTTCAGCTTAGTCATAGAAAGGTGACCAGGAAATGGGCAGAAACAATTTGTTGTTGATGCACACTAGAAGGACGGACATTGTGCCTGAGAAAGAAATAAAAATACATCTGTCACAATATGATGAAATTTAACAGCATTGTATCGCAATAAAAGATTTCACTAGTTGATGTTCTGTGTAACCTCCTGAGCAGCTCTGCTTCTCTTCTCTTTTAATGAAACAATTTGCAAAGTAATATAATGTATCTCTATTAGTTAATCTAGAATTAATTTCAAAACATATATTGTGCATGTTTCATCTTGTTTCAAGGACTGCAGGAATATTCATTATTTAAACGGAAACAAATTTGAGATTTTAAGAAGGTCATGAAGGTAAATTTAGAAGATTTTGTTATAATAAACAATAAAAGCCTTTCAACGTTTTGAAAATGCGACAGTAATAGAACACTTTCTAAATAGGGAAAAAGAAAATAAATTATCTGCTTTTATGATATCACAACCGTAATGGAATTGAATGGATCGTACTTAATATTATATATAATGGATGTTAACCCAATTCGAAAGAAAAGACAGTTTTTGACTAATTAGTATGATACAATATGTTCAGCAAATATTAGATCCGGGTTAGTTGAGAAATCATTGAGCCGTAACAGCGAGACCTATTATGTAACGCTTGTGCGAACAAAACAATATGAGTTGATATAAACTATACGAGCTAACCCTTTGCTAAAATGAAACAATACGTTTTCAAGATACATTAACTTAAGCTTAATATTATACAAACGACGAGGAGGAAAACTCATATGAGAAAAGCAAAGTCGACAGTGGACAATTTATTGCTTTTTCACTGCTCAGAATTAAGTAATTAGACATCTCTTCTCTATTATTCATCATTACCATCAGTCCCGTAGTCTGAAAGACCGTTGGGGCACCGCACAAAGCCTAACAACCAGCTTCCTCCATTCCTGTCGATTTTCCGTCTTTCTCACTGAGTCGCTCAGTGTCAAGCCTGTCCACTCTCGAATGTTATCTTCCCACCGCTTTCTTAACCTGCCTCTCTTTCTTCTTCCTTGTACAGTGCTTTGTAGCAATTGTAAAAAAAAAAATATGAAACGCGTTTGCACACAATGAAGAGATGTATGCCATAAGCCAAATTAATTAGACACCCAAAATTGTTTTCTTAAGAAAATATGAAAAATTTCAATATTTACCGCATATTAAATCACTAGAGAGGTAAAAATCAATTAAAAATAGCCTGTACGATCAAACAGAGTAAATGCGAGTGAAAAGGGTAACTTTGTGAAGCTAAAAATTATAATGGAATCCTGCGGGGGTTTAAGACAGTGTAGGTGATTAATAAAGAACGTTTTTATCTGATGGAAATGTTTCTCAGTATGACTGGAACTATTACTTTTGTTTTTTAAATTCCTACACTCGAGTTACTTTTGCAGAGAGTACGGAAATGAAATGTATTTGAAATCGGTTATGAAAATGATTATTAAATACAAGATACCAGTTTTAATTTTAAAAAGCATGTATGACTGATATTTCAATTGATAATAATACATTTTCTAAAACAAGGTGATAGAAGCAATCAGTTTCATACACACACCAAAGGCATCTTGTGTCCTAGAAAGAACATAAGCATCTTTCAGAATATGAATCGCTGTATCTTTAATTTATACAGAAGAAACATATTTTTCACTTATTCACTTTTTGTGCAAACTCTTCAGCATTTCTACATGATTCATATGGTTTTGAAACAATTTGGAAAGTAATATCCCGTATATTAATTTTGCACTTAATTATGAATTGTTTTCTCACTGTTGCAGGAGGTAATTGTGCGCGTTAAGATTAGGAACTGATGCAGGAAGAGAAGAAATTTAAAGGAGAAATTTGAAGAATAACAACATCGAAAACGTAGACAAAGCATTTTCACCCTCTGAATATTTAGATGAAAACTTTTTATGACAAGTTAAGAAAGAAAGAAATACGTTGATTTTATTAAATGCGAAAGTTGTTAAAGGTATAACAATACCATAACAACCAAGTGAAAGCATTGATCTCATTGTACATTGGTAGACAGAACTCACGACAAGCTTTGCGACAGTTAACTGTAGAAGTTGAAACTCCAGAAGTATGTTAAGTTATGGGATACAACGTAATAGGATGAATTAACCGTTAGTCAATGTTAAAAATGTCCCCAATCATTTGATCATTTCTAGCATTGAAATATACAAAAGGTATATGGGAGATGATATATATCCAGCACCTTCATTTACGTTAAGAACAATGGATAAGATCAAATGGCAAAAGTGAAAATTTTAATGCAATCATGCGATTCATAGTTACTGAGGCATATTAAGACAGTGTAAGCCATTCTTATAAATTGTATGACTTCTAGGAACGCTTCTCAACAGGACTCTAACTTCCATCTTAGCAATAAAATGAAGCATGTTTAGATTCAAATCGGTAATATCATGTGCAGGAAGCGTGTTAAGAATAGTTATGTTTATGAAAAGAACAATATTGTCTCTTCTGATCTATTTGTTACAACGGATTTCGTATTTATTTCTAGCTAGAATTAGATATTTCCTGGGCCCAAAGTCTCGTGATAGTTCCTAACACTGTCTTAACGCAACTGGTCTTTATATCAATGCGACACATCAATGGAATGTTTAGCGGTTTTTTTAATGTAGCTTGAGAGACACTTAAAAGACTAGAATCTTAATGTTTAGAATGATCCTTGATATTACTGAAGAGGCAAAACATACAGATCGGACAATAATAATACCCATAAAAAGCACATTACAAAAATCAACAGAATTTCTGTCACATATTTCCAGTCTTTTGACAGCAAAGATGATATTGTTTCTTATTCAGAAAAGACTTGTTTAGATGATGATTTTTTTTACATTGACTGAAAAAAGAAGATAAACTACGTCTATTACTAAGGGTGTAAACAAAGACATTCCTATAGAAACTGCGTTTGTATATATATATATATATATATATATATATATATATATATATATATATATATATATATATATATATTGAAAACTAACTGATTCCTTAGTTTTGTGACACTGTTTTTCACATACCTCTTTAATCCTTGTCCCACCTGTTGGCCTACTGTGGTCTTCCATTCGGTCCCCAAGTGGCAATGATTAGTTAGACTGTTAATTTTACAGAATTCTAGTGCGTGGAATAGAAACACTAGACTCTTTCCGGCCTGTTGAGAATCTCGGATAGCAATATTTTAGGAACATTTGGTCTCTCAAAGTATAATAACCGTTACATTCCTTGTAACACTTCTCCTCCAAGTTGTATGTACATAGATTTTTTCATACGCTTTAATGAAGTGTAAACATAAGTCCCTCAGTGAATATTTGACCAGCATTCACGAGATATTTCGTAGCCAAAATGATAGTAAGTGAGGACTCACATCTCAGGATGTTCCAGCATGTGCAATACTCCCTTTTTCTTTAATATGCATATTAAGCCCATGGTTTCTTTCTGAGGATCCATGGGCTTACCTGTACAATTAAGAAAGTAACAAATTAAAATATGTGTCGGTTTCAAATTCATCTCCATATAGACGTTTTCAATATTTCAGCAAATCGTTATTTCTTTCGTTGCAAATTGTTTTACTCGATTTACTTCAGAGAACTTTCTCCATGAATACTCTCATACTCTCTGGCACATCCGTAACTGTATCAACCACACTTCACGGTCATATCAATTACTCTCTCTCTCTCTCTCTCTCTCTCTCATATATATATATCTATCTAGTTTAGTAATGATTTTAATTTATTTATTCGTTTGCTATTGGAAATAATTCAATAAGTAACGAATCCACTATTTTTGTGATTCTATGTATTTAAATGCATTTCTTTTTTTGTCTTAAAATCTTCAGAAAATGGAGGAATAAATGAATATCATCATCATCATCATCTCTCTCTCTATCTCTCTCTCTCTCTCTCTCTCTCTCTCTCTCGCACACACACACACACACACATGCTGGTTCGTCCTTTCGCTTAGTTTTCATGTCCTTCTAACCGGTTAGTAACTCAACCACAAATAAGCTATGTTGTAAAAGAAAAAGCCAGACGAATAATAAATTAATTGAACGTTACGCATATTGTATACAAACGCCTAAATTTAGGTATATCGTTTCATTTTGAAACTGGCTTTTAAGCCATAGTGTATACAGACCATGAAAAGATGTGTCGTAACGGAGAAGAAAATATCTGGCATTTTAATTTTCGCTTGCTGTTCTCCAAGCAGCTGTAGATAAGAATTAAATACATCTTTAAGGAAGATCGTGGAACTTCTTTTATATGTATGAGTTTCAAATGACCCAGATTTGTAACCAAAATCGACCCTTATCAAACCCTGCCCATTTCCTTCGCCTACACCAATACACACTCACACACATAGATAGATAGATAGATAGATAGATAGATTGTTCTTTCTTCCAGAATTATTTATTTATTGCAGGAATGAACAGACTGATAGACGGGTGTGTGGATTGGTGCACAGATGAATTGCGACTATTTCTTTACATAAACAATTGTCAATATTGTATAAAAGATGAACACATTCATCTGAGTTGAAACCTTAAGTTTTCATTCCATGTCTGAGATATTTCTTTTTTTTTTGTTTTAGTAAATGAATACGGAAGTGTGTGAACTACTTGCAGAATACAAGAGGAATTACTAGACTAAGTCATTATAACCTCTCGCTTAAAAATGAGTCTACTCAAAAGGATAACGTTTACAATACGGGCTGTTGGATAAATTATATGCAGATTGCAGGACAAGTAGGTAATATATTAATGTATTTAGCAAACCGTAGATGTAAATTAAGGAGTTGACTCAGTATTGCATCACACATGCTAAGTTAGACAGCGGCAGGGCGAGTGGATAAACTAGCGGCATTGTGAAAAGCGGCATGTCGGTGGTACCACAAGTCATGGATAAAGCCTAATGCTTATAAACGGACGACGGACATCCGGAAGCGATACTTTCAGCTTTAGAATAAAAGGCCGCAGAGACCTCTGGTGCCGATGTCGAGAGGACTTGATATTTCGGCTGAGCGACCAAAACCTTGTCTTTTTGATAAAATCTGAGACAGCCTCTCACTAAGCCTGGCCAGGAGTACACTCTTTTCCTCTTCGCCAATTGCTACATTGCTGTACCCAGAAGAATGAGGAACATTGTAATGCGATTGTTATTGGATGTGTTTCAGTCAACTCTGTTATGAACTCAGTAAACGGATTAACATTCACGTAGACCTCTCCACTTACAACAGTCTGTACCATTCGAAAACAAATCGATGTTGCTGGGCGTGGAGATGACAAGAGTTAGCATAAAGAAACACCTATTAGCAACACATTTCACTTTTTCAAATGACAGCAAAGTCGTTTTTACTTAACCCTGCAGGCCAAAGGTTTCTGCCTACATTGCAGGTGAAACGTCAAATTCATTTTTATTGTCTTTGAACAAGAGTCGCGCAGTGACAATATGCCTTCACGATCTATTGGCATACCCGCCCCAGCATCCAGGAATTTCGATACGCTTACGTTGTTGAATCTTGTGTCTCCCACTCCTACTACCCTGTGTGCGTGCATGATTCGGCGGCCCTCCATGGTATCGCCTTCTTTAGTGGCTAATAAGTAAGAACATGTACATTGGTAAAGACAATCACCTCAGCGCCATGTGTTATACTGATTTGTGAGTCTCATTAGTCTTTGGCATCGACATATTCTTTGGTTTCCTTATTCTCATGATGTATAGGATCTTGCAGATCCACAATATGTTTTCCTTCATGTTTAGGGAAACGTTTATATCGCCTCTCTTAGAGGGTTCCTTATTTGCAGGGTGGACCTATGCTTTAGGTATCTCGTCTTGAGGATGAACATATTTGCCTATTCCCCTGAGTTTATGTGCGTTTATGTTTAAGAAATGCAGCATACTATTTCAAACTTCAGCCACACAACAAAGACTACACTCGTTGATATACGTAACCATATCGCTAGCCATACGTCTTGTTTCAATGTGAGATCAACATATGGTTTTATTGCTGAGGTTTGAATATTGACAGATCTGCCAAAGCTTTGATTTGTTCTTGTTCATGTTTAGGAGGTGTGTCAGTGGCTGAGATAAATCCTCCCCACTTTGATTGGTCAACATATGATGTGGTCGCCGGATCTTGTGGAGCTACGGAATTTTAAACGACCAACAAGTTTGAATACATGCAGGGCCGGCGTTACCATATAGGCAAACTAGGCAAACGCCTAGCGCGCTGATTTCAGGGGGCGAAATTTTAAAATATTTTTATTGTTTATAAATTTTGAAATTGATATTTCCTGGGGGGGAGGCGCCATAATCTAACCTTTACATTGTGTGCCATGTGTTGACGCTTGTCTTCCTGCTTGCTGTTCGTGGCTTTTCTTAAAGTACCGCGTGGAATCGTCTGACAGCCTCTGCATATCTCCGTTGGCCCGGGTCTGATATAATTTTCCCTGGAGAGTTCAAAAGTAGAAGGTATGATTTGATAGTTATGTTACTCGACCTATTGGTCGTCTCTGACCAGACCATCGCATATCATCTCGATAGACTAAGACAAGTGACTGACCTCACTAATCGGACTTTTTTACAAGAAGAGGTGCAGATAGTGCAAGGAGAGACCCTACTACCTCCCAAAGGCATTAAGACTAGAAGAAAGTCTTGCTGAGTTAAATTAAATGTGTCTCGCATCTAACTAGAGCTGACCTACATACATGCACCGATTATGCTACACAACAGAGAAACTACATTACAAACTAAACAAAACCAGTTATCCACTGAACCTTAAAAACGAAAGGGCTGTACGAACTAGATAGCCCAAAATTCAGGAATAGTCTATTTTACTGATAGACATGTGCTTCGCCGCATGTGCTTTGTCCCAAGCAGTTTCAGATTGTCAAAAACGGAAAATCCCATTTTCACTCACAGCGATAAATGCACCGCCTTTCTCCGGTACTTTCCTCTTCTAGGTCAGCATTTTTTAAATATCTTAACAGTGTTATTAGCAACGGTCAATCAGATAGTAGGCACTTAATATAGGAATCATACATGATTTTCTGGTATCAACGTTCGCCTAATGTCTAGTGGGTCGTTGAAGCCCGAGCCCTAAAGGGTGTGGGTTTCAACACCTCCTAGTGATACGGGTAACGCTGATACAAAAGCAAAAAAATACACGTATGAGCGCTATTGTTATAGAAAATCACACGGAGTCTTGTAACTTTGCAGATGCAATTTAAAGTTTCCTTTGCGAGGAACCCATTTTAACAGTTAGGTTTATTTAATCATTTTCTGGTGTGCGCTCACGATTACCTCGTGCAAAATGAATGAGCTTGGTTTTATGTGTTAGAGCTATATCCCCATTTGTCAGCACGTGATAGACTATCAATGGCGGCCAGCAAATTTTGGCAGAGGAATAGGCTTGGAAAACCCCTGGATGTCTACCAGTTTCCACTGGAAGATACTGGCTAGCATTCTCACATAAAGGCCGGGCCGAGACTCAAACTCAAGCGAAGAGAGTTGAGATGTCTGTGATCTACAAAGGTGAGCGATTTAGATCACTCGGTCACGATTTCCCCCTTTCTTGCAAGAGTGTCAAGTTATATGATCCACTGATAAACAACTATTTTGAGCATTTCTCAGTATAATAGCTGACATTTTTGCATATAAAGCACATACCAGATCCTTATCAGAAAATATGTAAAAATACTCAGATTCTGAAACATGTTTCGGTTTATACGCCAATTAAAAAATATATACAGGTTATTGTGGAGCAAACGATTTGATAAATGTCATTTGCCTGTACTAGTGCAAGAAGGCTAGTTCTATTTTTCTAACTGGACAATTTCTCTCTCCTTCTTGACTGGATTCCATGTTTTAAAATCAATACACACAGGATGCAAAGGTGCAGAGTCATTGCTTTCTGGTGTGATATGGAATATGATAAAATATATTGTAAACACATAGGCTTCAATGGCGTGTCAAAAGTCCATAATGGGTTTATGCATAAGGCGTCACTGACACTTTGTTTATAAGAATAAGAGCTCATATGAAATTCATCTTTCCAAGAAATAGGCAAAAGGTGGTCGTTCGCAGGTAAAAATAACTTTATTATCGTGATCTGCATACAATAAAGAACGCCAAATCAGTAGTCAGTTAGGGTTTCTTGCTGGGAAACTCGATCCTTAAAAATTCCTCTCCATTCGAAATTTTTGTTACAGTTCTGGAACTAAAGAAAGATTATCTTTGTAAAGATATCTAAATGTCCAAACGCAGTTAGAATTAATTCTTTTCTTGTCTAGTTTGATCTAATCTTTCTGAATATACCACATTTATTTTTGAACATCTGATACAATTGGTATTTCAGTCACTCTGCCATGAAAGCCTCCACCATCTTTCCCGATGTTAGATATGTTTGTTCAGTACATTCTTAAATCGCAATAGATATAACAAAATGTGATTCATTTCGATAGATTTGAACTTGCTGAGCTTAAATTGTGTTCATGCCTGTCACTTTTAGAAATATTTATTTTCCGTCTGCTTTCCGTTGGTGACATGGAATAGATCTCTGATAAAGTGAGTGCGTGTGTGCGTGTGTGAGAGACAGACAGACAGACAGACAGAGAGGGGAGAGAGATAGGGGTATGAGGGAAAGCAAGAGAGAAGGCGGACCAACCTCACTTTTTCATTTTCTAATGGTCTTTTTTTTAACAAACGGCCTTCTATCAAAAACATCACGATGGACCGGAGCGACGTATCTCCACTCTGAGTTTCTAATGGTATATTTCAAAACACTAACTTTCTATCAAATATTACAATAGCAATGAAACCCAGCTCGGACCCTGCAAAGCTCCAGGGTAAATATAATAGTAGGACCCAGTGTAGTGTGCTGTGATTTTTTCCATAAGATGGCTAGCTTACCACTTAGCCAAAGAAAACTGATTTGTCTTTTCAAACAAGGTAGTAATCGGTAATGATTATCACGAGAAAGCATTATAAAATTGCTCGCGCACGTCGCTGGGTATACTGGCGGTTTGATATAGTACATTTTAGCATATAATATGTGTGTCGACGGAGGGTGTGCAATTAAAGATCCCATCAATACCACTGCGATATCCTGTAGATTGATCATGTAAATTGATTGAAATAAATCCAAGTGGGTTTTCTTGAACATGTGCAAAGACGATTTTAAACTAAACTATGTTCGTATCCGCGGGACACCAAGTCTGATAAATAGTTCTCAGCGTATGTGTATCAACAAAAAAACATACAGTATCTCTGATGAGCACTTATCAGTACGTGCCTGAAATGCGGCACAAAAAAATCTAAGTTTGTGTCTTCTTGAGCTACAGGTGGTTATGCTGCGGCGCTCTGGAAATTTCCAGGAACTCCATGGGCTAAGTATCCTGGTGAGAAAAAAAAACGGCTTTCGGGATATAATTGTTGTGGCCCTGATACCCGATTTAATATCAGAAAAGAGGAGGGAAACTAACCAAAGGCTGGCAAATTGCCAGTGGATGTGATTGATCAAGCGACTATGCTCATGACGTCGCGTATAAAAAAAAGATACATGCGACAATGATATATGGCTGTTGTCTAGTTGATTAACACGCAGAAGTCGATAAAAAATAAAAATATGATGAAGTCACTGGCTAAATGGTTGATAAGAACGGCGATGAGCGGAAAACTAGTGGTCAGATTCTAGCTGGCAATTAATTGTCGGGTAAGTAATAATTGAATTGACTTATTATAGTCCAAGAGTATACTAGAAAGGCCCAGCGGAGATTAGCAAACTCGCTAATGCAGCAGGTGTCAATCGTGATGTTGCCACATATTGGTGTTCCCGACAGGCAACATGGCAAATTTATTTACCACCACCTAAAATGTTTCATTACAGATGGTGTAGTAATGTCAGCACTCAAAACGAAGTTCATCATGCAGTTATCTTGTTTTTGCCACACGAAACTATTGTGACTAGCACAGAGCGTAAGCGACAAAGTCGCACATACAAATACGGTCTGACTTTTGTCGATTTTGCAAGTAGATACAACGAAGAGGAACCATTATCAGCTAAAACAGCAATTGAAGTCTCAGCCGCGTTTGAACGAATTTATCAGCCTGACGGTCTACAATGGCCACTATTGCTATAGACTGATCCTGGCAAAGAATGTTTGGAGCAATATCATAGCTGATCCAGATATATAAAGTTAAAATCAGACGTGAACAGGCCGAAATCCATCGTGATCAGGCAATTGATGAACGATTTAGTCGAACATTGTTGAGCGATTGTTTTAACGTTAGTATGTTCAGGAATTGCTGCTGCAGAAACGGTTCGGTACTAATACTCGATTTCGTTAATTGGGTTGCAAGACTACATATCGTAATAGCCGCGTTAAACAACAAAGTCACTCGTGGAATTTCTATGAAACTCGTCGATGCAATCGCGAAGACACGCGAAGAAACGCATACAGGCTAAGCGAACTCGGGTCTCACAGAAACCTGTGCTGGGTAGCAAAGTAACAGTCGGGTACTTATATGAACCTTGTGAACTTGAAGGTGGTACAAAAGCAACTGCTCCTATCTGGGGTGTAACCACACATACGATTTCCAGTGCGGTAAGATATACGGGTAAGCCTGCAATCTACGGACTGGATTCGGAGGCTCCTTAACGTGGGTTTCATCCTGAACAATTACAGGTAATTCCTGACAATACACAATTACGAACAGCATTGGTACTGCGTTTATTTCGCGTTGCCGGGCAGCTAGTTCCTTGACGTCGTTTACATTAAAGACATGTCAACATGAAATTTTTGCGTGTATCACCCCGGCTACTATCAATTCCGTCTAAGTTAAATTCTCGTGATTAAGAAAATATTGCAATAACATTATTGTGTCACATTGAGCACTGTGATTATTTTGATGTTGTCTAAGCGTCATGATGAATTCAGGATCAAGATCAAACTTTATTGTTTTTGTCATCTCGCTGATAACCAGCTATTTATTTCTTTACCATGTTAGGGACGGCTTTGACACGCCTTTTACCTGAGGTTGATTATTATCGCAGGACAGCTTGCTGCGCGTGTAGAGACTATCCTGTATTGCTGAGACATCCTTGTGACTCTTGATGCTGAAAAATATACTAACTTTGATCATTCAATATAGACATCAACAATCCACATACTGGTATCTCAGAGAGATAATCCCTGCAATGAATGAATAATTCGTATTGTATATCCTAGAGTCCAGCACGATGTTTGTACTAGAACCGCTACGACTTCTAAAGGAACATGAACGATATTATTAAGAACAAGTTTTTGCGGAGAACTTGAACCTAGAATCTCTACGAGAATATTCTGAAGACGAGTATATTTTGGACGATAACTCAGCGGAACTGGCAGCGCAGGAATATTTTCCTTATGAAGCCTAAATAATTCAGATTGAAGTGAATCGTGAATTATTTTTGTCAGATTGCAGTCTAATTAAGGTTTTGAACTCCTTTAGTTCTTTGTCTATGTCTCAATCATCAACCAACAACTCTTCATAATAATCAACATGACCTTTCAGCCAACTATGTGGCGATTCTCCCGTGATTGAAGTGGGTTGCTCATGATCTGCACATATGATAATAGCAGTTTGTTAGTTAGTTTTTTTTTTGACATCCAAGAACTATGTTAGAAGTTCGCTTGATACCGTGCAGATCTCGTCCTAAATGATGATTTGGGGGATGCATTTCTCACCCATTCTTTCGGGAGTCCATTTATCTCCTTTCCATCTGAAGAAACTGTGACAAGTATGAGATTTAACTTCCCTCTCCTTCATTTCTCTAGAAAGCCTGTTAGTGGGCGTTGAAACAACCATATCAGAAACCCTGAAAAATTATATAGCCCTCGTTGTTTTAGAAGAAACACCATGGCCATAACGATAAATAATTTTATATTGTGCAATAAGATCATGGTGCCGTTGACTGTTTTGATAAATCACAACCAATTTAATACTGAGGAAGCGGCTTATAATCAGAAGATTCTGAATAATTGTGTATTTGCTCAGTTTTTACTCTCCGATGACCGTATTGAGCTAACGCATCTGAACTCAGCGTCGGGAGATATTCATGGAACAGTTCTGATTTTGATTCGGTAATGTAAAATAAATGGCGACTGTAATGGCGACAGTAGGAACTCTTTTGATCTTTGATAAGAGATTTATTGATGCATGAAGGCACGTATTTAAGTTCTTAAATAATTAAATTGTGGAGAATCGCCATCATAGTAGCTGATAATATATCTTATCTTATTTCCATCTGGCAATCTTGTGTTTTCTCTGTTGGATAATACACTCTTATTTGCAGTATCATCAATTATAAAGTGTAACTTTGCCTCGTTCATTAGTAAACTTGTACAACTGCACTTGTTATCAGATGAGGCTCCATGTGTACATTTACCAATAATATTTCGGCTCATATTCTTTGCAAATGATGTATCCGCTTACAATCGGGATCTGGCAGCCCTACTTTCTTTTGAAGCCTTTTCGAAATTATTGATTCACTTACGGTCAGTGACTTTACTATATTCTTATCAAGCATGAATCTCAGAAATACTTGTTGAGCCCACCCAGTTATTTCTCGCGCATTCTTCTAATGGATTAATCCTAGCATCTGGTTTATTAAATTGCCTTCCAAACCGCGAAGGTGTAACTGGAGGAACATTTTCTGAAAACTCAAACGATTTTGTCTCTGCGAAACCAGTAATGTCCAGGTGCTTTCCATTCACGTCAACTGGAAATTGTCCATTTCTTGCGACTCGAGTCATTTCATGCTTTGTATGTTCAAATAGCTTAAAATATTGCTCGCATTTGCCCATTCCAAGAAAACTGGAGGGACAATATGCAACCATATAGACCAAAATAACGTCCTTCCAATCACAATTAGTATTCCAGAGGCCCCCATGCCCAAATTCAATACATGAAGGCTGAACATCTTCAAGAAGGGGCCATAAATTATTTTGTTGGGCAAAATTAGCAACAATAGATGGGATCGTAGAACAATTATTCGGTATAATTTAATGCCATCCACGTCATCTGTTTATGAAAAGATTCTGGACGATAACGCCTTCCAGATGGTAGTACAAATTGACCAAAGCCCATATTCCGCTTCATTATTGATACGAGTCTATCTCTTAAAATAAGTAACAGAAAAGAGTGAAAGACAACAAGCTTTGTCAAATTTAACAAATAATTTATTTCTCTAGATGACAAAGTAAAACTGACAAAAAAGAACTTACGCTACTGTGAATTAAATCCCAAAAGAATCCAAGATTTACAGACACAAGTCATATAATGTAAAGTCCTGAATAAAATTCAGCCGAAGTCTCAAATAAATAAAAACTGAAGGCGATGATGTATATGTTATAGCTCCTAGAGTGTTGATGTGCCAACAGTCTTTTTGTTGAATCACAGTAATATAATTCCAATTTGAATTCCAGTGGAGAAAATAATCACTTGAATTCAATAATTTGAAGAAATAAAATTCAACCGAACTGGACAAAGCATAATATACAATTTCAAGGTGCCAGATCTTAAAGCAACTGGTAAAACCCTCTCAGTTACACTATATATAATAGTTCTCTACTTGATCTCAGGTCACAATTAGCAATTTCTAAAAACAAAATTACCTAATGGAAATAACCTTCTATAATGATCTTGATGTTTACAAAGCAATAACCTGGATCATGTATAATTCACTTAGGAAATTCCAAAACCTAGACCCAAATAAACATATTTACTTCTTCTATTAATAATTATAGTGATTTCAAACCAATACATATGGGGAATAATTTAGCTATATATTAGTTGTTTACAATGAATAAAATATAAACAAATCAATTTGCGTCAAGCAGAAATGAACTTAATTTTGTAAATGGTCAAGTCCAACATACAATGTTACCTTACAATAGCGTGTAATGAAATAAAATAAAATGAAACTAACTAACAAACAAAGCAAATTAAATATACATTACACTATGAAGTAACCAAACAGACAATGGATCGTTCCTACTAATTTCAAGAACTTTCTGAAAGTATTGCCGTTATAGAATATGATGCGGAAATTTTGCAATGCTTGCAGTCCATGCATGAGCATTATGATCAACTATTACTATTGGGGAGCCTTTTGAGCTATAATTACTACAATCATGCAAACACTCGCCAGTTATTGTTTTGTACCGTTATTGGGGAAAAAATTTCTAGCTCCACGACGTCTTTGATTATGTTTCCATTCTCTCTAACGCTCTTGGCCCATTCACTTATTTGTTCTCGCCTTAATTTTGCTAATCCGTTTTGAGTTCATAAAATGTTATGTGACTCTCCGAGCCACGCCGTTACGGATACTGGTCGCTCTGGTGGCAGTGATTACGTATCTCATCCGTTTGCCAGCATTTACATCGGTATCAGCTTCATAGACAACAGCGGTTACTTTCTTGCATAATATGGTTTATCAATTGCCGTCGGCATTCCAAGTTTAGACTCTCTATCAAGAATAACAACAGGCTGGCCATGTCATGATTCACGAACAGGTTCGAGTTTGTCTTTTCTATAATCCACTCCAATGAATCCACCCCACGCTCTCGGATACATTTGATCATGAAAAAGAACCGATCACCGACTGGAAGACGATCGAGAATCAGTTTGCATCTCTGGTTATTCACTGTAACATTGATTAGGATATTTTCATAAGGATTATCAATTTGGAAAATTGACCAAACATGTGCTGTACCATCTTTCCTAAATTCCTCATTAAAATCTTGGATATATTCCTGTAATTGTAAATCATGTGGTATTTTGGGACATTATTTCCTGGGTCCTAATGTTACTTTGTCAAAATCAAACCTTGTGTTCTTCTCAGGCTCAAGCACGTTTAGTAATGCAAACTCCTCATCGCTCGTTTCTTTCATTACATATTTACCATTAAAAAAATCCTTCTGACTGAAATTTTATTTATAAATAATATTCTTAGTAGTGAATAGGGACGATTCAGCAACAATGGGACTTATCATTAAAAACACCCCTGGGACTGTTTAGCGACTATGTAAATTTAACATTAACCACCCTGGGACTGTTTAGCGACTATGTAAATGTAACATGGACGAAAAATCGTGGGACTGTTTAGCGACAAGGGAAATTAACATGGGAAATAGATTTTGGGACTGTTGAGCGACAAGGGGAATTGAACATGGGAATATGGGACTGTATAGCGTCAAGGGAATTTAAACAGGGTGGGACTGTATAGCGTCAAGGGAAATTTAAAATGGGATTTTTTTTTATTTTTTTTTTTTAAAATAAAAATAAAAAAAGGGTAGGCAATTGAAAGTCAATCTCTTTTCGAGACCTATGAGTGGCCCTGAAAAGGGCCTTTGGGTTTATGTTAATGTATCCAATAACATAAAGGGCACCGCATTGGTCTTCTTCTTGTCCTTAAGCTGCGTCTCACTGTAGGACCGTAAATCAGGACTCTTTTGAGGCATCCTTGTCTTTCTACGTAGATCCTACGTATCCACAGACTGGTGTCTGTCCTGTGGACAACTGTCCACTTGGATCGGACATACATGGGTATGTCCGTCCGGAACGTCATTGAAGACACAAGCGTAGAAGATTGAACGTCGGTCCACATGTTGAGGCGCCGAGAACAGGTGAATCAATGCAGTGAACTGCGCTTATTTATAGGTAGAGGAAGGATTGAAACGGATTGAGTTCATTGACCAATCCAAACACGCGTTACAAAATTCAGTCAGCCCGCATCCAATCCGAAGAGAGCAGTCTGTGACGTCACGTGGTCTATATAGATTCGCTAGCGCCTGTGTGCAGTCAATCTATGCGACAGTGATTCAACATGACGGAAACTCAGAAAACGATCCATTGGGGTGCACCAGCAGTGGAGACCGCCCAAGGGAACCCGGACTTACTTTCAGAAGAGGTAAATTGGGATTTTGTGGATTTTCTTACCTCGCAAGAATTTGTTCCGGAACCTTCGTTACCTTCTTCATTACCGCAATTGGAGAATTTTAGACAGAGACAGAAAGAAGAATTGGAGAAATTTATACAACGACAAAAGGAAGCGGAACAAGCTTTTCTCCTACAGCAACAGCAGCAAGAAGAAGAGGTAAGAAAAAAACAACAACAACAAGAAGCAGCAGCAAAGAAACAAGAGGGTGAAAATCAAACGGTCACGGTACTGATGGACATTTTAGCGGAGTTAAGAAGTCTGAAACAAATGTATCAGACTTCTTTATTACGATCGAAGAGAATACGACCTTCCCGAGCTAAACACGTCAACCCTGTGACTAAGCCTGCCGTACCACCCTTAGTGATTTCAACCAAATCATCATCATCAACAGTACGCAGTCCAGAAGTTGGCCTTGGCCGTGGCAAAGGCTTAAGGCAGTTAAAGTTGATTGCTTAAACTCACCCCTACACCAAAACAAAAGGCCCTTTTCAGGGCCACCAACGTCTCTCGAAAGAGATCGACTTTCAATTGCCAATAACTCAAAAAAAGAAAAAGAACCATTTTACCCTATAGTACGTGTCTGTGTATGAGTGCGTGACTGTACGTTCTTATTTTAAAATCAAAAACCAAAGACACTTACCTTTTTATACCTAATTTATTCTTTTATCAATAGTTACAATCCAATTCACAATTCACAATATAGCACTTCAAAAAGTTCATACACTTCTTCTGTCTCACTGTTTAGTCTCTCTGTTTTTTAAATTTCTTCACCGTCACAGTCTTTTCCTCCTCCTCCTCCTCCTCCTCCTCCTCACTTTCTTCCCTTCTTCTTTTCTTCTCCTGTTTCTTTTTCGTCACCTGTCTGCTATCTTCCTCCTCTTCTTCCTCTGAAGAATCCCTCTCTTCTTTTGACTCCTCTTGTTTCTTTTTTGTGCAATCTGGAGACCAATGTCCTTTTTCTTGACAATAATAACAAGTATCTTTACTTTTGTCTTTTCTAGCCTCTGTTTTTCTTTTTTGACGGTCTGGACACTCTGAAGACCAATGCCCTTTCTTCTGACAGATATAGCAAGTATCTTCACTTTTATCTCGAAAGGAAGGAGAATAGTCCGTCGGCTGGTCTGAAGAAAATTTTCTAATGACCCCTCGCAAAGCTCTGATGAAACGTTCGATTTGGCTAGTCTCTTCCATCGTTGTGCTCAGTTAGAGAGTGAAATGAATAGTGAAAGGACAAGACACACACCCTTTTATATACGCTGGTCTGCTATGACTATAAATTAGTCTATGGTGTTTAAACTTTAGTCATTTGACGTTTTTCACTCAAGATGAAACGATCCTATTCATTCGAGAAGAAAAAAGAAGAAAGTAAGAGGCAGAAACGTGATCTATCGCCTCGTACCAGGGCTGAAGTCTTGGCACAAATTCATGCCAGTGATTTGGAAGAGGACATGAGTGAACCAGAATCCGAACCCTCTAAACAAAGTTCAGCACCCTTAGTCAACCCTGAAAAGTACTATTCCATTCGAGAGACGGAAAAGCGCTCCTCTAGAAAATTTAGAACCACGACTTACAAATACACAGTGAAGTTTAAAGATTTCAAGGCTGAAGTACCGTTAGAGAAAGCAGAAGGGTTCATCACTGGGGTGTGGGATTCTTTGCTCACCGCACTCAAGCGACAATGTCAACCCAAAGAAGACGATCGCTTGAGACTTTCCATACAACACGACGGTTTGAAATCCCCTGTTTGGATCGAGTTTAGCAGACCCGCAGAACTAACTGCTTCCAAAGTCATGGACAAGATTCAACACGTGCAACAATCTAATGACCAGTTTGACATCACCGATGGAAAAGCCACACTGGACATGACCCACGTCTCTCCTCCTCAAGGGACCAGACAACGCAATAAGGTGTTACTGATGAACGACCTTCGCAGCACCAAAAAGAGTCTCGTCCAAATTCACAGTTCTCAAGACCAGATGTGTTTAGCCCGAGCCATCGTGGTGGGACGAACCTATGCCAACAAGAACGACACGGTAGAATGGAAAAGAACCTGGAAAACTATTCAACGATCGGACCGAGCCAAACAACGAAACGAAGCAGAACTCCTGTTGCAACAAGCTGACCTATCCAAAGACACACCCTGCGGCATTCCTGAAATGCAAAAATTGCAAGATGTCCTAGCTCCACGCTACACCTTGAAAGTGCACCCTCAAGAAGTGCGTGGGCCTCTGTTGTTTCGAGGCCAAGACTTTAAGGACGGAAAATACATTCATGTCTATTATCACGATGAACATTTCGATACTATTATCAGTATCACTGCATTCCTGGGATACGGTTATTACTGTGAGAAATGTGGCTATGGTTATAATAATCGAGAGCAACACAAACATTGCGGATTGAAATGCTCAGGATGTTTGGCCTCTCCACCCTGTCTGAACGAAGGACAAGAAAGAGTACATTGTCCTGCTTGTCTGTGCACGTTTGTCAGCCCTGCCTGTTACCAACAACATCTGAAGACGCAAGGTTCACAGCAGAAATGTGCTTGTCAACTCCTGAGATTGTGCCCTACCTGTGGACAAGGTCTATGTACCAATACTGTCAAGGCACACGTATGTCGAGGAAAGAAAAATGTCACATTTGGCACCACATCGTGGACTTGGAACACCAATGCTACGTGCAAAAATACCAACCCTACCAGAGAAAGAGGATGGTCAAAAGAAGAAGAAAGGCAATTTCATCTTTTTCGATTTCGAATGCATGCAAGAGACCGGCATTCACATTCCTAATTTCTGCGTGGCTCATCGAGCGTGCGAGAAGTGCATTCAGGAACCTATCTTCAGTCATTGCCCTCACTGCAGCAAGATTCCTGGAGGACGTGATAAAATCTTTCGAGGACCGAACACGCTAGCCGATTTCGCCCGATGGGTCTTAGACCCCATCGACAAGACGTGGAACCAAGAGAACATCGAACGTTACGGAGATTGTCATCGTCATGCCACAGTGATGGCTCACAATTTCTCCGGATACGATGGACAGTTTCTTTTGAGGTACTATACGGAACATGGCACCGAACGTCCTAAAGTGACTTTGAACGGAGCCAAACTCATTTTCATGCAAGTGGGACAAGTACAGTTTAAAGATTCGATGAGCTATTTGGCCATGTCTTTGAGTCGAATGCCTAAAACGTTTGGAATAACAGAAATGGCTAAAGGGTACTTTCCACACTTTTTCAATACGGAAGCCAATCAACACGCCGTTCTACCCCATTTACCTGAGGCTCACTATTACGACCCCGACAACATGCGTACCGAACAACGAGAAGCTTTCTACGCTTGGTACCAGGCTCACGCCTCGGACCCTTTCGACTTTCAGGAAGAAATCCTAAAGTATTGTCGTTCCGACGTGGACATTTTACGGCGATGCTGTGGAAAATTTCGAGAACTGTTCATGGAACACGGAGGGGTCGATCCTTTGAAAGAAGCTTGCACCATTGCCAAAGCGTGTTCCTTAGTGTACCGGCAACGATTCATGCCTGAAAACACCGTGGCTGTCATCAGTCCTCAAACGACCAACTATGTCAAACGTCAATACTCTGTCAAAGCCCTACGCTGGTTACATTACTTGTGGGACAAGGAAGACAAATGGATTCAGCATGCCCGCAACAGAGGAGGCGAAAAGACCATCGGAAAGCATTCGGTCGATGGTTGGGACTTAGAAAGCCCCAAGATCGTGTACGAGTTTAACGGTTGCTTATTTCACGGATGTCCCGTCTGTTACCCTGACCGCGACACTAAAAATCAGTTTTTACAAGGAACTATGGAAGACTTGTACCAGGCCACTTGTCAGCGACGCTTGAAGTTAGAACAGGAAGGATACCAAGTGGTGGAAATGTGGGAACACGAGTACGATCACCGTTTGAAAACCGATCCCGAGTTTAAACGCCTCGTGGAAAGTTACCAGTTCATGGACCCCCTGAACCCGAGGGATAGTTTGTACGGAGGAAGAACCAATGCCACCTGTTTGCTGTACCAAGCCGACGAACAGAAAGGAGAAGAAATCAAATACTTGGACGTGTGTTCGCTGTATCCCTACGTGTGCAAATATTGTCGCTTTCCTACAGGGCACCCACAACTGTTCACGGAACACATTGACCTGAAAAACATTCGACAATACGAAGACTTGATCAAGTGTAAAGTTTTGCCTCCCACGAACCTATACCATCCCGTCTTACCTCACCATTGTCAAGGCAAACTGATGTTTCCATTGTGCCGTACTTGTGCCGAAACGTGCAACCAAGACCAACCTTGTCAGCACACCCAGGAAGAACGGGCCTTGACGGGAACCTGGGTCAGCGTAGAATTGTTCAATGCTATGGACATGGGATACCAACTGTTAGAAGTGTACGAAATTTGCCACTTTCCCAAGACAGAACAATACCACAAGGGTGACCCCACTCAGAAAGGCATTTTTGCAGACTACGTGGATGCCTTTTTGAAACTAAAGCAAGAGGCCAGCGGCTATCCTTCCTGGTGTCACACTCCCGAAGACCAAATACAATTCAAAGAGAAATACTATGAACAAGAAGGCATCACTTTAGACCACATAGAGAAAAACGAAGGCAGGCGATCATTTGCCAAAGTGATGTTAAATTGCTTGTGGGGAAAAATGGCACAACGTCCGTGTTTACCCAAGACGGAATATTTGACCGAACCTTCCCGCTACTTTCAGATGATTCACGACAAAACCAAATTCATGAAACACGTGGACATCGTTCGAGAGGATTTGATCTTGGTCAATTACGAAGAAGATCTGGACTTTGTACAAGACGACCCCTTTGGAAATGTCATCATTGCGGCTTACGTGACAGCTCATGCTCGCTTAAAATTGTACGAAGCTTTAGAACTGTTAGGGGAACGCGTCCTGTACTTTGACACGGACAGTTGCATTTACATCCATCACCCGAGTCAACAGCACCCTGAAATCGAAAGAGACCGTTTAGGAGCCTGGACAGACGAGCCTCCCGACGACAAGATTCTAAGTTTCGTCAGTGGCGGTCCCAAAAACTACGGCTACGAATACCGGGACCCACAAGGAGAAGTGCGCACGACGTGCAAAGTGAAAGGATTGACTCTGAATTATCGTACCAGTCGTGTGGTCAACTTTGGGGTATTGAAAGAAGCCTTGCAATCCGGAGAGGATGAACACTTTAAAGTGACCATCTATCAACCGAACAAGATTGTACGTTTACCCACTCACCACATCGTCAGTCGACCCTTGGAAAAAGTCTATCAAATCGTGTGCCAGAAGCGAGTGCGACTTTCCAATCATTTCACTTTACCGTATGGACACGTCGGTATTGGTCTGTATATAAAAAGGTACTCTAGGCAAGATCGATAGTTCATTGTGACTACCAAGACCAAGCGAACAAGATGAATACTTTGAAAGAGACATCGTTCCAGTTTGGGGATTGTAAAAAAGTTGTATCTTCCTCTAGTGTGACTAATATTGGATGGATTAGACCCAGGCATTGCGACGGAAAATGTCCGGAAGGAAACTGCGATTGTCCATGTGGTTACCATTGTAATTGCGTAACGGAGTTTGCAGACGAGTGCGATTGTGAGCCTTGCGATGGGAACGATGCTGTACGCTGTGACCTTAGCGATGCCGTAAAGCATCATGGGAACTTTGTTCTCACTACCCCTATCATGGAAAGTGATGCTGTGCGTGTCAAACCTGAGGGATGCGAAAGCGATGCCACTCGTCCTCTTGGACATTTTACTGGGTTTCGTTTTAAAGGGGAATGTCGACCTTCACGTTTACCTCCATACGGATGTCATCCAGCCCTGAGCAAACTCCTGTCCATGTCACCCAACCCTCATCGAAACGAACCTGTGAAAGACGAATATTAGTTTCCTGTGCGTTTGTCGGAATACTGCGACTTTGAAAATCGTCTTCAATCGTTCAAAGGAAAATGGCCTAAGTATCTGGGAGGACCGACCCCCGAAGAATTAGCCAGAGCCGGATTGTTCTACTTGGGCGAAGGAGATAAAGTCATGTGCTTCAGCTGCGGTGTGTCACTTCACCACTGGGAACTACAAGATTCGGCCTACGTAGAACATGCTCGATGGTCACCGAATTGTCATTACTTACCCTTAGTGGGACCGAGACATTGAAGTAACTTACCATGTCGTTGAAGAAGAAGAAACCAGATTGGTTAGGAATCAAATGTTGGACATCACTGAGACCAGTATTTAAACTTCATTTCAAAAACGATATTGAATCATTACCTAAAGAACTGCAAGAGAAGATTTACAAGGAAGTTTGGCAGGGATTTGCCAGAGTGAAATCTCAATGGGTAACTGTAGAACTTTTGTGCCGAGAAATTCACAAGAGGAAAGTAAAAAAGGTCAATCAGTGTGTTAGATTTCTCTGGGTCAAGTGTGCATTCGTCCTATTATATCACTCTAGACCGTTTACATGAAAAGAGTTCAATGAGATTCTTGGACGTTACCCTGAATGGCAGTGGCCAGAAATTACTCACTATGTGGATTACTTTTGCTCTAGGAGAAGATTGTGAATTGTACGGACTGACCTATTCATGGATACTTTGCTAGAGAACATTCGTGCTTTGCCTGTGGAGTTGAGAGAACGCATTTGCCGAGAACTGATCAAAATACAAGTGAAACGCAAACACAAAGTTATTCATCCGATTTTAAATTATGGTCTGTTCCAAAGTATAAGAAGACAGATTATGAGTGGATATTACATCAGCCACAAAGGTAAACGATGCTATTGGCCACCACCCAAGGATTCCAAAAACAGTGTATATACTTATGGATACTTTACAAGAGAAAATTTTGGGCTTGCCTGTGGAGTTGAGAGAACGCATTTACCGAGAGCTGGTCAAAATACAAGTCAAACGTAAAGAACAGTTGCATCCGTTACGTCACCAGATCTTTAACCACTGGTACCTGAATGGTATAAAAGAACTGATTCGTTAGAAATTGTTTCAGTGGTCAGACATTGTTCAAAATTTTGAGGTCGCCAGTGATCGACATGTTCATAATTTTGGTTACTTCGAGATTCACCTAGTGCAACGCATTGAGGAAGACAAGTTAAAGGATTACAAACATATTTTACGTGGAATCTACTTAGCGGAAGAGGAAACTCCTAAACGAACTCTGACTTTTCGGTTACAGTATGCAAGATTTAGATTCTGTACTGGAGAACGAAGATGTCTGGCTAGAAAGTACGTGTATTGCATCCAAAAAAAAGAGAATATAAAAACAGGCTGCCATGCCACGAATTATGTCACATGTAATTGAACAGATTCCGTGGAAGGAACTCAATGACCATATTCAAACCGTGGATCATTACCATCGATTATTACATGAACTATATCCATTCAATTTGGGTCGACAAGTGGTGTGTGTCTTAGTGACTTGTTTTCTGGGATTTCGTTTACCAGCCGATTCCTTGTGGACTCTTTACGAACAGTATTTACCACCCCATTCAACATGAAAGTGTGCTTTTAAATGTTCACGAGAGACTCCTTTTGCTCAAAGCCTTACATTTTCATCTGGATACTTCTCGACCTCTAGGGTAAAAAAAGATTCGTCAACTTTTAGCTACCCAAGACGTGTATGACGATGTGTGTGTAGCTTGTGACTTACACCCCCATTGGACAGATGTCCGTGCCTGGAAAAAAATGGGATTTTGAGGCTTGGACCCAAGAAGTGGCCCAGTATGCTCGAGAGTTGTGATCCTTCCTTTCAACGTCCAAAGAAAAAAGTTACTTTTCAACCTGTGTTAGTGACAGTACCAGAAGAACCCGTCACCCAGGACAGAACTATCGTGGACAGGCCTGAAAGACCCTTTCGGGAGGACACTTGTGATACCTTACCCCCTATAAAACTGGTCAGAACATTACCCAAAACATGTTGTACAGACACTTGTTTCTATTCCACGTTGATGGTTATCATGTGCCTTTTATCGTTGTACTTAAGCCTTTGGCTTTTATGTATTTTTGTCTTTCGTATTCATGTTTAAAACATTCAATAAACGTGTCCTGAAAAAAAGTATATAAACTCTCGTCTTGTCTGTTTTCGTGTCACAAGTGACATTCCTCACACTATGGCTACCTCTACTGTCTCTGCTCCCTCTTCCTCCACTGTCAAAGTCATCGACGAACACTTAGATCGTGCCAGTTGGGAGGCTTTTATCTTCGCTATCCCTTTAACATGCTCATTGCTGGACCTAGCGGTTCAGGCAAAACCGAATTCGTCAAACGTTTGATCGAACATAAACATCATTTGATCAATCGACCACCTCAGCGGATCGTGTGGTGTTACAAAGAGTGGCAATCGGCGTACAGCCTCTTGCGAGAAAGTCAAGGCGATTCCATCGTGTTTGTGGAAGGCATTCCTAAAGAAGACGACGGCATCGTCTCTGACTCCCGTCAAACCCATTTGGTCATTTTTGACGACATGTAAGGAGAAGACGAAGAAGAAATTAAACTGTGGTTCACGCGCAAAGGGCATCACCGTAATGCCAGTGTCGTTTACATCACCCAAAATTTATTTCAACAAAGTAAAGCCCATCGCACCATCAGTCTCAATGCGCATTACGTGGTCTTGTTTAAAAGCCCTCAAGATAAATCGCAAGTGCAAGTCTTAGCCAAACAGTTAGGAACGCCTTGGCTGACTCAGGCGTACGACGATGCCACTCAAACTCCACACGCCTATTTACTCGTCGATTTGAAACCTACGACCCCCGAGGATTTGCGATTTCGTACCCACTTGTTTCACCACTGGTGCCAAGACGGAGGGCCTGTCCTGTACACGTCTCCGTCTTCGACTTAACTTCATTCCACAAAAAAAAAAATCTATAAAAACCTCAGACACTTTTGTCTGTCTCACACACATTTTGAACATGACGTCCCTTCAGTCGCATCTTCCCGTCAAATTGATTCGTGCCTTGTATGGCATCAGTCGAGAAAAAAATCCACAAATACGAGCTCGTGTCTTAGAAGCTAGTCTCAAAGAAGTCTTACAATGGTTCACGGTGACGGCACGTCAATTACTCCAAGGGATCATTCAGATTCCTCATCAAACCAAACGCTTTTTTGATCGAAACAAAGTCGCTTTGACCCAACTGGCCGATCCCCGCATCGACATTGAAACCAAAAAACAAATCATTTTGAAACCTGGAGGGAGCGGTACTCTAGGAGGGGTCATCATTCGCTCTCTCTTAAGATGGGATCCTAATGCCCCCAAACTTCTCCCCAAGAAAAAAGTCAAACGAAGCTCCAAGAAGAAGAAAAAGACCAGGGCCCCAAGGAGAACTTCTCCAGTGGCGGGACCCTCCTCTTACCAGACACCACCCCGGAAAAAGAAAAGAAACCCCCAGAAAAAGAAACAGAGAAAAAGTCCCCAGAAAAAGAAAAGTCCACAGAAGAAAACTAGTCGCAAGAGAGGCACTTCGGCCAGGACGCAACCTTACACTCGCAAACCACGACCTGCAAAGGCGGTGACCGCGTCTCCGGCAGCCTCACGTTCATCCACTTCTCCGTTGATGACACCAAGAACTGAAGAGTACTTGAAGACGTTGATCACACCAAGAACTTCTCCGTTGATGACCCCAAGAACTTCCCCAGTGGCAGGACCCTCCAATTTAGTGGCAGTGGCTGCTGCTCACAAAGTACCTTTTCCTAAAATCAAAGTCCAAGAAAGATCGGGCATGTTACAAAGTTTACTGGATTTGTCCAAGCAAGAACTGGCTCGATTTAGTCCGTTGCGTACACCTGCACGACGTGTCATGCCTGTCCTGAAGTTGATACGACGTAAAGATAATCAGTGGCGACGCGTTCCAGTATAAAAAAGGCCTGTGACCAAGTCGGGGGTATCAGTGTTTTTGGTGCTGAAGACTCAAAGATGTCACCCTCCAGAAAACATCCCTCTTCTAAACAGCCCCAAGGAAAGAAAAGAAAAGGACTGCCTCCTCGTTTAGTCAAACATGGGGACATGTTATCTGTCCTGTCCAAAGCTTCTCCACCTCTACGAAAAAAACTCATTCAATCAGCCTCCAAAGAGGTCATCGATACCGTGTGCGAATGCTGTTTGAACGTCTTGAAAGGCACGATCCCTTTGTCCAAACACCAGAAACAATGCTTAGGCAAACATCGTCACGTTCTTCGCCAAATGGTTCAAAAGAACATTCCCATTCGTCAAAAGAAGAAGATGTTGGTCCAACGTGGAGGCATTTTATCCCTCTTGTTAGGCCCCTTACTGAAAGGAGTCTTGGGAACCATGTTGGGAGGACTGGTGGGAGCAAGATAAAAAGGCCTTCGGAAGTCCCAAGATCTCAGAATCGACCCCTGACAACCCCATGGAAGGACGAAAACTAGCTTTAGTGCCTTACAAACGATGGATGGAATACCATCGTTGGCAAGAACAACGCACCCCGCATTTACCTCCCAATCCCAATTTGAGCGAGATGTCCCAGTTACAACACGAATTGCAGTCCTTGATGGATCGCCAAGATTTGTCCGAAACAGAAAAATCGCAAAAGTACAGTCAACTCTTGCAACTACTGCAACTCTTTCACCAGAAAGCTTTAGACAAAACAGATCTACCCACTCTGAAAGATTTTAAGACCTTGATGAAAAGTCCAGCACCATCATCACTACCACCACCAACACCACCACTACTACCATCCCCAGGGGTCACCAGAGATGCTACCCCACGAAGACCTGAGGAAGAAGAGATGCGAGAAGTGTTTCAAACACCGTCAGCAGCTCCCATTTCGAGTAAGATTGCAGCATCTTTGTTGACCCCGTCCCCCACACCCCAACGAGAAGAAATGAAAGCTTGGGTTAAAAAGATGATGTCCACTCCTCCTTCGACAGAAGTGAAAAAGAAAGAAGAGAAACCAGAAGTGAAAAAAGAAAAGAAGACCAAAGCCATTCCATTGCCACCTCCACCACCACTACCTTCGACTTCTACTCCCGTAGCCCATCGGACACGTAAATCCGTTTCTAAACCACCCTTTCGACCCACCCAAAGTAGCATCACCGAAGAGTGGGTGACTTATTAACACACAAACAAACACAAAAAATGGAAAAAGTCTTAGCCAGCATTTACTACGATCCCTCCCATCCTGCAGGTTACGCAGGAGTTCAAAAATTGTATCGTGCTGCCAAAACGCGACTGAAAAGTCTCCGTTTACCTCAAGTGCAACGATGGTTACACAAGAACAAGCTACCTACACTTTACACAAACCCATTCGACGCAAGTTTTCCAGAAGTCGCATCCGAGTGGAAGGCATCGATCAGCAATGGCAAGCCGATTTAGCCGATGTCTCTCATTTGGCCAGCTACAATCATGGCTACAAATATTTGTTTTGTGTCATCGACGTCTTTTCCAAATTTGCCTGGGTCGTGCCCTTGACTTCCAAATCGAGCAACGAGTTAGTGCAAGCCGTGCAACGAGTGTTGAAACAAAGCGGTCGTCACCCTCTTCGATGGCAAACGGACAAAGGTACCGAATTTCTGAACCAAGCTTTCCAAAAAGAATTAAAGAAACATGACATTCATTTCTTTACCACCGAGAATCCCGAAACCAAAGCCAGCATCGTGTAACGTTTTCAACGCACTTTGAAAGAACGCATGTAAAAATATTTTACGCATCTACACACTCTGAAGTACATCGACATCTTACCGCACCTGGTACAAGCGTACAACCAATCTTACCATCGAATCATTGGACGTGCCCCGCAAGAAGTGACTCCCGACAACGAAGTGCTGGTGTTTGAGCACCTGTTTGGTACGTCCCCGACGAGGGCTGTCCCCAAGAAAAGTGGAGAGTTGGCCGTAGGAGATTGGGTGCGCATTGGCAAAACCAAACGCACTTTCGACAAAGGTTACTTACCTAACTGGACGACCGAATTGTTTCGTGTCACTGGACGAGTGCATGGCCGTCATCCTACCATCTATAAATTGGAAGACATGAACGGAGAAGTGCTCAAAGGAATTTTTTATTTGCCCGAGTTACAACGTGTCACCAAAAAAGAAGACGACGTGTACGACATCGAAAGCATTCTCGAACGCAGAACCCGTAAAGTGGGCAAACGACGTGTCAAAGAAGTCAAAGTACGTTGGAAAGGATATCCACCCAGTTTTGATTCTTGGATCGACGCTTCGCAAGTCATCGACTATAAAAAGAAGTGACCATCATGCCCTTTCACACAGACGCAGGTACGTCGACCACTCCTTCACCTAGTTCTTCTCTGCAAGATTTACAAAAACAAACCTTGTGGGTGTGGTGCGGAGAACGTGTGCCTAAAACGCAAATCGTCTTTTTCTGCCAAATCTTCGTGGTGTATTGTGTCATCGGGGCAGCCATCGCCAATTTGAGTTCGCAACAAGGAGACAAACAATTGTGGACCATTTTATTGAGCAGTTGCATCGGTTACCTGCTTCCTAATCCCTCCCTGAAATTCACCTCGAACGGGAACCACGGGAACCTAGTGTCCAATGTCAGTGCCAGTCACCAGTCCAACAACAACAACAACCCTATTTTGGGCGGAGACACGCCTCTGACGTCCAGTAACCCCTCGGACAGTCACAGAACACTGGAATTATGAGTCACCAAAACCAATTTTACTTAACCTTACCCAGTGACAGTTCCATGGAGGTGTTTCCCAAGAACACGTTGTGCTGTTACACGGCCAAATTACCTCAGGCCATCCCATTAGATCACGAAGCCCATTGGGAAGTGGCTTTAGTGGAAATCATTCACCCGACCCAAGTCCTCAATGTCCTTCCCAATCAAAATTTTTTTACGGTGGAAGTTCATGACGAGTCAATGCAAAAGTACTTGAATACCCATGTCAAATATGATCACAAAACCTATGATGACAAAACTCAAAAGTGGTCCTACCACTTGTTGATTCCCCCAGGCTACTATTTTAGTGGTCAACATTTGGTCAGCACCATAGCCTCCAGGTTTAATGTCGTGTTTCTGAAAGCTTTGGAAAGTGTCAAAAAAAGTGTCTCCATGGAGTACCACAAAGCAGCTCGTCGCTTCCTGATGAAATTTGACGGGGGTAAAATCATGTCTTTTTTATTTTGTCCTGAATTGTTTGACATGTTGGGCGGGGACATGGACATGAGCATGGCCATGCTCAAGAAAAACGAATTACCAGTCATTTCCGACAACGATTCTTTTACCAAGTTATTTCGTGCCCCAGTAGAACTGAACCAAGGACTGAATTTGATGTTTGTGTACTCCGATGTGGTGGAGTATAACGTGGTGGGACACACCTCTGTGCCGTTACTGCGTGTCATTCCTTTCAAAGTGGATTCTGCCACGAGCGCTGACGAGGAAGGTGGAAACACTTACCATGTTCACCGCGAATTTGTACATCCTCACTATTTGCCTGTCAGCAAGTCGTATTTGGACACGGTCAACATTGCTATAAAAGGAGATCTGGGACAAAATATTTCATTCACCAAAGGAAAAGTCACGGTGAAAGTCCATTTTCGAAAACGGTTCTCTCACGACTCGTAAGTCATGTATCCAGTGTACCGAGGGGTTGCTCGACAGCGAGGACACGGTTTAGGAGATATGTTAAAATCGTCCTTTCGTTTGGTGGCCCCAGTCTTGAAACCGATGGTGACACGCGGATTGCACGTCTTGAAAGATGCGGCATTGACGCAAGGCAAAGAATTTCTCCAAAATGTCATCATCGACAAACAAAACCCCAAAGAAGCTTTCATGAGGGCAGGCAAAAATGTCTTGCTGCAAACGGGTAAAGACCTTTTGTGCCGACGAGAAACACCTATAAATGCCCTGCACGCTACCGAGTCAGGCATTCAGCAAGGACAAGGCAGAAAGAGACGACGAAGAAAACACCCTTTCACCAGACTTCACACGTCTAAAGCTAGAAAGACAAAGAAAAGAAGAACCGTTCGAGACTTAGACGTTTTCGATTATTGAGAAAGAACAAAAAAAAATGATGCACCGAGATTCTTGCCCTTGTTCCAAGTCGGAACTGGATCTGTTTGCCATGCCGCCCACCATGATGACCATGCAAGAATCCCAATGGGTGGAATTTCACCCGGTCTCCTCTTTGACGGATTCTGCTCCCATCGAGTTTGACATCAAAGGTCAGCCCGAAGATTACATCGATCTGAATAGCAGTTACCTGTACTTGAAAGTCAAAGTGATCAAAACGGACAACACCAATCCTGGAGCCAATGATAGAGTAGCTCCTGTCAACAATTTCATGCATTCCTTGTTCAGTGAAGTGGACTTGTACTTGAATAACAAACTGGTCAGCAGTAACATGGATACTTACCCTTATCGTGCCTACCTGGAAAATCTCTTGACGTACGGAAAAGAAGCCAAGAATACTCATCTGGATGCTTGCGTGGTATGGAAACCTGACACGGCAGGTGTAGGCACGTTTAACGACACAGTCCTCACAACAGATGACGAAGCTCACAATGTGGGGTTTAACACACGTAGAAATAAAATTCTGCAAGGGCGAAGTTTAGAACTGATGGATCGTTTGCATTTGGACATGTGGTTACAAGAAAAGTATTTGCTGAACGGAGTGGATATCCGTCTGAGACTGAATCGTAGCAGTGCCGCTTTCCATTTGATGGCCCATGCCAATGAATACAAAACTTTCATTCAAGAAGCCCGACTTTACGTTCGTCGTGTGGAAGTGTTACCTAAAGTGGGAAACGACGTCAGTCAGACGTTGAGCAGAACAACCGCCAAGTATCCCATACGACGCGTAGAAGTGAAAACGTTCACCATTCCTGTTGGACAGCGATCCATGATCGAAGATCATCTGTTCCAAGGACAGTTACCCAAACGTTTGATCGTTGGTATCGTCAGGAATTCAGCTTTCAATGGACTTCACAACGAAAATCCTTTTGAGTTTCGACACTTTGGCGTGTCCAAGATCGAAGTCAGTCGCGACGGCAAGACCTTGTGTACCCGACCCTTTGAGCCTAACTTTACCCAGAACAATTACTTGAGATCGTACTTGTCCCTGTAAGAAGCCACGGGACAGTTAGGAACCAACACCAGTCATGGCATTACGTACGAGGATTATGCAGGAGGCTATGCTTTGTGGGGTTTTGATTTCACTCCAGACCAAGGCAGCGACGAGGGACATTTCCACCCTATAAAATCCGGCCAGATTCGTGTGGAAATTCAGTTTGCAAACCGAGACCCTGCTGATCCAACGTTGAACGTCATCCTGTATGCAGAATTCGAGATTACGATAGAAATCAACAGTTTGGGAGAAGTCATTCTAGATTATTAGAAGCCATGGAAGACTGTTATCCCTCTTTACCTAGTGGAGAAACTTTGGACATGGAATGTGAGGAGACCGTGGAAGAATCCCAAGACAAAGACGAAGAAGTGATCATGATGAAGTCAAGATGGCCAGAACAAGAAGCCCATTTAGTCTCCTGTTTTGCCAAACACTTGGTCGAAAAAATGACGGAATTGATCAAGAAAGATTGCTATGGATGTCAAAACGATCATCCCAGTCAAATTCAACACGATAAATGCCTGACGCTGAGTCAAAAAGAAAAATTGAACGAGTATCTGGACGAAGCTTGGAGTCTCATCTCGGACGAAGTCGTGTTGCATCAGTGGTATAAAGATTTGCGTGAACATTCTTGTCCACCATTAACCACTCAAGAGATCCATCGTATCGAAGCTGTCCTGAATCAGAGTGAGGAGACGAAACGAAGAAACGGTTATTTGTCAGACATTTTCAAGCAAAAAGTCAGGATCGAATTGATGACTTATTATTACCTGTGAAGAAGAAAAAAACCACACAAAAAAATGGATACCTGGGAACTTTATTACCTTTTGAACCACAGTTCGTATACGGCTTCTTGGAATCCTGTCGTCTGTGCTAAAGATGAACTCCCTCATCGCAAACCTCAAGACCATCTAGCTTATGTGATCAACACGGACGACAGTCATCTCCCAGGAACCCACTGGGTAGCCGTTTACTTTCCTCAAGAAGGATGTGTGGAATATTTCGATTCGTACGGATTGCCCCCTTTGGAAGACGATATCATTGACTTTATGAGAAGAAATGCTCAGACCACCCGATTCAATAATGTGAAATTACAAGGCACAGATTCCTTGGTGTGTGGACATTATTGTGTGTATTTTCTGCATCATCGCAGCCTGGGTTATTCCTTAGAACATTTAGTGACTCATTTTGATCCTCGTTCTTCTTCTAGAAACGATGTGAAAGTAGATCGATGGTTTTGTGACCATTATGCTTATCTTTTGTCTCAAGCTAGGAAACGTAGTGTCCATCAATGGCCTAATGACTTCCAACAGTGGAAATCACAATTTCATTCACAACGTTGTCAGCCCTGTCCAAAATAATGTGTAAATTGAAAAAAATGTTTGTGATTTGAAAAAAATGTTTGATGTTATATTGTTGGAGTATTGTTAAAAATGTTAGAGTTGTTTGTTAGTGTTAAGTGATTTTGAATAAAAAATGTTGTGTTTTGAAAAAAATGCCTTTGTCTTTTGTTTGGCTATAAGAATGTTGATTCATGCTCTTTGACTTCTCTCTATCCCTCTCATGACACTCATTGAACGTTGCGGCTCGAAAACCGTAGAGGGATGTTTTCCTTCACGTCCGCGCTTTGACTTTAAGAACCGGGGTAGTTTCCAGTCTAACCATCCATTGTCGACTCATCCTCCTACGAAGATGTGCTCCAAACTAGCTAAGCTAAACGAAGCCTACGTGAATTTGCATAGGGTCAGACACAGTCTGATACCGAAACCAGAAGAGATAGAGAATGTGAGAATGTTAAAAGTCACTGAAGACCTGATAGAAGAGCTCTTCAGAGAAGAAGTGAACAGGGAGAAAGAAGAATGGACAGAGAAGTACAGACTTCAGAGACAGCAGCATCAGCAACAACAACAACAGCAGCAGCAGCAGCAACCTGAACCTGACAGAGGCTTTGTCGATTGTCGTATCGACACCAAAGAGTTCTTCTTCTCTTTCCGAAGAAGCAGACCTATCGTCAGAAAGTCTATCCTCAGAGGACGTCGCATTCTTAGAAACTAAAAGATTGCCATAGCAAACAAAAAAAAACAGCCCTTTTCAGGGCTACCCAATACTCTAGAAAAGAAATAACAATCCATTTGCCAATGTGTGTATGTAGAGTAGTGTGAATATAAACACTGACTCTCTTTTATAGTGTGAGTGTATGTGTTTGTGTATATGATTGTGTGTTTGTAAGTGCTCACGTACGTTTGTGTGGATAGTAGATTAAGATCATGTTTTTTGCTGTTTGAGGTGTGGGGAGAGTAGATTTGGGGTTTGATTGGATTGCTTTGCGTATGTGAATAGTATATTATTTGTTTAATAAAATTTTTTAGAATAGTGATGGGCAGTATAAAAAAGTGAGTGAGTGTTTCTTTTAGGTCCGCGCGTTGTTTGGTTATGATCTAGGTAAGATCAATTTTGTTTTAGGGGGATGTTTTCCATCACGTCCGCGCTTTCAGTATAAATTAAAAATCGTTCGGCAGTCTAGCTACCCTTGTTGATTGATCAACACCACCAGAATGAATACCAGACTAGCTAAACTGCTTGAACTTCATGTACATCTGGAATATGCTAGGCGTATAGTGAATGAGCTGGCTGCAGAGGCCATCGTAGAAGAGGGAAGGATGAAAGAGGAGGAGAGAAGAAACATAGAAGAGGAGGAGAGAAGAAACAAAGAAGAGGAGGAGAGAAAAAACAAAGAAGAGGAGAGAGGAAATTTCAGAATCCCAGAGACAGAAAATTGGGATTCTGAAGCCACTTATCCCGCCTCTGCTCTTCCCCCAAAAAGAGTGAAAAGAGACTGGAAAAGAAGATGTGTGTGTGTGGTGCTAGGCCTGGAAGGTGCCATCATTAACCAGGTGTCATGGAGTTCAAAAAAAAAACAAACAGTCCTTTTCAGGGCTACCCAATACTCTAGAAAAGAAATAGTAATCCATTTGCCAATGTGTGTATGTAGAGTAGTGTTTATATAAACACTGACTCTTTTTTCCTAGTGTGAGTGTATGTATTTGTGTTTGTAAGTGATCAAGTAGGTTTGTGTGAATGGTAGATTTTGTGGTTTTGTAAGCGCTCACGTAAGTTTGTGTGGATAGTAGATTTGGGTTTAATTTTAATGCTACTTCACGTATGTGGATAGTATATAATATGAGATGAGAAAAGTAGGGGATGTTTTTTGGTCGTTGTTTGGTCGTCCGCGCGTTGTTTGGTTATGATCTAGGTAATATCTATTTTATGTCTTGGGGATGTTTTCCTTCACGTCCGCGCTTTAACTATAAGAACCCACAAAGTTTGATGTTGGAACCATTCTAAGGAACAACTGAGACAAAATGATTCAAGTATCAGTTTTATTTAATCTATTGAGAGACATCTATTTTTGGATAATGGATGTAGAATATGTTGTAGGAAGAATAGAAGAGGAATGGAGGCATGGAGATATGAAAGACTTGGTAACCAGTCAAGTTCAAGGCCTAAAGACAGCAAGAGATATCATAGCAGGGATGATAGAAGAAGAAGTCAATAAGTCAAGAGGCTTCATTAACCCACCTTACTTCAGAGTGGGAAGTTTGAAGGAAGCACTGGATCATGTCATCCAAGTCCTGTGCTTCCTAGAAAAGATATTGTACTGGACAGAGTGGAGGAATGTAAAATGGGGGTTTGACAAGATGAAGAAAGGGGAAGATCTGATGAGAAAAGTAATGGAGGAAGAAGTAGAGAAGATTAAAGAGAGATGGAGGGAAGAAAGAAAAGATGAGGAAAACAAAAAGAAAAAGGAAGAGTTTGAGAGGCTTAACAACAATTGGATGAAGATACAGACGAAGTTTAGAGAGTTGGGCCATCCTGACTGGTTACCGGAGTCAGATATAAAGAAGAAGAAAGGATTATTAGAAAAGATAAGGGGATGGATGAAGAAGTGGAGGAAATAAAAGAAGAAGAAGAAACCCAAAGGCCCTTTTCAGGGCCACTCATAGGTCTCGAAAAGAGATTGACTTTCAATTGCCTACCCTTTTTTTATTTTTATTTTTTTTTTTTTAAATCCCATGTTAAATTTCCCTTGACGCTATACAGTCCCACCCTGTTTAAATTCCCTTGACGCTATACAGTCCCATATTCCCATGTTCAATTCCCCTTGTCGCTCAACAGTCCCAAAATCTATTTCCCATGTTAATTTCCCTTGTCGCTAAACAGTCCCACGATTTTTCGTCCATGTTAAATTTACATAGTCGCTAAACAGTCCCAGGGTGGTTAATGTTAAACTTACATAGTCGCTAAACAGTCCCAGGGGTGTTTTTAATGATAAGTCCCATTGTTGCTGAATCGTCCCTATTCACTACTATTCTTATATAATGTCATACTACATAAACAATTGTATATGGTTGCTGACAGTGACAACTCAAACATGTAATAAGACGTGCAGGGCGATTACTGCGAATTTTATATGGCCCAAATAAGATACGGAAAAACAGGTCCGAAGCCCTGTTTAATATGTTCCAACGGTGTTAATGGTAAACTCCAATTATATCATGATTGTGGAAGTCTTAATCATCTTAAGTGGTACTATAAGGAAAAAGAGAGAACAAGGAAACAAATGCCAACCTAAGAGGAGTATTTAGCAAAGAGGTGGTTGTAAATCTAGCTAACTTTTTGATGTAAAAATATATAATTAAAGAAATATTATATAATGAACGACTCATTGACGAATTAATCTCTGCAATTGATATATTTAAATCTAAAGGCTGTCTGCATACAACGATCTTCACACAATATAGTATCAGAGATATAGTTTTTTTTAAAATTAAATAACGCGCGTTATGATTGTGCTCGCGTTGATGAATATATTACATTCTGCGATGATGTATTCATTAAAGTTTGCAGACGTTGTTAGCTATGCTAAACTTAAGGAGCCCTATTAATTCCCCATGGCCGTGAAATATTGTACTTTTTGCAGTTCAACAGGTAAACCTATGGCAGCATTTGCTCAAATTGAAGACATTATTCAATTAACGTCAGAGAGTCTGCCATGCCAGGGTCTGTTAGACTTCTTTGGAAATGCGATTGAATTCATATTTTAAAAGATCAATTTTGGGTGAATAATGTATCAAATTTTTTATTGCGTTGATATGCCTCGTCTGCTTGACTGAATGACATAAATTACTATACTTAGACTAGTATTGTCATTACGTTTTTTCAGTCTGGTTATTGAATGAAGCGGGGTAAATCGTTTGATTTCCTTGTGTCTGTGTGAGGCCGTTTGTTTTCACACTCCTAGGCGGAAATTTAAAAAAAGCTATGGGTTTCATTTATCATCTGGACTTAGAATGTAACTACATTTCATATATTTTTCTTTTGGCTTTGATAGCTTTGAAATCAGACTATGTCAGAGACTAGTTTCATTGTACAAAAGCTTAGCCAGGTGTATAATTACGCTTATTCGGGTATAAACACGGCATCGTCGGAGTTAACTTGACGAAGTGTTTATCCTGGGAATCTAGGCGGGATGTACGCCGGGTTTTTTCAACTGTAACATAACTTTATATATTAGTGCCGAAATAACGCCAGATAACGGCGAGCGTGGCGCAGTGCATAATCATCGAAAATGACGGACATATGTTCGAATCACACCACGGACTAGATATATTTTTCTATATAGTCAGGAGACAGATGGGCTTGGCTGAGATGATGTAATATATATGAACTGAAATTGCAAATGTATGAATGCCATAAATTACTATAATTAGATACACATCATTATGTGGTAATCAGGTCGCTTAGATCACCCTTTGAACATGTTAGGATGTCGTTTGACACTAGAGGGGAGTGTCCTCGCCCAAATTAGCATTGGTCAATACAGATGCCTTTTGGCTTTAGCATAATATGTGAAACATCATAAGCTTAAGATGGTAGTTTTTAATATATATTTGGCCCATGAGGGCGGAGATCTCCTTTTTTTTTGATTCACGAATCGCTGATTTAAGAAATATTGTATTAGATAACGAGCATGAAAACGTTGATGCGATTTTTTCTGCGATAGAACAATTATATGTGGACGGCATCAAACAATTAATATTAAAACAATTGAAGATGGGTTTTAAATATTACAAGAAAGACTGGATAAGGGTAGATACAAATTAGCTGCAGAATTTTGATTCATCAAGTTCTTACCAAAGGCAATGATAGTTTCCCTCGCTAAGATCAGTGATGAAAACAAAATCTGAAATTGTTTCACTTGCAAAGGTCATAGAGAAAATTAAATCGATGCTGTATTGAGAATATGAAACGAAAACGTTTGTAGGTACGTGTGTAAGACAAGAAATTTGTGAAGGAGCATTCTGAAGAACCACTGAAGCATCCTGTGTGTGGAACTGGTGCAAAACATTCTACCCCCGAAAAATATAAAATAAGTATCACACAAATATAATGGAACATTGTTTTGTTTATTTGGGAACTTGTGTCTTTTTTTTCGGGGATGAGGTGTTTTTGTTGTTTATTTTTTTGTTGTTGCTATTATGGGACTATTTTATGGTAGGCAGTCTACGTTAACTGTATATCCTTATCAGTCGGACGAAATCGTATTCGTAACAAAGACGGATTATGACATCGTAAATAAACGGGATTAGTATGCACCGACACAATCAAATGGCCGTGGGAACATATCATTGATCTTTCGTTTACGATCATCATTCGTATATTCAAGTATATATTGCTCAAGTATCCGTCTCAGATCACTTGTGTATTTTTTTTGTATCTGTGATATTGTACCGGTGAGTATTTTACTAGAAAACTCCTGTATACGCTTCCCTTACTTGTGATTAATGTCACTGGACAACAAATTTTTACAAAAGTCATGTTACTGAAATAAAATTAGTCAATTCTTATCAATTTTTATGTGCTGAACACGAATATGACAGTCAAATTGCAAAATTGGCTCTAGTTTTTTTGTAATCTGCAAGAAATTAATGTTTACATAACGAAATGCATTCCAATAGTAAAAGGTCAACTGTAATAGCCTACCTATAAAAAATCAAGTCATTGACTACATCTTAGATTTCTTCGCCTGTCTCTTGTACAGCTGTTCGGGAGCATCTCTGAGGAGTGTCCAGCAGTAGTCAGCCAGCATTGTAGTGGACCATTTTCCCTGGTATCTTTGTTCCATTGTTGCGATATCTTGATGAAAACGTTCGCCGTGTTCATCACTAACAATACCACAGTTGCTAGGAAATAAATCCAAATGGGAATGAAGGAAGTGAATCTTTAGAGACATATTGCAGCCAAGTTTCTTATACTTCATCAACATGTCTTCTACTAGTTCCTTATAGTTTTCTGCCCTAACATTTCCGAGGAAGTTTGTAGAAACTAGGCGAAAAGCATTCCATGCTTGTTTCGCGTCACCTTCCAGCAAGTTGTTGAACCGGTCATCTTTGAAAAGCTCTCGAATCTGAGGACCCACAAAAACTCCCTCTTTAATCTTTGCTTCGCTGAGTCGAGGGAATTTTTCATGCAGGTATCGGAATGCTGGCAAAGTCCGGTCAATGGCTTTCACGAAGTTCTTCATCAAACCTAGTTTGATGTGAAGGGGTGGTAGCAAGATTTTCTGAGCCTCAACCAGAGCTGGGTGTTGGATATTCTTCTCTCCAGTGGCTACATTCTGCCTGTGAGTCCATTCCTTCCTCATGTAGTGCATTTCCCTTGCTCGGCTATCCCACTCGCATAAGAAACACATGTATTTTGTATATCCTTGCTGCAGTCCCATTAAAAGGGCAACTACCTTCAAATCACCACAGAGGTGCCAGCTGTACTTGTTATACTCAATGGAATTCAGTAGCTGCCTTAAGTAATCGTATGTCTCTTTCATGTGGACAGCATACGCTACTGGAATAGATGGAAGAATGTTTCCATTGTGCAAAAGCACAGCCTTGAGACTCAGTTTCGAAGAGTCCACAAATAGTCTCCATTCTTGTGGGTCATGAGTGATTTTTAAAGCATTCATGAGGCCCTCAATATCGGAACAGAATATCAGATTACTTTCCTTTCTGAAGAAAGGCTCCAATTGCTGGTGGCGCTTTCGATATGCAGTAATTGTGACATCTTCTTCTAGAAGATTCCATTGTTGGAGTCTTGATCCTAGCAATTCTGCCTTGTTCTTTGATAAGTCCAAATCACGAATCAGGTCATTTAGTTCTTCCTGTGTTATTCTGTGTGGGGTTGATGATGCACCACAGTGAAAATCTGGATCACTGCATGCTGATGGACCAGGAGAAGAACAGGTCGACTCAGCTTTGTCTTCGTCAGATGAATCAAGAGAATATTCTGCTGGAGGTTCTGGAATAGGAAGTCCCTCACCATGTGGAACTGGTCTCAATGCATACGGAATGTTTGGGTAGACTATTCTCGACTTCTTTCGCTTCGTTATTCCGCCGGAAAGAGGAGGAACCAAGCAGAAGTAACAGTCATTTAGGTGGTTGCTTGGCTCTCTCCACACCATTGGGACTGCAAACGGCATTGATGACCTTTTGCAATTCAACCACTGTGAAAGCTGTGTTGTACATGTAGCACAGTATATATGCGGAGCCCAAGGCTTGTCTTGGTCACCAACCTTGCATCCGAAGTAAAGATGATATGCCTTCTTCACTTGAGAATTGATACTTTTCTTCTGGTTGGCAAATGTCACTTCCCCACAAATATAGCAAAAATTGTCCGCGGTATTAACACACTTTCGAGGCATTACTGTTCTTTATTGTACGTAAATGGATAAAATAATAAGTTTTATGTAACAGTAGCTTGAACTGTCTCGCACAACGTCTAAAATATTTTAAATGCTGAACCTATCTGATTGGGCTTTATATAGTACACTGCTTACGTCAGCTTCAGCAGCCGCCTGGCATTAGTATAATAGGCCTCCACATGTATAGTACACTGCTGACGTCAACTTACTTCAGCAGCCGCATGGCATTAGTATTGCATTGCATCAGAAAATGATGCAATCAACTGTGGAATGTGAGCATGATGGTATTATGCAATGTTACATCATTATTCCGGATGTTGCTGCAGTCCTACTGGAGAAATTTACACAGTGAAACATAGAAAATGAGGTATATGAATATCTTCAAAACGAGAGCCAATAAAAAATTTTCACGGTTATATTCGTGTTCGGCACACCAAAATACTACAGATTAGGGCCTTTTCAAGTCAGTAATGATTTCACTGTTGACCAGTGTGTTACATCATCATACAACCATCATCATACAACCATCATCATACAACCATACCGGGTATTCTTTACCATCACTACTCTCCTGATACCCGTTATAGCACGGTCTGTCCAATCTATACATTGCCACTGTTTTCAATACTCTGGAAGTTTTACAAATATTCGTTTGTCTGAGCAAGTATCAGATCTACCAGCGGCCATCCCAGCATAGTTCTGATAGACGACTTATATGTGTCAACAGCGTAATCGGGCGTTGATATTTCAATGGCATCTCTTAGCTTTGGATCACATACCGTAATTGCGATTGTTTATTCTTTCTCTGTTATAGATTTGATTCTACGCTGAAGTTCATCTTTCATTTTTTCGATTTGATGTGATCCTGTTGGAATTTCCAAAATGTTCCAGTCAGGGACCTATGCCCAAGTGCCGTCATCTTAATATTTATACGCGAATACCATTATATTGTTAGCTTATAATCCACCAAATGATTTTGATTTGATATTTGGCCAACTATTACAAACTCGTAATTTTGCAACGTCTAAACTTCTACCACTGGGTTCTTTTATCGGTGTAGAAAAACTGATATCAAATTCTGGCTGAGCGGACGCCTCTGATATCATCGTGGTCGCCAATGGTGTTGTGTTAGTAATAATCAACTCCAGTGGTGCAGCTATTTCTGCGGTGATTATTATTTATACAGATTATAAATGCGGCGACTGTGTCGTCCTCAATGACTTAATGCTGATTGGCGCAAATTTACCATCTGATATTTCGCCTTCTTTTAGCCCTGATGATACTAGCAATGATATGGCTGCATGTTCATTTGTTGCAATCTTCAGCATTTCTGTGTGTGCGTGTAATTTCTTACTCGTGTCCATTCATAGTTTTCTCGCAATAATATTAAGAATACCAGAAAGGACAACACAAACAGAAACACCAGTTTATTTCGGTGGTGCTATAACGTATGTTGCTGATTATGCACAGCGATGCCTGCCACGCAAATGTTTGATTATATCTGTAGGATTGTGTCATTGACATTATATATAGTACTAAGTCCTAAGTTATCAAATGAGGTCTTTTTGCGACAAAATTACAGACACCACCAATAAATCACCGCATTTAACTTTTTATCTTCTGGATCTAATATGAATGTTTCGTCGATATTCTGATTTAGCACTTCTGACGCGGTTCCAGACAAATCTATCGGTTGAATGACGCCATGGATATATCGTAAATATACTAAATTTTGCAGAGCTGAACAGAGAGCCTGTACACGCCGGTGACCTCAACGTAATGTTTGATTGTGTTATTTTGTTTTGACCATGTTACCGATTCAGACCCCACGGTGTATATGGCGTTGATGATGGGGGCCATATCTTTCTGATTTTTTTCAGCGATGTCAGTGATTCTGCTGAATATATCTGCAGGCGTTTTGTTAATCGTTGTGACTGATTTTTTAACGTTGACTAGATCACTGAGTTTTGTGTTAATTTCAGCGAGCTTTATGTCTACGACCTATGGATTTCCAAAGTAATCGTCGGTGACTTTATCAAGTTTCTGAAAGCTTTTGCGAAGGTTCTTAAACTCGTTTAAATAGCATCATAATCAGATCTCAACGTGGATAATTTACCAATGATCGCAGTGTCATTGTCGTCCGATTATTTCTTTCGTGCAACGTCATCATCTCATGCTGTTTCTCGCAGAAGAACAATTCTATGTCCGTTCATGTTCAGTTCACCGGTCATTGTATCATCTGTTTTAGCAGCATGGTGCCAGATCGATGTATTTAAAAAACATTATTTTGGTGGCGCCAATCCAAACTAATAAAAAAAAACAACACTGCTTGAGTCAATAGCATATTTAACCACGTGAGTACATGGACCTGAACTTCCATCAAGATTAATGATACCAGTTTCAGCGTGATTTGGTTGTTCTGGTAACTGATCACACATAAAAAGTCCTCTAAAGTTTATGATGCCGAATCGCCGAGCAGCATCAAGTAAATCAAAATTTGACACGGGAAGTTTAGTCCAATGTAGCAAATTGTTGTTGGTTGTCATAGACCCGATTAATCGTACCGTATTCCTGGTAGTCTTATACCCCGTCCCTTTTACCTTTTTCTTTTTCTTCTGAAGTCTTTAAACCGCATCCCGTTGCTTTCGTCAATGCCATCTCAGCAGCGGTTCCAATGGCACCGAACCCAGCTGAATTTTGCTACAGCTGGATATGCATCGGCAATAAACGCTGGTATTGCTGCACAGAGTGAAAATATACCACCAGACTTTATTGTACCATTGATCGCGCTCGCAAAAAGATCAAATTAAACGTCTGTCTTTGATTTCTTGGCGTCATTAATGCCTGTTTTGGGGGTCGTTCAACGCCATTGATTGCAGAAATATTGATGTTTTCTGAAGCCGATTGTAGCTTTTTGATCTGACCAAGAATCATTATAACATTGACTTGTTGATATGACATTTTATACAACATTATGAACGATTCAGTTACATGTTTTCTACAGGTGTATCAAGGACCTTCATTCGTCCATGATTTCGAGCTACATTGTTTTGTCTGATAATATTACAGCAATTGCTCTGTAACCACCAGGTGTAGCTGGTGGTAGTGCTACAATAGCTCCACAGTGTATGTCAACGACTGATTATCTGAACAAATATAAGTGTTCCATTGAGAAATAATAGATCGGATATAAGGATATGAAATCACACTGAGATATCTGCAAACCGGATTCAACAATCTGGTCACGCCCCATAAATGTCATCAAACGATCATACACACGTGCAACATGATTGCTCCCAAGATTCAATAACACTTCTTCGGATGGTTCTTAAGGTCCATTTATTCTCAAAGAAACTTCACGAACCCCCATAGTGTCAAACACCATTCGGTTTCGCGTCTGTGAATCTACTCGGGTGTTATTCTGACAATCTATGAATATAGGTTATGGTGCTGAAACTCCCTGCTGTGATGCATGTGAATAACCCTGCAACAATAATTTGGATACTGTCTGTAGTCATCTTCAACCATGACAATGCTGATTTGACGCCGCTATCCAAGAAAAAGAGCAGCGATTGTTCTTCAGTCCGTGATGGTGTTATTGTTGGCATCCACAACGAAAGATTTCTCAGTACCACTTTACCATTGTCAACCCCAACAATGCGACTTCAGTTTCTGCGGCATTGATTATGCTACGGTTTTCGGGGTGGTCAGTGGTATATATGGCGAAAATCATTGATGGACGAGCGGACCGCAAATAATCATCGGAATATCTTGTCAGGCCCAGTATCATCGTGACAACGTCAACATTTTTGAGACATGATTCAGTGGTCTTTCCATATGTGGCGCTGATAAACAACGCCATAACACCATTGTTATAAAAACTAACTCGATCTCATTTTCATAGTATATATCTGCTTTCAGAAATTTACCATCGGTCTCAGTGAATGCTTGTATCCTGAACGTGTAATTCGATTCGTCAGGTACACGAGCATCATAAGAATAATATTGATATTTACGCATTAATTCAACTTTGAGGACAGGTACGTCCATGTCAATTGCGGAATCAGATGCACGCTCGAACATCATACACTATCAGACTTGCGGTTATATTTTTTCTCTCGACAGCTTGTTTTTTGTTTTGTTTTGTTTGTTTTTTTTGGGGGGGGAGGGTTCCAGTGGCATATCAGATAATTATTTCAGTCGTTAATATGCAGCTTCTTTTAGTATTTTACTGACACTTGCTGACATTACTTCGGCGAAGGGCAGTTTTGTTGGCTGCAGTTTTGTTCGTATTAATCGTGAGAGTCCGTCTCAGATCGCTGAGAATGCCTTACAGCAACATCACCAACAGCACCAATATCTGTGTCACGAACAACGTCGATGGCTTTCATTCTTAATTGTTTTGCAATCGTGATCACTTTTGGGGCTAACGTTATGAATAGACCTTAAACAACATTGCCAAATCCATCTCCATAAATTACCTTACATGTTGGTAATCAGGAATTACTCACCCTCTCTATTACGGGTCCACGTTGAACATTGTTTATAATTATGTTATTTTGTTATCACTAACCTAATGATCAATCGCTGTTGTAATCCGTAAAAAGATCGTCAACAATAATTGCATCGATAAGTACGCGATAGACATGTTTATCCAAAACACTGCTTGTGTGTATACTCTGACAAATCGTAGCTGCTTCATTGACGAATTCGGGAGAATTATTGCTGGCTCGTCTTCCACCAATCAAAATTCCTAGTCGATCAATATCAGCGAGGTCGTTATTAGGGTAAACTTTATCGTGAATCTCCGGTGATTTAGGGATTACATTATTTAATTGTTTCTTACGACCTCGAGGTAAGACCACTTCCGGTTAAATCAAGGTGGTACGAATGGTGATTTGTTTTGGGGCGATAATATATCCCCAGGTAATAGCGTGCCTGCAGCTTCTTTGACTTGTTTCTCAAAAATTGTAAATTCACCCTTATATCTGCCCCGATTTGTTTTATATAAAGGGACATTCAAAACACAAAAAGAACCCAGTTCGTTTCTGGAACATCGACGGTTTTCCCGATCTAACAAAGCATCAGGAGATGAATATCTTGTCTCAGCAACCGCTATAGGTCTCTCTAGAACTTTTTTAAAGACTTTAATCTGAAAATCGGTAGATGGTTTATTAACAGATTCTGGTTCTGGCGGTAAAAGATCATTTGTCTTGCCGATCTTGGTCGACATCCTCAATTACTTGTACTTTCTGCCGTAACTGGGGATAAGCAACAGTTATTTCAGCTGGATGTTCTCGTAGAATCATTTTTTTATATAGCTCTTTCTGTTATTTTTCCTGTTGCTTTAGCGATTTGTTCCAGGGTTGGAAGAAGACCTTTGTTAGTCTCTGTGACCGATTTAAGCAATTCTACTGCACCTTCTATAAATTCTTCTTTGGCCTCCTCACGCTGTTATAATTCCTGTTTGACAGTATCAAGGACGGGGAGATATTTCTTAACTGTTTCTAGTTAGCGCAGAATCACTCATACACAGATCTTATACTAAAATGTACTACATCAAACAGTCCAATATCAGCAAACCCAGCGACGTGCGCGAACAGTTGTGTTACAGTTTTCTAGTAATACTCATCACCGATTATTACTTTTTTTTAAAAGACAATTCATTTTGCTGTGGCTCAAAAATAAGCCAGCTATTCTGTAAAAAAAAATCATAACACACTACAATGGGAACTATTAACTTTTTTATCGGGACCTTTGAAGGGTCCGAGCTGGTCTTCATTACTCTTGTAATATTTGATAGAAGGTTCGTTGTTTAAAATAGACCATTAGAAACTTAAATGGGAATGGTCATTTTTCATAATCATAATGTTTTGATAGAATTTATATACATAAAAAGACCATTAGAAACTTAAAATGGGAGGTCGGTCCACCTCTTCTGCTGCTGAGACTTGCACTAAGTATAGGAAGCTATTTTACCTTTGATAATTTCAACAACAAATAACTGTTATTATGACAACAGACAATTGTAACAGCAGAAGGAAAATGTTATCTTCTAAAAACATAAACTGGTGTATATAATAGTTCAAAACTGTAACTGTAAATAAGGTGTCTAAACAGCTTCACAATTCTATACTAAAGACGATCTTAAATTACCCTCGTTTGTAGAGTTCCGAATTTTCTACCTCCTCATTCCCACCCCCAACGGCAAAAATCATCGAAACTTTGTACAGTTTCGCTGTGCCTTCGAAGTAAGTCTTCCGAATCATCTCCTGCCAGACTCTTTTTATTTATTAATAGTTTCCGTAGAAGAGCTAGTTACCCTTACTGATTATTAATTTGGATACAAGTGGTCCAATATATATTATAGTATCAACTTACGTACTGAATTCGCATTTAATCATGCAGACTTCACTTGTTATGATGTGATAATCCTTAATCTCTAAATAATAAAGTCAGTTATAGACCACCAGGAATATTGCTATATTTAAAATATTGCGTGTTGCTTAAACCTCAATATTATTAAAACAAATTAGAATTTACTTTCTTTCAGTTCTCAATATGTCATTATATCCAACCTTATTGATTATATAATAAATATTGTTTATATCGATTTTCATAATTGTTTAAATTAATATGAATTATTAATTTTTGAAATTAGCAAACTTGAATTGTGGTATAGCATGTGCATTTTCTTTTCAACATATGTACATATCAGCATGTATATACATCTAAACATGAATGACTTTTATCTTTCACTTTCTCTTTTATTTTATTTCATTTTATTTTATGACGGTAAATTTTCTTTTATAACCGCAAAGAAAGATAAATCTTAAGTCCCCTGATCTACACGCATGCGGATTGCATTTTCGCCTGACCCCAATAGTTTACTCATGTAATTTATTTTATATACACGCATATCTATACAAGCGAAATATAGGTTAAATAAATACGCTAAGAATGTATTATTCCGTGTACAGGTATAAGTTTTGGTTACAAAAGGACGCCACTTCACAAGGTGCGTTCATGTGCAAAACAGCTTCCGTAGAGCTAACAGTCAAAACTGGTGTTATTTTCAATAATTTTATATACTTAATTATAAATTAACTGATCAAGGTACACATCTTAACTTTTCAAAACGATTGAAATTAGCTAATCTTCACCCACCGTCTGGTCCAGCAGGAATAATAAGAGCTACAAACTTCAGTTAGCAGTTTCATAAAATGTGATCAGTCAGAGATCAGTGCTCATGTTTTTGCAAACATACACGTTGATGAATAAAATAGTTCTAAAACGGGCTGCATATCAGTCATTTATTTACCTTGGAAAGAATACAAAGGTACCAAACAATGATGTTTACCCCTTAGATTTGTGCATTTTAAACAAGATCGGTATAGCATTGTAAAAATGTTACATTATATCCAAACTACACCATTTTCTGCATAAACTGCTATATTCAGTGCATATACGTTTTATTTTTAAGTTTTGCATACCTTTGAGCATAGAGAACAATTTAAGAGCATGCATATGTGCAATGTTACAGCAACGGTGCCTCGACGTTAATTCCGCGTGTAAACATATCACAGCTTTACGTAAAGCAACGTTGAAGAGACATTGTATGATAGCAGGGCTACTATTTTCATTTGCCTCTTTAAAGCTCCATAGCCGCCGTTTATCATAATTTTCACCATTCTAGCACTCTAACTCAAGTTGGTAAGGAACGAAATAATTTGTTATTTTAAAACAAATATCTGACATAAACCGTTCATTGAAACATTCAAAACGTCAGGTTTATACAACGTTCAAAAATTCAGTTAAACATTAAGAAGTGCCACCTCTCAATACAGTCAACGAAGTTGCACGTGATTCCGTTCTTTTTCTGGAGTGCTCCAAAAGTAGTGAGGTGATGTATTTGACAAATTCCGTTAGTGGCTAATGACAACATTCGCACGTGGTACACAAATTTATTCGAGAGGGAATTAAGAAATGCAAGCCCGCTTAAAGTGGATATGAGAATAAAAATGCGTACATTATTTAAAAATAAGACTGAATATTAGTATTCAGCTTGGCTGCTGGAATAATCTAAAGGGCAAACGTGGGCTGAAGACAACATCGCGTGGTGTTGACTTCTTATGTTTACAACGGTAACGTCTTCACATCATGTGTTCTAGCTTTCGACTAAAATCGGTTGACGAATGTCACTGATTAACATTGGGTTAATTCCTGCACCTGTAAATAATGGCAAGATTTCTCAGTCTGAGATAAAAATTACATGGCTCGTAGAGTGATGAAAAGTTGATCGTATCTGGCTTTAATGAAACCCAACGATGTTTATGGCCAATATCTTTCAAGATTCAGTATTATTCAGATGATGTGGCATAGACAACGTTTTGCACTTACATGCAGCATTGGAGCTTTAAACTTGTGTGTCCCCCAGATTTGGAAGGTGATCAGACACAATGTCCTCACAAAAAAATCAGCAAGACTTTCGTGAAAGTGGATGCAAATGTTAGAAAATGAGAAGATAAAATATCAGAAATAAATTGTCATGTTACTGAAGAAGGATAAATGAAGTAACAGATAGCGATCATCCAACATCATTTATTGGGCTGGTTTTGTCTGGATGGGTCATATGTACCCAGCTTGACACAATAAGGAAACACATTCCGTATTTTTTACAAACTATAGCATAACAGCTATACCTTTTCCATCCCGAGACATTAATAATTGGTATAATATATTTCCCTTATTGAAAGCAAAGAATTATTGAACAATCATTTATGTTCGCAAATTTACAACAGATAGAATTTTAGGGATATTGATGATTAATAGACCTTCTCAGAAAATACATTGCATTGCATTTTAGTAAGCAATCCCTATATATTCACAACATCAAGTGTGGTTAAAAATTGGTGTTGTAAGTAAAAATGAATAAAACTTAACAAAAGAGTCAACTTAGTCCTCAAGGACAATGTGTGATAAGGGTCGATTTTGGCCCCAAATCAGATTCAAATGAAACTCATAAGGATAAAAGGGGTTGCTTTCTCTTCATTAAATATGTGTTAAATTCTTATCAACGACCGCATGCAATAAAGAAAAGTGATCACAGTAGTGAAGGGGGAGAGATTAGCGTCAATGGGAATTAGCAATACAGACAACCCCTGGGACAGATTAGCGTCAATGGAAATTTAACATGGAGAAAAATCGTGGGTCAGATTAGCGTCAAGGGAAATTAACATGGAGAAAAATCGTGGGACGGTTTAGCGTCAAAGGAATTTAAACAGGGTGGGACTTTATAGCGTCAAGGGAAATTGAACATGGGATTTTTTTTTTAAAAAAATTTTTTAAAATAAAAAAGGGGTAGGCAATTGAAAGGCTATCTCTTTTCGAGAAATATGGCTGGCCCTGAAAAGGGCCTTTGGGTTTTCTTCTTCTGCTTCTAATTTCTTCTTTTTCTCCACCAAGTTCTTATTTTATCTCCTACACTCTTTCTCTTCTTTTCTTTCTTTTTTTCTCCTGCTCTTCTTTCTTCTTCTCTTCCTCTTCTTCTTTCTTCCTCTTCTCATTTTCTTCTTCTTTTTCAATTTTTTCGTTCCATTTGCGTATTCTTATTCTTTCCTCTTCATCCTCCTTCTCCTCCTTTATCTCTTTCATGACACCACTTATCTTGTCCTTTACCTTTCTTAAGTTATTAATTTCCATCTTTACACGATGGGGACTATAGGAATAGTGGTCTTCAACGAGTCTTATTAACATCTGCTCCATCATTCCTAAGTTGTCTAAAACGTCTTGCAATGTTTGCATTTTGTCAATTTGGTTAGAAGCCATCTTTTTTGTAGAATGGTTTGAACGACGAATACTGTGGGTTCTTATAGTGAAAGCGCGGACGTGAAGGAAAACATCCCCTGAAAACATAAAATTGATCTTACCTAGATCATGACCAAAAAACAACGCGCGGACGTGAAGGAAAACATCCCCTACTTTCTCATTTCATATAATAAAAACCAAAACTATATTCTCCACATACGCTAAGAAACAATAAAGAAACCCATAATCTACTATTCACACAAACATACCTGAGCTCTTACAAACACAAACACACAAACACATACCCTCACATTTTTTTTAATAAAAGAGTTAGTGTTTATATTCACACTACTCTACCTACACACATTGGCAAAAGGATCGTTATTTCTTTTCTAGAGTATTGGGTAGCCCTGAAAGGGCTGTTTTTTTGAACTCCAGATGCACCTATCTAATGGTTGCACCTTCCTGGCCTGGCGCCACACACGCATCTTCTTCCCCAGTCTTCTTTCACCTTTCTTCTTGGGAGTGCAGAGGCAGGATATGTGGCTTCAGAATCCCAATTTTCTGTCTCTGGGATTCTGAAATTTCTTCTTCTCTCCTTTTCCTCCTCCTCTTCTTCTTTGTTTCTTCTCTCCTCCTCTTCTTTTCTTCTTCTTTCCTCCTCCTCCTCTTTCATTCTTGCTTCTTCGACAATGGCCTCCGCGGCCAGTTCATTTAGTATGCGCCTGGCATATTCCAGGTGCATCTGGAGTTCTAACAGTTTCACTATTCTGGTGTTCATTCTTCTGGTGTTGATCAATCAACAAGGGTAGCTAGACTGCCGAGCGAGTTTCAATTTATACTGAAAGCGCGGACGTGATGGAAAACATCCCCCTAAAAACATAAAATTGATCTTACCTAGATCATAACCCAACAACGCGCGGACCTAAAAGAAACACTCACTCACTTTTTTATGCTACCAATCACTATTTTAAAATTTTTTATAAATCACTTCAATAGACTATCCACATACGCAAAGCAATCCAATCTAACCCCAAATTTACACCTCAAACACCAAAAAAGACATCATTTTAATCTACTATCCATACCAACTTACTTAACCACTTACAAACACAAACACACAAACACATACCCTCACATTTTTTAAAAAAGAGATAGTGTTTATATTCACACTACTCTGCCTACACACATTGGCAAAATTGATAGTTATTTCTTTTCTAGAGTATTGGGTAGCCCTGAAAAGGGATGTTTTTTTTTTTGTTTGCTATGGCATTCTTTTTTAGTTTCTAAGAATGCGATGTCCTCTGAGGATAGACTTTCTGGCGATAGGTCTGCTTCTTCGGAAAGAGAAGAAGAACTCTTTGGTGTCGATACGACAATCGACAAAGCCTCTGTCAGCTTCAGGTTGTTGCTGCTGTTGTTGTTGCTGCTGTTGCTGCTGTTGCTGCTGTCTATGAAGTCTGTACTTCTCTGTCCATTCTTCTTTCTCCCTGTTCATTTCTTCTCTGAAGAGCTCTTCTATCAGGTCTTCAGTGACTTTTAACATTCTCACATTCTCTATCTCTTCTGGCTTCGGTATCAGACTGTGTCTGACCCTATGCAAATTCACGTAGGCTTCGTTGAGCTTAGCTAGTTTGGAGCACATCTTCTTAGGAGGATGAGTCGACAATGGATGGTTAGACTGGAAACAACCCCGGTTTTTAAAGTCAAAGCGCGGACGTGAAGGAAAACATCCCCCAAACGGTTTTCGAGCCGCAACGTTCAGTGAGTGTCATGAGAGGGATAGTAAGAAATCAAAGAGCATCAATCCAACATTCTTCTAGCTAAACAAAAGACAAAGTCATTTTTTTTTCAAAACACAACATTTTTTATTCAAAAATCACTTAACACTAAACAACAACTCTAACATTTTTAACAATAATCCAACACTATAACATCAAACAATCTTTTTTCAAATCACAAACATTTTTTTCTCAATTGACAATCTACTTTAAACAGGGCTGACAACATTGTGAATGAAATTGTGATTTCCACTGTTGGAAATCATTAGGCCATTGATGGACACTACGTTTCCTAGCTTGAGACAAAAGATAAGCATAATGGTCACAAAACCATCGATCTACTTTCTCATCGTTTCTAGAAGAAGAACGAGGATCAAAATGAGTCACTAAATGTTCTAAGGAATAGCCCAGGCTGCGATGACGCAGAAAATACACACAATATTGTCCACACAACAAGGAATCTGTGCCTTGTAATTTCACATTATTGAATCGGGTGGTCTGAGCATTTCTTCTCATAAAGTCAATGATATCGTCTTCCAAAGGGGGCAATCCGTACGAATCGAAATATTCCACACATCCTTCTTGAGCAAAGTAGACGGCTACCCAGTGGGTTCCTGGGAGATGACTGTCGTCCGTGTTGATCACGTAAGCTTGATGGTCTTTAGGTTTGCGATGAGGGAGTTCATCTTTAGCACAGACGACAGGATTCCAAGAAGCCGTATACGAACTGTGGTTCAAAAGGTAATAAAGTTCCCAGGTATCCATTTGTGTGGTTTTTTTCTTCACAGGTAATAATAAGTCGTCAATTCGATCCTGACTTTTTGCTTGAAAATGTCTGACGAATAAACGGTTATTCGTTCTGTTTCCTCACTGTGATTCAGGAGCTTCGATACGATGGATCTCTGGAGTGGTTAATGGTGGACAAGAATGTTCACGCAAGTCTTTATACCACTGGTGCAACACGTCTTTGTTCAAGATGAGACTCCAAGCTTCGTCCAGATACTCGTCCAATTTTTCTTCTTGACTTAACATCAGGCATTTATCGTGTTGAATTTGACTGGGATGATCGTTTTGACATCCATAACAATTTTTCTTGATCAATTCCGTCATTTTTTCGGCCAAGTGTTTGGCAAAACAGGAGACTAAATGGGCTTCTTGTTCTGGCCATCTCGACTTCATCATGATCACTTCTTCTTCCACAGTCTCCTCACAGTTCATGTCCAAAGTTTCTCCACTAGGTAAAGAGGGATAACAGTCTTCCATAGCTTCTAATAGTCTAGAATGACTTCTCTCAAACTGTTGATTTCTATGGTATTATCAAATTCTGCATACAGGATGACGTTCACTGTGTTTTCTGCGCGTAAAGCTTCTGCAAATTGAAGTTCCACACGAATCTGACCCGATTTTATAGGGTGGAAATGTCCCTCGTCGCTGCCTTGGTCTGGAGTGAAATCGAAAGCCCACAAAGCATAGGCTCCTGCATAATCCTCGTACATAATACCGTGACTGGTGTTGGTTCCTAACTGTCCGGTAGCTTCGTACAGGGACAAGTACGATCTCAAGTAATTGTTCTGGGCAAAGTTAGGCTCGAAAGGTCGGATACACAAGGTCTTGCCATCACGACTGACTTCAATCTTGGACACTTTGTAATGTTGAAACTCAAAAGGATTTTCGTTGTAGGCTCCGTTGAAGGCTGAATTCTTGACGATACCAACAATCAAACGTTTGGGTAACTGTCCTTGGAACAGATGATCTTCGATCATGGATCGCTGTCCAGCAGGAATGGTGAAGGTTTTCACTTCCACGCGACGTATCGGATACTTGGCGGTCGTTCTGCTCAACGTCTGACTGATGTCGTTTCCCACTTTAGGTAACACTTCCACACGACGCACGTAGAGTTTGGCTTCTTGAATGACGGTTTTGTAAGTGGAACCATCAGCAGCCATCAAATGGAAAGCAGCACTGCTGCGATTCAGTCTCAAGCGGACATCCACCCCGTTCAGCAAATACTTTTCTTGCAACCACATGTGCAAATGCAAACGATCCATCAGTTCTAAACTACGACTTAGATGAATTTTCTTTCGTCGTTCTACAAATCCCGTTGGATTTGAAGCATCCCCAGCAAGTGTAATGCCGTTGAACTTATTCACTTGGTCAGGTTTCCATACCACGCAAGCATCTAGATGAGTATTCTTGGCTTCTTTTCCGTACGTCAAGAGATTTTCCAGGTATGCTCGGTAAGGGCAAGTATCCATGCTGCTGCTGACCAGTTTGCTATTCAAGTACAAGTCCACTTCGCTAAACAAGGAATACATGAAATTATTGACGGGAGCTACTACATCATCATTGTCTATGGGAAGGTTGTTCGCTTCGGTTACTTTGATTTTCAAGTACAGGTAACTGCTATTCAGATCGATGTAATCTTCGGGCTGTCCTTTGATTTCGAACTCGATGGGACCGGAATCCGTCAAAGAGGAGACCCGGTGAAATTCCACCCATTGGGATTCTTGCATCGTCATCATGGTGGGGGGCATGGCACACAGATCCAGTTCCGTCTTGGAACAAGCGCAAGACTCTCGGTGCATCATTTTGTTTTTGTTGCTGTGTCTCAATAATCGAAAACGTCTAAGTCTCGAACGGTTTTTCTTTTCTTGGCCTTTCTAGCTTGAAGTCTGGTGAAAGGGTGTTTTCTTCGTCGTCGTCTCTTTCTGCCTTGTCCTTGCTGAATGCCTGACTCGGTAGCGTGCAGGGCATTTATAGGTGTTTCTCGTCGGCCTAAAACCTAAAATGTCTTTGCCCGTTTGTAGCAAGACATTTTTGCCTGCCCTCATGAAGGCTTCTTTAGGGTTTTGTTTGTCGATGATGACATTTTGGAGAAATTCTTTGCCTTGTGTCAGTGCCGCATCTTTCAAGGCGTGCAATCCGCGTGTCACCATCGGTTTCAATACTGGGGCCACCGAACGAAAGGCCGATTTTAACATATCTCCTAAACCGTGTCCTCGCTATCGTGCAACCCCTCGGTACACTGGATACATGACTTACTTACGAGTCGTGAGAGAACCGTTTTCGAAAATGGAGTTTCACCGTGACTTTTCCTTTGGTGAATGGAATATTCTGCCCCAAATCTCCTTTTATAGTAATGCTGACCGTGTCCAAATACGACTTGCTGACAGGCAAATAGTGAGGATGGACAAATTCGCGGTGGACGTGGTAAGTGTTTCCACCTTCCTCGTCAGCGTTCGCGGCAGAATCCACTTTGAAAGGAATGACACGCAGTAACGGTACGGAGGTGTGTCCCACCACGTTGTACTCCACCACATCGGAGTACACAAACATCAAATTCAGTCCTTGGTTCAGTTCTACTGGGGTACGATAAAACTTGGCAAATGTCTCGTTGTCGTAAATGACTGATAATTCGGGTTTTTGTTCTACTTTCTTCCTCAGCTCCATGTCACCGCCCAACATGTCAAACAATTCATGACAAAATAAGAAAGACATGAATTTGCCCCCCTCAGTAAATTTCATCAGAAAGCGACGTGCTATTTTGTGGTACTCCAGGGTGACCTTTTTATTGACAAGCTCCAAAGCTCTATGGAACACGACATTAAACCTGTTGGCTATGGTGCTGACCAAATGTTGACCGTTAAAATAATAGCCTGCGGGAATGAACAAGTGGTAGGTCGTGGTTTTAGTTGCGTCACTATAGGTTTTATTGGTATATGTGCCAATCTTATCCAACTCTTGTTGCAATTGTGTGTCATGAATTTACACCGTAAAAAAATTTTGATTGGGAAGGACATTGAGGACTTGGGTCGGGTGAATCATTTCCACAAAAGCCACTTCCCAATGGGCTTCGTGATCTAAGGGGATGGCTTGAGGTAATTTGGCCGTGTAACAGCACAACGTGTTGTGGGGAAACACTTCCATGGAACTGTCACTGGGTAAGGTTAAGTAAAATTGGTTTTGGTGACTCATAATTCCAGAGTTCTGTGGCTGTCCGAGGTGATATTACAGGACGTCAGAGGCGTGTCTCCGCCCAAAATGGGGTTCTGATTGTGGTTGGAGTGGTGACTGACACTGGCACTGGACACAAGGTTCCCGTTCGAGGAGAATTTCAGGGAGGGATTGGGAAGCAGGTAACCGATGCAACTGCTCAATAAAATGGTCCACAATTGTTTGTCTCCTTGTTGCAAACTCAAATTGGCAATGTCTGCCCCGATGACACAATACACCACGAAGAATTGGCAGAAAAAGACGATTTGCGTTTTAGAAACACGTTCTCCACACCACATCCACAAGGGTTGTTTTTGTAAATCTTGCACAGAAGAACTAGGTGAAGAAGGAGTGGTCGACGTAGCTGCGTCTGCTGTGTGAAAGGGCATGATGGTCACTTCTTTTTATAGTCGATGACTTGCGAAGCGTCGATCCAAGAATCAAAACTGGGTGGATATCCTTTCCAACGTACTTTGACTTCTTTGACACGTCGTTTGCCCACTTTACGGGTTCTGCGTTCGAGAATGCTTTCGATGTCGTACACGTCGTCTTCTTTTTTGGTGACACGTTGTAACTCGGGAAAATAAAACGTTCCTTTGAGCACTTCTCCGTTCATGTCTTCCAATTTATAGACGGCAGGATGACGGCCATGCGCTCGTCCAGTGACGCGAAACAATTCGGTCGTCCAGTTAGGTAAGTAACCTTTGTCGAAAGTGCGTTTGGTTTTGCCAATGCGTACCCAATCTCCTACGGCCAACTCTCCACTTTTCTTGGGGACAGCCCTCGTCGGGGACGTACCAAACAGGCGCACAAACACCAACACTTCGTTGTCGGGAGTCCCGTCTTGCGGGGCACGTCCGATGCTTCGATGGTAAGATTGGTTGTACGCTTGCACCAGGTGCGGTAAGATGTCGATGTACTTCAGAGTGTGGTGATGCGTAAAATATTTCCACATGCGTTCTTTCAAAGTGCGTTGAAAACGTTCCACGATGCTGGCTTTGGTTTCGGGATTCTCGGTGGTAAAAAAATGAATGTCACGTTTCTTTAATTCTTTTTGGAAAGCTTGGTTCAGAAATTCGGTGACTTTGTCCGTTTGCCATCGAAGAGGGTGACGACCGCTTTGTTTCAACACCCGTTGCAGGGCTCGCACTAACTCGCTGCTGGATTTGGAAGTCAAGGGCACGACCCAGGCAAGTTTGGAAAAGACGTCGATGACACAAAACAAATATTTGTAGCCACGATTGTAGCTGGCCAAATGAGAGACATCGGCTAAATCGGCTTGCCATTGATGATCGATGCCTTCCACTCGGGTGCGACTTCTGGCAAACTTGCGTCGAATGGGTTTGTGTAAAGTGTAGGTAGCTTGTTCTTGTAACCATCGTTGCACTTGAGGTAAACGGAGACTTTTCAGTCGAGTTTTGGCAGCACGATACAATTTTTGAACTCCTGCGTAACCTGCAGGATGCGAAGGATCGTAGTAAATGCTGGCTAAGACTTTTTCTATTTTTTTTTTTTGTGTTGGTTGGTGTGTTAATAAGTCACCCACTCTTCGGTGATGCTACTTTGGGTGGGTCGAAAGGGTGGTTTAGAAACGGATTTACGTGTCCGATGGGCTACGGGAGTAGAAGTCGAAGGTAGTGGTGGTGGTGGTGGAGGTGGTAATGGAATGGCTTTGGTTTTCTTTTCTTTTTTCACTTCTGGTTTCCCTTCTTTCTTTTTCACTTCTGTCGAAGGAGGCGTGGACATCATCTTTTTAACCCAAGCTTTCATTTCTTCTCGTTGGGGTGTGGGGGACGGGGTCAACAAGGATGCTGCAATCTTACTCGAAATGGGAGCTGCTGACGGTGTTTGAAACACTTCTCGCATCTCTTCTTCCTCAGGTCTTCGTGGGGTAGCATCTCTGGTGACCCCAGGGGATGGCAGTAGTGGTGGTGATGGTGGTAATGATGATGGTGCTGGACTTTTAATCAAGGTCTTAAAATCTTTCAGAGTGGGTAAAGCTGTTTCGTCTAAAGCTTTCTGGTGAAAGAGTTGCAGTCGTTGCAAGAGTTGACCGTACTTTTGCGATTTTTCTGTTTCGGACAAATCTTGGCGATCCATCAAGGACTGCAATTCGTGTTGTAACTGGGACAGCTCGTTCAAATTGGGATTGGGAGGTAAATGCGGGGTGCGTTGTTCTTGCCAACGATGGTATTCCATCCATCGTTTGTAAGGCACTAAAGCTAGTTTTCGTCCTTCCATGGGGTTGTCAGCGGTCGATTCTGAGATCTTGGGACTTCCGAGGGCCTTTTTATCTTGCTCCCACCAGTCCTCCCAACATGGTTCCCAAGACTCCTTTCAGTATGGGGCCTAACAAGAGAGGTAAAATGACTCCACGTTGCACTAACATCTTCTTTTTTTGACGAATGGGAATTTTCTTTTGAACCATTTGGCGAAGAACGTGACGATGTTTGCCTAAGCATTGTTTCTGGTGTTTGGACAAAGGGATCGTGCCTTTCAAAACGTTCAAACAACATTCGCACACGGTATTGATGACCTCTTTGGAGGCCGTTTGAATGAGTTTTTTTCGTAGGGGTGGAGAAGCTTTGGACAGGACAGATAACATGTCCCCATGTTTGGCTAAACGTGGTGACAGTCCTTTCCTTTTCTTTCCTTGGGGTTTTCTGGAGGGTGACATCTTTGAGTCTTCAGGAGCACCAAAAAAAACACTGATACCCTACTTGGTCACAGGCCTTTTTTATACTGGAACGCGTCGCCATTGATTGTCTTTACGGCGTATCAGTTTGAGGACAGGCATGACACGTCGTGCAGGGGTACGTAACGGACTAAATCGAGCCAGTTCTTGCTTGGACAAATCCAGTAAACTTTGTAACATGCCCGATCTTTCATGGACTTTGATTTTGGGAGAAGGTACTTTGTGAGCAGCAGCCACTGCCGCTAAATTGGAGGGTCCTGCCACTGGAGAAGTTCTTTTGGGGGTCATCAACGGAGAAGTTCTTGGTGTGATCAACGTCTCCAAGTACTCTTCAGTTCTGGGTGTCATTAACGGAGAAGTGGATAAACGTGAGGCTGCCGGAGACGCAGTCACCGCTGTGGCAGGTCGTGGTTTGCGAGTGTAAGGTTGCGTCCTGGCCGAAGTGCCTCTCTTGCGACTAGTTTTCTTCTGTGGACTTTTCTTTTTCTGGGGACTTTTTTCTGTTTCTTTTTCTGAGGGCTTCTTTTCTTTTTCCGGGGTGGTGTCTGGTCAGAGGAGGGTCCTGCCACGGGAGAAGTTCTCCTTGGGGACCTGGTCTTTTTCTTCTTCTTGGGGCTTCGTTGGACTTTTTTCTTGGGGATAACTTTGGGGGCATTAGGATCCCATCTTAACAGAGAGCGAATGATGACCCCTCCTAGAGTACCGCTCCCTCCAGGTTTCAAAATGATTTGTTTTTTGGTTTGAGTGTCGATGCAGGGATCGGCCAGTTGGACCAAAGCGACTTTGTTTCGATCGAAAAAGCGTTTGGTTTGATGAGGAATGTGAATGATTCCTTGGAGTAATTGACGTGCCGTCACCGTGAACCATCGTAAGACTTCTTTGAGACTAGCTTCTAAGACACGAGCTCGTGTTTGTGGATTTTTTTCTCGACTGATGCCATACAAGGCACGAATCAATTTGACGGGAAGATGCGACTGAAGGGACGTCATGTTCAAAATGTGTGAGACAGACGAAAAAGGGTCTGAGGTTTTTATAGATTTTTTTATGGGAAGTGAAATGAAGTCGAGGACGGAGACGTGTACAGGACAGGCCCTCCGTCTTGGCACCAGTGGTGAAACAAGTGGGTACGAAATCGCAAATCCTCGGGAGTCGTAGGTTTCAAATCGACGAGTAAATAGGCGTGTGGTGTTTGAGTGGCTTCGTCGTACGCCTGAGTCAGCCAAGGCGTTCCTAACTGTTTGGCTAAGACTTGCACTTGCGATTTATCTCGAGGGCTTTTAAACAAGACCACGTAATGCGCATTGAGACTGATGGTGCGATGGGCTTTACTTTGTTGAAACAAATTTTGGGTGATGTAAACGACACTGGCATTACGGTGATGCCCTTTGCGCGTGAACCACAGTTTAATTTCTTCTTCCTCTTCTCCTAACATGTCGTCGAAAATGACCAAATGGGTTTGACGGGAGTCAGAGACGATGCCGTCGTCTTCTTTAGGAATGCCTTCCACAAACATGATGGAATCGCCTTGACTTTCTCGCAAGAGGCTGTACGCCGATTGCCACTCTTTGTAACACCACACGATCCGTTGAGGTGGCCGATAGATCAAATGATGTTTATGCTCGATCAAACGTTTGACGAATTCGGTTTTGCCTGAACCGCTAGGTCCAGCAATGAGCATGTTAAAGGGATGGCGAAGATACAAAGCCTCCCAACTGGCACGATCTAAGTGTTCGTCGATGACTTTGACAGTAGAGGAAGAGGGAGCAGAGACAGCAGAGGTAGGCATTGTGTGAGAAATGTCACTTGTGACACGAAAAACAAACAAGACAAGAGTTTATATACTTTTTCAGAACACGTTTATTGAATGTTTTTTTTCAAACATGAATACGAAAGACAAAAATACATAAAAGCCAAAGGCTTAAGTACAACGATAAAAGGCACATGATAACTATGAACGTGGAATAAAAACAAGTATCTGTACAACATCTTTTGGGTAATGTTCTAACCAGTTCTATAGTAGGGGGTAAGGTCACACAAGTGTCCTCCCGAAAGGGCCTTTCAGGCCTGTCCACGACAGTCCTGTCCTGGGTGACGGGTTCTTCTGGCACCGTCACTAACACGGGTTGAAAAGTAACTTTTTTCCTTGAACAACTCTCGTGCATACTGGGCCACTTCTTGGGTCCAAGCCTCAAAACCCCATTCTTTCCAGGCACGGACATCTGTCCAATGGGGATGTAAGTCACAAGCTACACACACATCGTCATACACGTCTTGGGTAGCTAAAAGTTGACGAATCTTTTTTTCCTGTTGAGGTCGAGAAGTATCCAGATGAAAACGCAAGGCTTTGAGCAAAAGGAGTTTTTCGTGACCATTTAAGGCCATTGAGGTGGTAAGTACTGATCGTAAAGAGTCCACAAAGAATCGGCTGGTAAACGAAATCCCAGAAAACAAGTCACTAAGACACACACCACTTGTCGTCCCAAATTGAATGGATAAAATTCTTGTAATAATTGATGGTAATGATCCACGGTTTGAATATGGTCATTGAGTACCTTCCACGGAATCTGTTGAATGAGATGTGACATAATCCGTGGCATGGCAACTTGATTTTATAGTGTCTTTGTTTCGGAAGCAATAAAGGTAATTTCTAACCAAACATGTTCGTTCTCCAGTAGGGAATTTAAATGTTACATACTGTAACTGAAACGTCAGAGTTTGTCTAGATGTTTCGTCTTTCTCTAAGCAGATTCCATGTAACAAATGTTGGTAATCCTTTAACTCGTCTTCCTCAATACGTTGCAGTAAGTGAATCTCGAAGTAACCAAAATTACGAACGTCTGGTCCATCATCATCATTCACAAACTGAAAGTGTTCAACAAGGTCTGACCACTGAAAAAATTTCTGACGAATCAGTCCTCTTATACCATTCAGGTACCAGTGGTTAAAGATCTGGTGACGTAACGGATGCAATTGTTCTTTACGTTTCACTTGTATTTTCACCAGCTCTCGGTAAATCCTTTCTCTCAACTCCTCAGGCAAGCCCAAAATGTTCTCTTGTAAAGTATCCATAAGTATATACACTGTTTTTGGAATCGTTGGGTGGTGGCCAATAGCCTCGTTTAACTTTGTGCCTAATGTAATATCCACTCATAATCAGTCTTCTTGTACTTTGGAACATAGCATAATTTAAAAACGGATGAATCACTTTGAGTTTGCGTTTCACTTGTATTTTGATCAGTTCTCGGTAAATGCGTTCTCTCAACTCCACAGGCAAAGCACGAATGTTGTCTAGAAAAGTATCCATGAATAGGTCATACTAAATCCTCTTTGGTCTGACACAAGAAATGTACTCTTTGCACAAACATGGTTTTACTTCAGTGTCGAATTTAAATCGTTCAGTCACTAATCTACACATTACAATTCGTTCAGAAGTTTCCTCTTTCACCAAGTTGACATTGTGTTCAAGATGTTGGTAATTCGTTAACTCTTCCTCTGGAATTCGATGCAGTACGTTTACAATGATGTAGGTGTAATCGTCCATACCAAACCAATCCTTTTTAAAACTAGAGGATCGTTCATCAATGTCTGTCCGATGGAACACTTTCAATTGAATCAATCCTTGTATAGCCTTCAGGTACCAGTGGTTCAAACACCGGTGACGTAACGGATGCAATTGTTCTTTACGTTTCACTTGTATTTTAACCAGCTCTCGGTAAATGCGTTCTCTCAACTCCACAGGCAAAGCACGAATGTTCTCTTGTAAAGTATCCATGAACAGATTATGGTAAGAAGTTACTTCAATGTCTCGGTCCCACTAAGGGTAAGTAATGACAATTCGGTGACCATCGAGCATGTTCTACGTAGGCCGAATCTTGCGGTTCCCAGTGGTGAAGTGACACACCGCAACTGAAGCACTTGACTTTATCTCCTTCGCCCAAGTAGAAAAATCCGGCTCTGGCTAATTCTTCGGGGGTCGGTCCTCCCAGATACTTAGGCCATTTTCCTTTGAACGATTGAAGCCGATTTTCAAAGTCGCAGTATTCCGACAAACGCACAGGGAACGAATATTCGTCTTTCACAGGTTGGTTTCGATGAGGGTTGAGTGACATGGGCAGGAGTTTGCTCAGGGCTGGATGACATCCGTAGGGGGGTAGACGTGAAGGTGAACATTCCCCTTTAAAACGAAACCCAGTAAAATGTCCAAGAGGACGAGCGGCATCACTTTCGCATCCCTCAGGTTTGACACGCACAGCATCCCTTTCCATGATAGGGGTAGGGACACTAAAGTTCCCATGATGCTTTACGGCATCGCTAAGGTCACAAGGTACAGCATCATACCCATCGCAAGGCTCACAATCGCATTCCACTTCCGAAGCCTCACACTTGAATTGTGCCTTTCTAAACAACTTGTTCTGTGTTTCTCTGAAAGTATTCATCTTGTTCGCTCGGTCTTGGTAGTCACAATGAACTATCGATCTTGACCGTTTTTTATGTCCTGTTCTGGAAGGTACCGTCTCTAAGGTACCGTCAACATTGTACCGTAGTGTGATGGGTGGAAAGGCCATAGAAAGGTAAGGGCAGTGCGGAGACCATCGAGTATGTTCCAGAATAGCTGTATCTTTATAGATACATAGATCCATTCGTAACTTCAGTCCGCAAGCGAAACACTGTACCTCGTATCCCAATCCTGACTCAGGTCCCAAGTAGACAAATCCTGTTCTAGCTAAAACATGCGAAGAAGGTAATCCTTCCCTATCCGTAGGCCATTTCTGAAACGTGTCCAATCGACGGGCACAATCACAATAGTCAGGTAAGAAGACTGGAACATGGTAGGGTTTGAACTTGGAGTTCTCATCGGGTTTCTCACTCGATTCTTGCCGTGGCGAAGTCATCTTTCTGGTAGGGTAACTATCCTCTTACAACCAATGTTTTATACCAACGTGTCCATACGGTAAGGTGAAATGATTGGGAAGTCGAACTCGCTTCTGGTACACGATTTGATAGACTTTTTCCAAGGGCCGACTGACGATCTGATGAGTGGGTAAACGTACAATCTTGTTCGGTTGATAGGTGGTCACTTTAAAGTTTCCATCCTCTCCCGATTGCAAGGCTTCTTTCAATACCCCAAAGTTGACCACTCGACTGGTACGATAATTCAAAGTCAGTCCTTTCACTTTGCACGTCGTGTGCATTTTTCCTTGTTTGTCACGGTATTCGTAGCCGTAATTTTTGGGACCACCATTGACGAAACTTAGAATTTTGTCGTCGGGATGCTCGTCTGTCCAGGCTCCTAAACGGTCTCCTTCGATGTCAGGGTGATGTTGAATCGGGTGATGGATGTAAATGCAACTGTCCGTGTCAAAGTACAGGACGCGTTCTCCTAACAGTTCTAAAGCTTCGTACAATTTTAAGCGAGCATGAGCTGTCACGTAAGCCGCAATGATGACATTTCCAAAAGGGTCGTCTTGTACAAAGTCCAGATCTTCTTCGTAATTGACCAAGATCAAATCCTCGCGAACGACGTCCACGTGTTTCATGTACTTGGTTTTGTCGTGAATCATCTGGAAGTAACAGCAAGGTTCTGTCAAATATTCCGTCTTGGGTAAACACGGTCGTTGTGCCATTTTACCCCACAAGCAATTTAACATCACTTTGGCAAACGATCGCCTACCTTCGTTTTTCTCGATGTGGTCTAAAGAGATGCCTTCTTGTTCGTAGTATTTCTCTTTGAATTGTATTTGGTCTTCGGGAGTGTGACACCAGGAAGGATAGCCGCTGGCTTCTTGCTTCAGTTTCAAAAAGGCATCCACGTAGTCGGCGAAAATGCCTTTCTGACTGGGATCACCCTTGTGGTATTGTTGTGTCTTGGGAAAGTGGCAAATTTCGTACACTTCTAACAGTTGGTATCCCATGTCCAGAGCTTTGAACAATTCTACACTGACCCAGGTTCCCGTCAAGGCACGTTCTTCCTGGGTGTGCTGACAAGGTTGGTCTTGGTTGCACGTTTCGGCACAGGTACGGCACAATGGAAACATCAGTTTGCCTTGACAATGGTGAGGTAAGACGGGATGGTATAGGTTCGTGGGAGGCAAAACTTTACACTTGATCAAGCCTTCGTATTGTCGAATGTTTTTCAGGTCGATGTGTTCCGTTAACAATTGTGGGTGCCCTACAGGAAAGCGACAATATTTGCACACGTAGGGATACAGCGAACACACGTCCAAGTATTTGATTTCTTCTCCTTTCTCTTCGTCGGCTTGGTACAGCAAACAGGTGGCATTGGTCCTTCCTCCGTACAAACTATCCCTCGGGTTCAGAGGGTCCATGAACTGGTAACTTTCCACGAGACGTTTAAACTCGGGATCGGTTTTCATACGGTGATCGTACTCGTGTTCCCACATTTCCACCACTTGGTATCCTTCCTGTTCTAACTTTAGGCGCCGCTGACAACTGTTCTGGTACAAGTCTTCCATGGTTCGTTGCAAAAACTGATTTTTAGTGCCACGGTCAGTGTAACAGACGGGACATCCGTGAAATAAGCAACCGTTAAACTCGTACACGATCTTGGGGTTTTCTAAGTCCCAGCCATCGACCGAATACGTTCCGATGGTCTTTTCGCCCCCTCCTTTGCGGGCATGCTGAATCTACTTGTCTTCCTTGTCGCACAAGTAATGTAACCAACGTAGGGCTTTGACCGAGTATTGACGTTTGACAAAGTGGGTCGTTTGAGGACTGATAACAGCCACGGTGTTTTCAGGCATGAATCGTTGTCGATACACTAAGGAACACGCTTTGGCAATGGTGCAAGCTTCTTTCAAAGGATCGACCCCTCCGTGTTCCATGAACAGTTCTCGAAATTTTCCACAGCAACGCCGTAAAATGTCCACGTCGGAACGACAATACTTTAACATTTCTTCCTGAAAGTCGAAAGGGTCCGAGGCGTGAGCCTGGTACCAAGCGTAGAAAGCTTCTCGTTGTTCGGTACGCATGTTGTCGGGGTCGTAATAGTGAGCCTCAGGTAAATGGGGTAGAACGGCGTGTTGATTGGCTTCCGTATTGAAAAAGTGTGGAAAGTACCCTTTAGCCATTTCTGTCATTCCAAACGTTTTAGGCATTCGACTCAAAGGCATGGCCAAATAGCTCATCGAATCTTTAAACTGTACTTGTCCCACTTGCATGAAAATGATTTTGGCTCCGTTCAAAGTCACTTTAGGACGCTCGGTGCCTTGTTCCGTATAGTACCTCAAAAGAAACTGTCCATCGTATCCGGAGAAATTGTGAGCCATCACCGTGGCATGACGATGACAATCTCGGTAACGTTCGATGTCCTCTTGGCTCCACGTGTTGTCGACGGGGTCTAAGACCCATTGGGCAAAATCGGCTAACGTGTTCGGCCCCCGAAAGATTTTTTCACGCCCTCCAGGAATCTTGCTACAGAGAGGGCAATAACTGAAGATAGGTTCTTGAATGCACTTCTCGCACGCTCGATGAGCCACGCAGAAATTAGGAATGTGAATGCCAGTCTCCTGCATGCATTCGAAATAGAAAAAGATGAAATTGCCTTTCTTCTTGTGACCATCCTCTTTCTCTGGTGGGGGTTGGTATTTTTGCACGTAGCATTGGTGTTCCAAGTCCACGATGTGGTGACAAATGTGACATTTTTTCTTTCCTGAACATACGTGTGCCTTGGTATTATTGGTACGTATGACTTGTTCACACGTAGGGCACAATCTCAGGAGTTGACAAGCACATTTCTGCTGTGAACCTTGCGTTTTCAGATGTTGTTGGTAACAGGTAGGGCTGACAAACGTGCGCAGACAAGTTGAACAAGGCACTGGTTCTTCGCTCAGACAGGGTGAAGAGGCCAAACATCCTGAGCATTTCCATCCACAATGCTTGTGTTGCTCTCGATTATTATAACCATGGTCACATTTCTCACAGTAATAACCGTATCCCAGGAATCCGGTGATACTGGTAATGGTATCGAAATGGTCATCGTGATAATAAACATGAATGTATTTTCTGTCCTTAAAATCTTGGCCTCGAAACAACAGAGGCCCGTGCATTTCTTGAGGGTGCACTTTCAAGGTGTATCGTGGAGCTAGGACATCTTGCAATTTTTGCATTTCAGGAATGCCACAGGGTGTGTCTTTGGACAGGCCAGCTTGTTGCAACAGGAGTTCTGCTTCGTTTCGTTGTTTGGCTCGGTCCGATTGTTGAATAGTTTTCCAGGCTCTTTTCCGTTCTGCCGTGTCGTTCTTGTTGGCATAGGTTCGTCCCACCACGATGGCTCGGGCTAAGCACATCTGGTCTCGAGGGTTGTTAATTTGGACGAGACTCTTTTTGGTGCTGCGAAGGTCGTTCACCAATAACATCTTTTTGCATCCAGTCCCTTGAGGAGGAGAGACGTGGGTCATGTCCAGTGTGGCTTTACCATCGGTGATGTCAAACTGATCATTAGATTGTTGTACGTGTTGAATCTTGTCCATGACTTTGGAAGCGGTCAATTCTGCAGGGGTGCTAAACTCGATCCAAACAGGGGATTTCAAACCGTCGTGTTGTATGGAAAGTCTCAAGCGATCGTCTTCTTTGGGTTGACATTGTCGCTTGAGTGCAGTGAGCAAAGAATCCCACACCCCAGTGATGAACACTTCTGCTTTCTCTAACGGCACTTCAGCCTTGAAATCTTTAAACTTCACCGTGTATTTGTAAGCCGTGGTTCTAAATTTTCTAGATTAGCGCTTTTCCGTCTCTCGAATGGAATAGTATTTTTCAGGGTTGACTAAGGGTGGTGAACTTGGTTTAGAGGTTTCAAATTCTGGTTCACTCATGTCCTCTTCAAAATCACTGGCATGAATTTGTGCCAAGATTTCAGCTCTGGTACGAGGCGATAAATCACGTTTCTGCCTCTTACTTTCTTCTTCTTCTTTCTTCTCAAATGAATAGGATCGTTTCATCTTGAGTGAAAAATGTCAAATGACTCAAGTTCAAACACCATAGACTAATTTATAGTCATGGCAGACTAGCGTATATAAAAGGGTGTGTGTCTTGTTCTTTCACTATTCATTTCACTCTCAAGCCGAGCACAACGATGGAAGAGACTAACCAAATCGAACGTTTCGTCAGAGCTTTGCGAGGGGTCATTAGAAAATTCTCTTCAGACCAGCCTACGGACTACTCTCCTTCCTTTCGAGATAAAAGTCAAGATACTTGCTATATCTGTCAGAAGAAAGGGCATTGGTCTTCAGAGTGTCCAGACCGTCAAAAAAGAAAAAAAAACAGGGACTAAAAAAGACAAAAGTCAAGATACCGGTTATTATTGTAAAGAAAAAGGACATTGGTCTCCAGATTGCCCAAAAAAGAAACAAGAGGAGTCAGAAGAAAAGAAGGATTCTTCAGAAGAGAGGGATTCTTCGGAAGAAGAGAGGGATTCTTCAGAGGAAGAAGAGGAAGAAAGAAGACAATTCTATTTACAAGAGGCAAAGAAACAGGAGAAGAAAAGAAGAAGGGAAGAAAATGAGGAAAAGACGGTGAAGAAATTTAAAAAACAGAGAGACTAAACAAGGAGAAAGAAGAAGTCAATGAACTTTTTTTAAAGTGTTATGTTGTGAATTGTGAATTGGATTGTAACAATGGATAAAAGAATAAATTAATGATACAAGGTAAGTGTCTTTGAGTTATGATTTTAAAATCAGAACGTACACTCACGCACTCATACACAGAAACGTACTATAAGGGTAAAATGGGCTGTTTTGTTTGAGTTATTGGCAAATTGAAATTGTATTTCTTTTCGAGAAATGTGGATGGCCCTGAAAAGGGCCTTTTATTGGTGTAGGGGTGAGTTTAAGCAATCAACTTTAACTGCCTTAAGCCTTTGCCACGGCCAAGGCCTACTTCTGGACTGCGTAATGTTGATGATGATTGGGTTGAAATCACTAAGGGTGGTACGGTAGGCTTAGTCACAGGGTTAACGTGTTTAGCTCGGGAAGGTCGTATTCTCTTCGGTCGTAATAAAGAAGTCTGATACATTTGTTTCAGACTTCTTAACTCCGCTAAAATGTCCAACAGTACCGTGACCGTTTGATTTTCACCCTCTTGTTTCTTTGCTGCTACTTCTTCTTGCTGTTGTTTTTTTCTTACCTCTTCTTCTTGCTGCTGTTGCTGTAGGAGAAAAGCTTGTTCCGCTTCCTTTTGTCGTTGCATAAATTTCTCCAATTCTTCTTTCTGTCTCTGTCTAAAATTCTCCATTTGCGGTAATGAAGAAGGTAACGAAGGTTCCGGAACAAATTCTTGCGAGGAGAGAAAATCCACAAAATCCCAATTCACCTCTTCTGAAAGTAAGTCCGGGTTCCCTTGGGCAGTCTCCCCTGTTGGTGCACCCCAATGGATCGTTTTCTGAGTTTCCGTCATGTTGAATCACTGTCGCATAGATTGACTGCACACAAGCGCTAGCGAATCTATATAGACCAAGTGACGTCACAGACTGCTCTCTTCGGATTGGATGCGGGCTGACTGAATTTTGTAACGCGTGTTCGGATTGGTGAATGAACTCAATCCGTTTCAATCCTTCCTCTACCTATAAATAAGCGCAGTTCACTGCATTGATTCACCTGTTCTCGTCGCTTCAAGATGTGGACCACAGTTGAGTCATCCACCCTTGTGTCTTCCATAATGTTTAGGACGGACATGCTCATGTATGTCCGATCCAAGTGGACCGTTGTCCACAGGACAAACACCAGCCTGTGGATACGTAGGATCTACGTTGAAAGACAAGGATGCCTGAAAAGAGTGCTGATTTACGGACCAACAGTAAGACGCAGCCTAAGGACAAGAAGAAGACCAATGCGGTGCCCTTTATGTTAATGAAAACATTAACATAAACCCAAAGGCCCTTTTCAGGGCCAGCCATATTTCTCGAAAAGAGAATGACTTTTCAATTGCCTACCCCTTTTTTATTTTTAAAAAAAATTTTTTTAAAAAAATCCCATGTTCAATTTCCCTTGACGCTATAAAGTCCCACCCTGTTTAAATTCCTTTGACGCTAAACCGTCCCACGATTTTTCTCCATGTTAATTTCCCTTGACGCTAATCTGACCCACGACTTTTCTCCATGTTAAATTTCCATTGACGCTAATCTGTCCCAGGGGTTGTCTGTATTGCTAATTCCCATTGACGCTAATCTCTCCCCCTTCACTACTGACCACTAAGAAGTCAAAGGTTGTTTCCTCCGTTAAGGCGTCTATTCTCGTAGACTAAAGACACTATGGCTAAAACGCCAGTTTCAAGCTGATGGCCGAAAATGATACATCTAAGATTCATTGATTTCATGTGTAAGTTTAAATGGTGCGCTTATTCAATTTAAGTAGGTTTGATTAACTATGACACCTTTCTGACTTTTCACTCAAAACGTTAGCATATATTTATATTTATAACTAACACACATGTCAAGATTTTGACAGAATGGCCAGAAAATAATTGATTTAACCCTTGATCACAAATGCCTCACAAAGGAAAAATCTTAGAACGGTTTCTAACATCACTGAAGTACCAATAAACTGTTCTGTCGAGATACTGATCTAAGACATTTTGCCTCGTATATACTCAAATCGTATCAGGTGTTCTTTGTGTGTTGTTTGTTTCGGTAGACAATGCATGGGTAACTTCTGGGATCATATAATCTGAAGGAAAATGATGGAAGATAACTAGTGGACCTACTTTTGGTAGTGCACGATATGACAGTCAAGGCCGGACAAAAATTGGAGCAAATGAATCAGTTACCTCTCCCTCCAACACAATGAAATGGTTCCCTTTTTTAAAAATAATAATTTTATTACAGTGATTATTATGTATTTTCGAGAAAAAATGATTTTTTACAAACAAATTACCCAGTGCCTATGTGACGTGACGGGTTGTTATGCCGCCACTGTGGTAGGTGTTATGGTTGGGGTGGGGAGCTCCTAATATTCTATTTAAATTATTACACAAGTCCCACCAAGGCTCGATTTTGATTGAAAGTTAAATTAGTGAAAGATAGATGTAAAGCTCCGAGCCCCCAGTCAGCAATGTCGACGGTTAAATAATTGAATATACAAAAAAGTTACATTCAACAAATGACAATTTATTAATGATTCAATAGTCGAGTGCTACAAATTTTCCAAGTATTCTCCATCCGCTCGACTTGTAATAGCCTATTGCACCATTTGATTAGTAGTGTGAAATAACGTTCCACCTGTCTTTGTATTCTACTCATCTATGTATTCTTCTCCCTTATTCCTCCAATTCCTTCTCCTCTTCCTCCCTACATTCTCCTAAATTCCTTCATCTCCGCGACTTCTCTATACTCCTCCTCCTTCTTCACTTTCTCCTCCAAACTACTTTTCTCGACTCTCTCCACCGACTAGACTTGTCGACTCGTACTGCTCTGCTAGTCTCACTTCCGTCTCCCCTCTTAGAGACTCGGGACTTAACTGAACCGGAAGTTCTGTCCCCAAAAAGCTTCCTGTGAAAACACAAGGACGGTACAATATTTTCCTTGGCCCTCTCATCTTACACTACACCCAGCCTATCATCAGATAACGATTATTTAATTACTTCGGTCATGCATTCATCCATATCTAAATAATCACACGTTCTTGTACGATAAAACAACGTCGTAATAAAAACACGGTATCACTTACTTCTCATACATACATCAATAAATTGCGTCACATCAGTACATATTCTTAATCAAATTATACACCAATCAGAACGCATTTCTTTATATTACAACTAATGCAAAGTACAGAAATTTTCAAATACCCATGCTCTGATATATCCATACTTCCATATTAACTGATCTTACACATTTCATCCAGATTCACAATTCAAACATGTGTAATATCTAACATATCGCATGAATAAATGCACTAGTTTACTACGAAGTAACCTAAAAGCGAATTACAACATTAATTCCGACCACAAGCTAACAATCTACATAATTCTCTACATAATACTCAAACTCATTTCTCAAATACGCATGTAAATTAAACACTACAAAGGTAATTTTACATACTAAACGATGCTATTAATTAAGTATACATACTACCCATAATTACAATTACAATGCCGTAATATTCTGCAAAAATCGAGCAAATAACTTACAGACCTTTACGAAGCTTTGTCTTTCCTTCGAATCTCCTCTCTAAGTTTCACCGCCAAAATATTAGTGACTTCCTCTGAGTAACTCTATATTGCTCAGCAATCTTCCTAAGCGATACTAAAGTTTCGCTTGCTTGTTAGAAGTTATAAATCGGATCGATTGCTATCACACCCTCTTTCTCAATTCCGATTGGATGTCGCTTTGACCCAATCCAATCAAACTTAGTGGACAATGTCCTTCTCGCTGTTGATCTTAGGGCTATGCTTTACGCATAAATAGGAAGTCACGAGATCCAACGCCTGTACCGATTCAAGATAGATGCATGATCTTCTTTCTGGTCACGGTAACGTTGCGAAAGAGATTAGCTCTAGCCTGCGCCAATGTTTAGACATCAAAACCATGGCTTGTAATAATACCTTAGTTTATGCACGACTTACTAACTGGGGCTGATCAAACGTGACAGCTTACAACCGCCTTAATCTGGCCTCAGTGATTTTAATACCTTTGCATAAAAATAATTTGCTATTTAATGTATAGTTTGGTGTTCTTAATATGTAAATTATTGGTGTAAAAAGTCCCTTAACAAAATCGATGTCATGAAGTAAACTTATGTTGCAAAAGCTTGCATGTCAATGTTTACAAATTTAAGAAATTATAGACACATAATCGGCAAATCTCGTCTTCAAAATGTAATATGATTATGTTCTTCTTGACTTGTAGTCTGATCATACGCATGCTTTAATAAAAGCTAAAGTGTGGGCATTGAGTTTCCTGCAATTTGAGATTTTTTCCTGCACAATTAATATTGGTGTCCCAAATGTTATTTATTTGAACGTTCAATTTTACGTAATTTTTAATAAGTGATATTATATTCACTTAGTGACCGTATTGCAATATATATACGTTTATCCATGCTATTTACTTGTAACAAGTTGCACTTTTCTGACTTGGATGTGTTTTTGCGTTTGCCTCCAAATATCACCTTGTGAACATCTCTGCACAAATAAAAGATGTGTTCACACCCTCTATAAATTCGTTCAAAATACCTTGGCAATCAATAGCTTTGCTATCACTCAGAATTTTGTATATAAACCGCCACAGCATTCCTTTAATACAATACAAGCCTTCCTATATGCTGCAGATTTATTTATTTTATTGTGTATTGATCACTACCATGTGTTAGCCTGTCTGAGTACACTCTGCCGGATGTAGCTTCTACAAGCACAAGATAGTTATTAGTCAAATACTATGAAAAGATAGAGTTTTACCCTTTTGGGGAAACATTTGGGGTCAGTGACATCCGTACGAGACTCTACCCCCATGACTGACTCGCTGACGTGACATGTGAGTTTACACCCCCGCAAATATAAAAATAAAATCGCTAAACATGGATCAATCGCGTTGGGGATAATTGTGTCATGGGGGTAGAGTCGAAGACGTGTCAGTGGGCCCAAAAGGTAACAAAATAGGCAAAAGCCCCACTTTCATACTACTCAACCCTTTGCCATACTCTTTTAAATCACTCTGAAATGGGAATCTAGGAAAGGTCCCAATCAGTTGCTATCAATGTGCAAATTTTACACAGAAGACTTGATTAGGCTGCAGTCTTTTATCGACGATATTTTTTTAAAAACCAAGTTTGTTCCTGGCAACCGCAAATCGTTTACTCTTATGCTATACAAAATACGTTGGTATCGGAAACAGAACAATAGCAATAAGTTATAGGTACAACTTTGATATTAAGGTGCCCCCTTACAATCGCTTGAGATGAACGAGCCGATTTCTAAGGTGGTCCAAAAATCACATAATTGCTAACAAAATAGACTTTTTGATTCACTACTCATGTCCACACACAACGCCGGTATATCTTTGGTATGTATTTAGTTGCCACATATACACAACCTGAGTTGAAGGTGAACGTCCTTTTCCTAACAACAAAGAACATGACACAAATAATCAGATGTATATAATTATAACAATAGCAATAGGAGCTGATGTACTTTACTTTTTTAAAGCATAATATTAAATACCTTGTTAATCTTTTTTTTTAAATTCTTAGAAGCTAATTTTTTATTTATTCTTGTAACTGCCGTATGTTCAGGTAATGCAAAACGATTTTAAAAATCATATTTTATAAGCCACCTTATTGCACTTCCAATGATAACATGCAATAATGTTGCTGCTTTTTTAGCTAACTTTATACAAACAGTTAAACAATAATTTTCATTCCTTGTTCGGCTTATATAAAATAAGCCCATGAAATTCTTGCGCAGTATTATCATTACTGATTGGAAGTGACCGTGAAAAATTTTCTTGTCCAGCCTTCTGGAAACATTTTTCTTCCTTTGAGTATCACTATCAACGATTTGAGGGCTGTCTTTATAATCAAGTTCCCTTGTAACATTGAAAAATAAGGTAAACTCTGTCAAAATACTGCCAATATGTCGTATTGTACGTAATTATCGTATAAATCCTCATATTATCATATGCGGGAAAGGTCACATGTTGTTGTTGTTGTGGGGTTACGCCATTTTTCAGCACACGATAGGCTATACATGGCGGCCAGTATTAATGGCGGAGAAAGAACCCGGGAAAACCCCAAAAAGAACCACCGAACAACGAGAAGCTACTGGCAAGATTTCTCACATACCCACACTGGCTGAATCTGAGACTCGAACCGCCGCAGACAGAGGTGAGATGGCAGTGATCCGTAACGGAGAGCGCTTTCGACCGCTCGGTCACTCGGGGCCCCTCCCTTAAGGTCACATGTAGATACGTACATATGTGTACACTATTTGTGGTCTCTGACTTTGACTAATGTCACGCAATGTTCCAATGCATATTGTAATTTCGCCATCTCTACTGATTTTGCAGATAGTATAAGAAATTACTTGATATAAAATATATTATGCAAAATACTAGTGAAGTAGTCATTAAAAAACCAAAATATATACGAACTATAATAACTACGTCGATAAATATAAAAAAAATTTAAAAAATCAATTTATTTATGAACGCCATGAATTCATTTTAAAGCATGCACAAAATCTCGGGGTTTTGTGTATGATAATAAGTTATATTTGATACAAAATGAAACAACATGTTTTACAATAATTAAGTTGATATAGACATTATGACTGAACAATGCTTGGAAAACACAAGTAAAGAAGTAACAACTATGAAGATATTAGGAACAATGTATATTATAAGGAATTCGGCTAGATGTATTAGGAATTTGGGTAGATGCTTTATTTTTGGCTTTGGGTTTGTAGTTTTTTTTATAACCATAAATGTAGAAAAATAAATTGTGAAATAAATATGGCAGACGCCAAATTTTGCCTTCATTCGACAATGTATAATACTAACGATGGTCTCAACACCAACATAATCACTTCATGCATTGGGTAAGCCAAGGTCAAGTCACTGTTATGGCTGGACAAATTTTAACATTTGTCTTCGAAAATGGAGAATGAAAATTGCCTGACTTGACTCTAATCATGTAGGGAATACAATTTACTGTCAATAGCTTTAGAAGGAATATTTAGTGAGAATCTTAAGTTTGAGTACATACAGAATTGATAAAAGATACATCTATGAACACGCCTAGCACAGGATTTGCCTTTGTTTCCAGAATCCGACATAAATGGTAGCCTAATAGTATTTCCCCCTTGTGGACATAATGCCAAGAGGAAAAAAACAATGTCGGTTTAATCTTTCAAATTCTCCTATGTCCTAATCGACCGAACCTAGAAGGCCAAGGGTTAATAGCTTGCAAATCGAAACAAAAATGTATGTGTATTTTTATATTATACATTTAAAATTGATTTAAAACATAAACTTTATTTTATTGCCCCTTTATTTTTTATATACCAGATGGTTTTAATTAAGTTTGCAGAATATTTGAAAGGAATAATAATACGAGATTAATTATCAACAGAAAGTAAAACTTAAATGCTTCCGAATATTCACTTCAAATTTTCACGTAAAACTTCGTTGATTCCACTGCGTTAGATTTATACTTCACTGCGTTAGATATATAGTTGTCCACTGCGTTAGATTTATACTTCTCCACTGCGTTAGATATATAATTGTTCTGAGTTTAATATTTACCTCTAATAGCAACATTATTAACGTTTACAGTCAGCCGACGATATGTCTGTAACGTTTTATATGGTTTTTCTATTCGATGTATCAGCCCATTTCACGATGATTTGATGCATCCTATTTAAGTATACATGGGTTTTGTACACACTTCCTCTCTCATTCTCACTAAAACGATAAAGCAACTGATGCCCTTGTCATTCAAAATGACGTAAATGGGTGTGGCTATTAATGCATGCCCATATATCACCCTAAAGGCGGACCAGGTCAACAATAAATAGCCCTATCACAGAATCAGTATTAATTTTCAGTGGCAAAATATGATAGAAATACAGCAAGTTTTAATAGTACAATGTTCATGCTGGAACTTAAGATAGGGGCTAAAAATATTTAATTTTTCAAACTAAGTTTGCTGTTGAAAACGGTATATGCAGACTGCTGGGCTAATCTGGAGTACCAGGAAAATAACGTCTGGAAATTACCACAGTCATTTAATGACTCATATTTAATGCTTGAAATAAGCCGTTCACTTTGTAAATATGCACATAAACGTAAAAAGAAACGCCTTGGTGATAATATGTTAAAGTTAAAAAGGATACTAAGTTTTTATTTACACAAATAACATTTTTGTAAATGACATATACGCAATTTGTTTAACCTCCATAATAAGGCAAATAAGAACTACAAACGATTTTTTAGAATGAATTGTTACTTTTTCGAATATTTTGGGTATTAGTTTCAATAAATTCATTTAAATTTTGTAATTAAACAATGAGTTGATATTTATTTAGAAACAAACAATTCTTGTGCCAGTTCTTATCAATGTCTGGAGTAGCAAACAATTTATATCACCTGGGAATAAGTGAGGATGATATTGTTTCCGTATGACTCAGTCGGATTGAATATTACTGATAATTCGTTAACCTTTTACACGATTATCGTTAAAGGATCAGGCACGTTCTCTACCTCTAGCCCCCTCCCAATTATTAAGAAAAATTAATCACTAAATAAATTTGTTAACCACTGAACGCAAAACACACACACACACACACACACATATATATATATATATATATATATATATATATATATATATATATATATATATATATATATATATATATATATATATATATATATATATATAGTGTGTGTATGTGTTTGCAAAGTACGAAAGTATTAGTCAATGTATATTCATTCAACCAACAATTACTCATAATAAGGAATGTAATACAGATTTCAATACCACACCCATATAGATTTCATTTAAAAATCCCATGACCATTAGTTCTACAGAACTAGAAACTTCATTTTTATGCCGTACCGTTTTGTTTTGGGGGTTTTTCTATCGTGAATCTAACTTGTTCTTCATCATATAAAATTGTATGTGGTTTCTCGGTTTCTCTTTAAGTTAAATGTGAAATCGCAATAAAAGTGACAAATACATAGAAAAAGATAATGTTTTTAAAAGAGTGGTAGTAAATATAGAAAAATGAAATTTACCTTGTAGGATAGAACACATAAAACCAACAGCATGTCAGTAGAGCACAAAAGAGACATGAATCCCACACTTGCGCATGAATAAAATTTATTTACACGCCAATGATAGTGTTCAAAGTAACGAAAAGCTTGACTACAAAGACAACATGTAGGATTATTTTTCGGTGTAGAGAGGGAGATTGAGGGGCATTCAATATGTAATCATGAAACTAGGGAACGCCGCAACAGTTTTATGTCGTTCTTCGTATGCATGTATGTATGTATGTATGTATGTATATATATATATATATATATATATATATATATATATATATATATATATATATATATATATATATATATATATATATATATATATATATATATATATGATGGATTATTATTTACATGCGGTGATTTCATCGTGATATGCTGTGGTAGGCTTAGTATGTGTTGTATCTTTTGGGCATTATATGATTTGGTTTCGTCATTATATGCGGTAGTTCTGACTATACGTGCGGTGATTTAGTTAACATATCCAGTACTTTTGACATTAACAGGCGGTCGTTTTGCCACCGTATACGGTAGTGTTGTTATTATATGCGATGGTTTCCTCAGTATAGATGGCGCTTCGTCAATTATATTCGGTGTATGTTTCTTTATTATCGGTGTTCAACTATTTTTTATTTTTATTATGTTAGGTAATTTAATCAGTATATATGGTGCTTATTTCATACAATGTTACTACGATGATGATGATGCAAGTGGGAAAACTTCATGAAACGGCCTAATGTTACCGATATAGGATTATTTATGACGGCTTCAAAGTACTTGTACACCGATGTTTCAGAAGCTTCAGTAATTCCTAATTTTAATGTTACAAGCTTTTGATAGATACAAAAGGAAAATTTCCGGTTTTGCAACGCTTTCAGGTTGGAAAAGGAATCCGAAAAACCAGAGAAAAAAATTTTTTGAGAGGTTTCAGCTTAATTCAAAATTTTAGTATGGTTGTAATTTTTTCAATAAACGTTGAGGGTTTACTAAGTAAACGCATCGATATGATTCCATGAGGTGTTGAAACGGCAGCTCCAGCCTTGTCTACCTCTTTCAAACATTTATGTATATAAGGATGATAATTTACTGAAGAAGTTCCTTCTTCGCTAGCGAAGGTTCCGATGTGATTACCCTATCTACACCTTGGCGTACTGAGCAGATATTTCTGTGCTTCGGGTCTGTGAATTTCATTGGATGCGGCAGCAAGCCGCCGCATCCAATCAAACTTGAGTTGTTCAAATCTGCATACTGTTCCTACATGATTGAGAAAAGCGAAGACACAACTTGAATGGAGTGATAAATAAGCAATTTTTCCACTGCCGGTCTGTGTTTACACAAATAATTTTCACTCAAATAGACCTGCAGTGGCTTCCCTCAGGTACGTAGTCATACTCTGAAGGTCAGTTGCCTTCACGATTTTCTGCTGATGTACAATGCACCACGCTATTGGTTACTTGGCATTGCAAACTAAGGGAGGCAACTTATAACATCCAATAGATGTCGCTAGGACAAAGCACCAATATGTATGTTCGATCCACCAAGGTGTAGATAGGTTTATCATATTGGAACCTTGGCTAGCGAAGATGAAGAAGTTCTGAATTCACAAATATCAAACATAATTTTGATTTTGTTGGTAACCAAAGTGACGATTTTAGAATATATAATTTTTCAGTATTTCCCCCAAAAAAATACTATTTCCCGGTGAGAACGAATGCCTATGCAAAGAAAAGTGGAACGTAAATTGATATTCTGAGTGTGGTTTCGTGTACAGGCCTAAATAATACATATGCAACATTTAGATGGATTATAAAATATTTTAAAGGCTTTCTGACGGAGAATTTATCTAAATCGATCAAACAAAGTAGAAGTCCCTGATTATGCATTGAATCAAGCATTTGGAGATAAGATTTACAGGCTGGTCCGTACAGAATCGAGTCTTAGTCACGAATGCATCATGCTAATGACCTACATAATTAAAACATTATATTCCGATCTACTCCCTAATTTGTGTTTGCCACGATTGTGATTAAAACCATAGCTTTTCTAGATTTGTCTCTGATATATTTCGTTAGTTCAAACAAAGTTAGTTTACTGCAGAAAAAAGAGATGCGAATGTTATCTCCTCCGCAGCTGGAATAAAAGCAGCCATATTGGTCACCGCCAATTCGAATGTAATCGGCAGACGCGCATATTAATAGTATTAGATTTCGAAAATGTGAAACAATTTTCATCTGCCCATTCCCAAACTCTGTTTAAATTTATCTGCAGGCGATCTTCATTACTATGCATACTCTGTGTTCCATAGCAGGTGAAAAAGTCGACCACAAATAATGACTAACGAGATTGTAGATCAAGAGATATCGGACCTCTAATTATTATAGATGCAGAGAACCAGTCTTTTGGTGGGTAATAAAAAAACTTAATATTTTGAGATGCACCCTTTGGACAGTACTTGGGTTTAATTCTCTTCCATTACACATTTTGGAAACATCAACCTATGTGATACAGGTGAGAACTAAATAATTTATTTTATTTTTATATCATATTTAGTTTCCAACTGACAAAATAGTATGTGGACTCAGTGCGAAGCTACGTTAGTAGGTGCAGACCAATGTGACCCTCTTTTAGCGGCAAGAGGCTCAAGAAAAAGCTGCAAATTCTTCAAAGTTAAAGAAATCTCTAATTCTAATAAATGGGAGAATGTTTGGTTTACGTGCCAATCTAATAAACACATTTATTTAATTTTGTATTGTTTTAACATTAACTTCTTTAGGAAATGAGTTAAATCGCCCGACCGCTTCGGGGGTAGGGGTAGTGTGTATACTAGCTACGATGTCGTAGCCTCAACTTGATTTGTCCACGAGGTACGAGTAAGGGTACTAATATTAGTACTATGTGTATCTTGGCATCCGTCCGTCTACGAGAGACGATGGCATAGCTCCAAAGTACGCTTTTGCTTATCCTTCTTTTGAGCTCTCTTTTCAGCTTGCTTTATTCTTCTCTTTTCCTCTGCGTTTTGAACTCCCTGCCTGACAGCTAGACGCCAGCTGGAACGGTTGTTTGCACAGCTCTCCCAGTCGTTGACATTGATGTTTGCTGTCTTCATATCCTTCTTGCAAACATCTTTGTAGCGCAGATGTGGTCGTCCAGTTGGTCGTGCACCTTCTGCTAACTCCCCATATAACAGGTCCTTGGGAATGCGACCTGGGTCCATTCTCTTGACATGGCCGAGCCAGCGAAGGCGCCTCTCGCTGAGTATGGAGAACATGCTGTTCATGTTGGCGCGTTCTAGAACCTCTGTGTTGGGTACTTTGTCCTGCCACTGGATGTGCAGAATGCGCCGCAGACATCTCAGGTGGAAGCTGTTGAGTTTCCTCTCGTGTCTTGCATAGGTGGTCCATGTTTCGCTGCTGTAGAGAAGTGAGCTGAGCACGCACGCTTGGCAGACACGCAGTTTGGTCTTCTCTGTGAGGTTGGGGTTGTTCCAGACCCTCTGGTTAAGTCTGGCCATCACTGCTGCTGCCTTGGCAACCCTGCCGCCCACCTCAGAATCAATGGAGAGTGAGCTGGAGATGTTAGACCCGAGGTATGTGAAGTTCTCGACAACTTCCAAATTGTACCCATCGATGGAGACAGAGGGAGGGGAGTCTGTGTCCTGTGCCATGACATTTGTTTTCTTCAAACTGATGGTCAGTCCAAATTCCTTACATGCATGGGAGAGGCAGCATACCAGCTGCTGAAGTCCATCTTCCGTGTGTGATGTCAAGGCTGCATCGTCGGCAAAGAGCAATTCACGGATGAGTACCTCTGTGACTTTAGTCTTAGCACGGAGACGGGCGATGTTGAACAGCTTGCCGTCAGCCCTGGTATGGATGTACACTCCCTCGCTGCAGTCCTTGAATGCATACTGGAGAAGCATGGAGAAGAAGATGGCAAAGAGCGTCGGTGCAAGGACACAGCCTTGTTTGACTCCGCTAACGACTGGGAATGCTTCAGATGTTGCGCCATTGAAGCACACTGTGCTGTGCATGTTCTCGTGGAACGACATAATGACAGCAAGCAGACGTGGGGGGCAGCCGATCTTCTGCAGGAGTCTGAAGAGTCCACTCCGACTAACCATGTCAAACGCCTTCGTCAGGTCTATGAAGGCAATGTAGAGGGGCATCTGCTGCTCGCGACACTTCTCCTGCAGCTGACGTAGTGAGAAGATCATGTCTACAGTTGACCTGCCGGCTCGAAATCCACACTGGGATTCTGGGTAGACGCGGGAGGCTAGGATCTGCAAGCGTGCCAAGGCAACACAGGCGAAGGCCTTTTCGACGATGCTGAGGAGGGAGATGCCCCGATAGTTGTTGCAGTCGCTACGGTCTCCTTTGTTTTTGTACAAAGTGACGATGTTGGCGTCACGCATGTCCTGTGGGATGTATCCCTGTTCCCAGCAAAGGCAGAGGAGTGTGTGTAGGGGCTGGAGAAGTGCTGGTTTTCCGCTCTTGAGGACTTCAGGCGGAATGCCGTCGCTTCCAGGAGCCTTCCCACAGGCAAGGCAATCGATGGCTTTTCCGAGCTCTTCCAGGGTGGGCTGTGTGTCTAGCTCCTCCATGACAGGCAGGTCTGGAATGGCGTCCAGGGCAGTTCCAGTGACATTGTTTTGGGTTGCATATAGCTCGAGATAGTGCTCAACCCATCGCTGCAGTTGTTTCCCCTGGTCTGTGATGACTTCGCCCGTCTTGGACTTGAGGGGGCCGGTCTTGTAGCTGGGGGGGGGGGCCTGTCGCCTTTTTGATACCCTCATACATTCCTCTTGTATCCCCGGTGTCAGCAGCTGTCTGTATACTGTTGCAAAGGTTCAGCCAGTAGGTGTTGGCACAGCGGCGGGCCGTCTTCTGGGCGTTATTCCTTGCAATCCTGAGGGCTTGTAGTGTTCTGGGGCTAGGTGCAGCCTTGTATGCCAGGAGGGCTTTCCTCTTTGCCTCAGTCACGGGCTCCATCTCCTCCCAGTTTGCCTCATACCAGTCGACATTCTTTCGCTCCCTCTTCCCGTAAGCTGTGATGGCTGAATTGTACACAGAGTCACGGATATGGGACCACTTGGAATCAATGGTGTCATCAGGTGTCACTTTGGTGAGGGCTTCCTTCAGTTTCCTGATGAACTGCTGTGTTTTCTCTGGGTTGCTTGCACAGCAGGTGTTGATATGTGGGTGACCCTTCTTCTTGGCGTGGTGCAGCTTCTTGGGTAATATTCGCACCTTGCTGGCCACGAGGGAATGGTCCGTGTCACAATCGGCACTGTGGTAGCTGCGGGTAAGGAGGACACTGGCCAGTTCTGCATGCCTGGTGATGACGAGGTCTAGCTGGTGCCAGTGGCGTGAACGTGGGTGTCTCCACGACACCTGGTGGATCTCCTTGCATTTGAAGAAAGTGTTTGTCACACATAGGCTGTGGGAGCAGCACATCTCCAGCAGTCGCTGACCATTCTCGTTGATCTTGCCCCTTCCGTAAAAGCCGAGACAGGTGGACCAGGCCTCATGGTCAGCTCCCACTCTAGCATTGAAGTCTCCTAGTAAGTAAAGGCTTTCATTGTTGGGGATACTGGATATTGCCTGATCCAGAGCCTCATAAAACTTGTCTTTCTCCTCGTAGGTGGAGTAGAGGGTTGGGGCGTACACACTGAAGATGTTGACCGGGCCTAAGGATGTTGACAGCCGGAGGGCAAGGATTCTCTCAGTACCTGATGATGGAGGTTCAATGAAGGCGATTAGCGTGTTCTTGACGGCAAAGCCTACACCATGCTGCCTAGGTTCATCCAAGGGCTTCCCCTGCCAAAAGAATGTGTAACTGGCTTCCCTGATGGTGCCGCTGTGAGTCAGTCGGGTCTCCTGGAGGCAGGCAATGTCGATGTTCAGTCGGGAGAGTTCTCTGTCAATGACGGCAGTCTTCCGTGCATCGTCGATCTGCTGTAGGTCAGTGGTCAATCCAGGACACATGGTCCTGATGTTCCAGGTTGCAAAACGAAGAGTTGGAGTCTTTTTATTTCTTCTTTTAGTCTTTCCTGGTGCAGAGTTTTGTGGCCCACTTGTCGAGATGGTTCTCTAAGCTCCACGCACCCAGTGAAGCAGGCAGGCCATGGCGGGCAGCACCTTACTGACTGGGGGCTGCCCAGCTTGAGGCGGGCGGTAGCTGTCCAGTGAGACCTGATGATCTCTCCCACCGTCAGAAGTAACCCCTGGCGCCAAGCTCTACGCCAATCGAGCTTTGACTTATAACCGGTAAACTGCTACTTCTCGTGTTGTGCCGACGCCGTACGACGACGCTGGAGTGTCCTCTCCAGTGGAGCTATGAAGCCTGGGCAGGGTGGTATGGAGAATCAGCTGTTGCCCATGCAGCAGATCCCCCCTCTCCACGCAGCTGGTGTGCCCAAGGGAACAACGAATGCCGATACAGCTTGGCACCAACTTCGTCGCAGGAGTTGCCGGAATGACGTTGAAGTCAATGTCATACCGCCTTAGGGACTCCATCTCCGGATTTTCTGTCGGGGTTTACTCCCTTAGCCTTTCCCATGAGTGGGTATAGCCACAAGGCAGCAGAGGTTTGGAATCGGAGTTTTCCTTCTCCTAGATGAGCTACCATCCAAGGTTTACGAGTCCCATCTACCCGAAGCAACTAAAATCCAGCTCCTGGCCTTCACGAGTGGCTTAGATTTGAAGCCCGGCAGACCATGTTTTCTACTAACAGGAGAAGGGGTGAAGGCGGCCCACTGGCGCCTTAAAACCAGTTGCTTCGAGTACTATGTGTATACATGATAACTAATTGCATACGTGTCAGTAGTATTAGTTGTTTTATGACGAATTGCAAAGTTGCAATGAATCGTTTGTTCAGCAGTTTAGATCAAATACAATTAGAAATTCAAATCAGAATGGAAACTTAGTGTAATGAAGTTTTATAGTTAACCCTTAGCGAATGAAAGTCTGGATCGATTGGTACATTTTGGTGTCCATGTGAGATTGAAGCTATTTTTGCATCATTTCGCAACAAATTTACTTTTCTTATCTGATCTCAGATCTTTCATGCATTTGCTCTTCTCAATGGATATGACATGAAATGTATGAATGTACGCCCATTTTCTGTCACATAACATAACGGGGCTTATTATATATGTGAATATAAATCTTGCAACTCTGTGTCAATGCATTAATTGGAGTGCATGGGTTATCTCCCCTAGACCGTCTCTCTGACACGTTTGCACTAACATCGAAAATGCATTGTGCAATTTTTTAAATCAAAATTAGGAACTGTGTAAACAGTTTTGTCTCCGTGAACAAATGATCTTTTATGCAATATCTTGTCAGCTTAATTTTGGATGACACTTTCTTAATATATATATATATATATATATATATATATATATATATATATATATATATATATATATATATATATATATATATATATATTGGCGTACATTACGTTTTGCTTTATGAATCAATTGCATGCAAAGTAAGAAACAAAATGCATTTTTGAAAGCTTCAATGATCACTAATTTCTTTATACCTCCTTTGTTCGGAGTCTCAGCGATGCATATAATCCTATACATAGTTGGGTTTAATGCGCATTACAGACTTGTATTACAACAAAAGCTTCCTCTTTGTCAGCAGAAGGATCTGAACTTGTTTCTTTTTTTTTTTTTTTCATTTTGCAACGAGATTGTACTTCCTTAAAAAGGCTTTTACATCACGCTTTTTTGACACCCTTCTTTACATTTGTCTCACTTGTTAGGCCCTTGTTATGAGAAATTCTCACTTGTTAGGCCCTTGTTGTGAGAAATTCTCACTTGTTACGTCCTTGTTGTGAGAAATTCTCACTTGTTAGGCCCTTGTTGTGAGAAATTCTCACTTGTTACGTCCTTGTTATGAAAAATTCTCACTTGTTACGCCCTTGTTGTGAAAAATAGTGCCTCGTGACAAACTGCAGTCTCATTTTCGAATAACACTTTTTATTCCTGTATACCGTTGTAATTTTTGGCACGAAATTATGACTTTTGTTTATGATTTGACTATCAAGTTGTGAACAGAATTATATTTTTTGTACTGTTATAATTATAGTTTGCATTGTTGTAGAACGAAGAAAGAGAAATGCAGTTGCAGAAAGAGAAAAGAGACATGTAGTTCAAATGGAGAAAGAGGTAAGAGAGAGCGATCAGTGAAGAAATTAACAGGGAGAAAGAAGAATGGACAGAAAAGTACAGACTTCAGAAACAGCAGAGAGAGAGCACCAACAACAACAACAACAACAACAGCAGCAGCAACCTGAACCTGACAGCGGCTTTGTCGACTGTCGTATTGATACCAAAGAGTTCTTCTTCTCTTTCCGAAGAAGCAGACCTATCGTCAGAAGGCCAATCGTCAGAGGACGTCGCATTCTTAGAATATAAAAGATCGCGATAGCTTCAACTTCGCGCAAGCAAAAGAAACAACCCTTTTCAGGGCTACCCAAATCTCTAGAAAAGAAATAACAATCGATTTGCCGATGTATGAGTATGTAGAGTAAATGTACGAAAGATCTCTCAAAATAACGCGACAGTCAGGTTGAATGAGACTAAATGGAACTAACATATATCCATTGCAAAGAAGCAAAAAATGTGTCCCTTGTTGATATAACAATGACGTCATTTTTGTTATTTATTATACAGCGATTCCATAAGTGTGTGCGCTATGTGTGAGCGTGTTTCTGTCAAAATACTGCAGATAAAGAGCTTTAAGATTTATTTTGAAGATATCCGTTTGGCTGTTCCAAGTTGCGAACATTTTAAAGGAACTGTTACTTTTAAGACATTGAAATCTATAAATGGTTTTTAATTTTTGTCACTAAGTAAAAGAAATTTGAGTATAATATATTTTTCGAAAAATATAACATTCTCAAACAAATTTCTTTATAGACTACATTTAGCCAGAAATTTATAAACTGCACACAGTGCAGAGATGACAGAATTGTATAGGATTCTCTTTGTGGGATAATAATTTCACAAATCTAACAGCCTATGAAACAAAGCAAATTTTAAGTTTACAAAATATGGTCAAATGGAGGGAAAATGTTGACATATCAGATTTGATCTGCAGTTTAATGTGTACAGCAAAAATTTGTCTATTCTCAGCAGGAGGAGGCGCATCACATTGCTAATGACACCTCCTACTTCTCGCAAGGAACTAGCAGCTGTCAGATAGCGATTTCCGAATATAAATATACGTTTAAAATAGTAAAGAACAGTTTAAAAGTAGATGTATAGATGAAACGTACATTAATGCACGAAGATTCACACGGTATCTTATTTATTAATGCACGAAGATTCACACGGTATCATATTTATTAATGCACGAAGATTCACACGGTATCATATACATTATTCTCGTAGATAAGCATACTACAAAAATATATTGTTCCGTTTAGAATATACGGACATGTAATCATAACTAATGTTACTAGTCACGTCAGCAAAAAATGAAAAGTTTGCCTGCTTATTTTTGTTGGGGGGGGGGTTATTTCCACATAGCCTGCCCTACATTTCTTTCAATGTTTTATTACTATGTTTATTGTCGGATAACTTACTCTTTGCCCGTAATAGCTATCTAATTAATATTATTCGTTGACTTTCCACACTTTGATACTTCAGAGTTTGAAGTCTCTACCTTGCACTAAAGAACAAATGCACATACTTCCAAACGTACATGCAGTGGCAATACTGTATATACTTGTGACGACAAATAATAGACAATTACATCATAAATGGACATGAAAATTACAAATTATGGATAACATTTATCGAATATTAAAGACCTACAACCAGAACCATATCATTTATATGCTTCTGTGGAGTGCAAAGTTACGTATATTTGATTTAATTTGATTGTTTGTAAATTTTAAATTCGTTTGATTTTTAATTTCATTACATGTCAAAATAATGTAGTTTTGTTTACTGGAAACTCAACTTTTTTCAGAAAATAGTTTGACCTTGACTCTTCAGTTGTAAACACCTAAAGCTGATCTAGTTCCCGACCTTGATTTAGAAATCAGTTAGAGAAGTAACAATTATTTTTTTTATTCTCCGAGTAAAACGATTGGTTTTTATCAAGGTCATACTGGGGCTACTTGATTTTTTTATGTAAACAGCTGTCGTTTCACAATTCAGGGCTTTCCAAAATTGCGCATTAGTTAGTTTTAATAGTGAATCTTAGAGAGAGAGAGATCTCAGTTGGGCTTCTAAACACTGGGACATAAAGGTGTTTCTTTTGTTGTGTCATTTTGGAGTTATAATTTTTATGTGAATTATTTTGAATCTAAAAGATTAATTCTTTTTCCTGGAAATAGTTGAGTGCTCATACAGAATTATTGGACAAAGACATTTATTTAAATTTTATTCTGAAATTCAAACACCAGAATATTGACTGTGGAATAAAAATGAACAGCAGACGATCTAACACCATACTGACTACAGTATACGTCATCGCCTTCCCTTTTGGATTTTTCGTCGGTACTCGAACTTGAATTCATTAGAACGTTTCATTACTAGGACTTCTAAAATTTAATTCATGGATTATTCTTGGATTATTTTTGGATTTGATTCTTAAAACCATAAGGTTTTTTTCTTCATTTTTACAGCGTTTTTGCCAGGGAAATAAATTTGTTAAATTTTTCAAGGCTTGTTGTTTTTATCCTTTAATTTGTTACTATTTATTCGAGCCTAACATGTAATATAAGAGCATATCTTTAGATAATTATTCATCAAAGAAATTTCGCAAAGCTAAATTTAGTTTATTTACGTTTTTCACTGTAATCAGGTAAAATATGTGCTCAAGATCATTTTGTAAAAAAAGATTGTCGAAGTCTCTTCATAATTATACCAATTGAAATAAAGAAGTAGGAGATGGCTCTATATTAATTTCTTTTATATGTTTCTGATGTGCACTGTTTTGTCCAACCTATAAGTAATCCTTTTTAAGTCTATTCATTATTAAAAAAAGAAGGGAGAAGAACCAGTCAAATATAATTGAAACGGTAGAAATAGAAAACTGAAAGCTCAGAAGAGTTCATTATTTTCAAAAACATAATAATTGGCACAGATGCTCTGACATATCCAAGCAATCATGAATATGTTTTAAAATGTAGATAGACAGACATGTATACAAAAATAGTATTGAATATTAACCTATTTAAATACATTTTTGAACTGTGCTGTTTGTTTTCTGACCTAAGCACCAAAATAAATCATTTATTTCGTACACAAAATATCCCCACACCACTCGGTTGATAAATTGGGTTGTAGACATTGTTTTGTTGTCCAGATGTTCTCAAAGTGTTACTCTGTTTTGGCAACATACTAGCATTCATTCTTGGGACCGTTTTGTATATGCCTAGATACCATGCGAGACGATGTTTCATCTGGAGGGCTACTGTAATGAACAATATGAGCGATATAGTTTCACAACGCCATTTAATAGTGATAATGGATATGTAACTCTGATATGTGAACATATAAAATATGAAAAACGGGCAAAAACCACATACACTAGCTGGGCGACTACTTTATCCTCGCACAAGTCAGATCAAAGAATTGAAGATGAAAACGACAAAATACAAGCAACACAGAAGTTTATTGTAACATCAATTATTTATAAATATGACACAGCGAAAAGAAAACCATATACGTCTATGTTGACGAGAATGTTTACAATGTTTCCATCTAAAGGGTGTCCACTACTATTGATGCAAACACTATATGTACAGTGTACAATGTTTCCATCTAAAGGGTGTCCACTACTGTTGATGCAAACACTATATGTACAGTGTACAATGTTTCCATCTAAAGGGTGTCCACTACTATTGATGCGAACACTATATGTAGTGTACAATGTTTCCATCTAAAGGGTGTCCACTACTATTGATGCGAACACTATATGTACAGTGTACAATGTGATAGAAGCAAGATTTTAAATGGTTTTAAGTATCGATCGTTCAGTAAAAAAATGTCTGAAAAAATATCAAATAACCCATTGGGTTAACAGTATATCCTATATGATATTCAGTTACTGTGATTCATTTGATACCCTACAGCTAATATACTGCTCCTATGTTTTTATTATCATACAAAGTTAGAACTCTTAGGCACTGCATATGTACATTGCCATGCTGCAATGTAACAATTTTTCAGACTGCTTGTGAATCTGCCAGGAGTATATTAGTAGTAAAACCATCGCCATGTACCATTGAAGTCCTAAATGCAATCCATGCGTTACATATTGCTTCACCATCTCCAGCATGTATTGGGTATTCATGATACAGCCTTATTATTGTTCAAGTCATACTCAGTCAAAAGGACACAAATCGTGTCCGTAAATGAAAAGCATTCCAGCCAAGTTGATCTGTTTTGGTCTTCCATAACATTCTGTTGTCGGCCCTTTTCTCGTCATTTTATACTCAGCCTATCTCAAGTGTCAAATATCTACATCTGGTTTCTCACCAAATGTATGCTGATGACACTCAGATGTAGAAATCTAGATACCTAACAAGTTCAAGTTGAGGTTACCATCCCAGTGTAGATCCATGCATTTCTGATGTGAAGAAGTCATGGATGATATGTGACAAGCTGCAGATGAATGACGATATATCAGCAATGCCAAAATTAAATTTACACAGTCAATATATATATATATATATATATATATATATATATATATATATATATATATATATATATATATATATATATATATTTATACTTTTGCATACAATTCTGTCGTGTCTCATTAAAATAGCACCGAAAGGGCAAGAACCCAGCGAGATAAATTCTCCAGCACTTGCTTTTGTTGTTATCCCTGGATTACTGCATCTAAGTCAGCAGAAGCAGTAACGGAATTTGTAGCTTCACGTATAAGCATCTCAAGGCTAAACTGAAGTTATTTAATAGCAAATTATGACAGTTGACACGCAGAAGTTTGCTCTTACAACCATACATGCCAACCCCTGGTGAAGAGAAAGTGTAATCCAAGTGCATAAAAAGAGTAATTCGAGCAGAAAAAGTGTAATCCACATGTAACATGATAAAATTAAATGAGAATATCTACAAAATCATTTAATTACCCCTCCGATCTTTTAACATCAATTACTGCTTCAAGTTTTCATATGCAGCACTTTTTGCTTTAAAAAGCAAGACTCTCAAAATACTTTGTACCAGCTGAGACTACGAATGTTTTGAACACCAGTAGAGCACTACGTGCTGAGTTACTGAACCTGGATCTGAATTTAGTTTTATTTTTGTTAACAGTACTGCACAATCTCTCACAGTCAGAATTTTCATGGTAAAGAACCAATATTCCTTTCATAACCCAACAAAGATGAGGAAATTTATGTCTTCCAACTGCTCAACTGTCTACATGAAGTACGATGTCTGGTAGACTGCCAACTTGATACTTCAGGAATTCTTCTAATTTATCAGCAGCCTCTCCTACAGCAAGGTGCATTAAATGACAGGGACAACCTGATATGTACATTGATGGAGACATTTTTCAATATTTAGAATGCAACTCCTTTATGAATTTCAGTCATCACTGATGCATTATCAGCTGAAAACCTCAAACAGTTCTGCCAACATATGTTTATTCAAAGCATTATCAAGCAAATCAAACATGTTTTCTCCAGTGGAATCTACTGTTAATTCTGGTAATGAAAAAACAGCACAGTGACTTTGCCCTTTTTGTTGTCAAAGTATCTTACACAGACTGATTACAACTTTTTGTCATTATAATCACTACTCCTGTTTGTGGCAATACTAAATGACCCAATTTTCATGGCATCTGCAATTTTAAGTGAAGTATCTTCTGCTAAACACCAAACAATATTAGATGATTTTGTTCTTGCATGTGCAAAACATTCGTTTGAACAAAGGACCAATTTAGTCTTATAATGCTACGGCGCTAGGGGTAGTCCGTGTTCTATTAAGAACTTGGTAAATAACACCGCTGCATTTATAAAATTCGTGTCCACAGTTGAGTTCTGCTGTAAAAAAAGAAGTTACCTCAGTATTGGAGTTAGTAAAAAGAGCTAATTCAAGGTTTCTTTGTTTTACCACCATGACCAATATTAAAATCCTTTCCACACAGCCTGCAATGGGTGTGAAGCTGCCCTAGAATGGAACACTGTATTATGTAATTCAAATATTCATCTTTAAATTGGGTTTTTGTCTTTTTCTAATCCATCTGTAAAATTATTTGGAAAACATTTTTGCTCTACCATATGCATCTACTAGAATAAATCTTACTTGACTTTTAGCGCTAAATACCTACAGACTGGTTCTGTATCAGATATGAATTAGAACAAAAAATCTGCAAGCAAAGATTGAAACTTAGAAAACCAGTCTGTTCTCTCCTAAGCCATACTGATGCTATAAATAGAAACTGAGGTCAAAAGTTTGAAAATAAAACCAGCATAGGGCAGCTGCTATAAATAGAACATAATACTGTTAGGAAAGTGCATGCAAGGACAGACAAGCATACTCTTATGTTGTAGTTATGTAGAATCAGTCTTTTCTAGAATACGGTCTGAAAGATTAGTGAGATGTTAATAAAAATAAGAAAACAAAATGTTTTGGGAGGGGGACATAATGAAAACACTTAGTCCGAATATGTTCACATGTAATGTGTAATTTTGTGGGGGAAAAGCATAACGATTATGCTAAAAGTGTAATGGTTGGCACGTATGTACAACCACCAATGCTGATAGGTACAAGAAAATCTATTCTGGCTACAGAAATATGTGAAACTTTAAAGACATTGCTTTCTGTGAAAGAATAGAAAAGTACACATCTAAGGCTAGGACCTGTGGCAAACAGCTAGGACTAACATGCCAAATCATCATCCTTGGGTGATATTTATTCCAATGTATGATTTGCACATTATACATACTTTCTTTTATCACACTAACAACATGCACATATTTATTTAATTCAGGTATTTCAGATGGGTTGTTCTTGTACAACATTCAAATTATTTTTTCAGTGTAACATGGGTGAACCAATATATAGCTGATCATATAGTAATGGGAAAAAAAGTCGGGGTTATACAATATATCACTTAGAGGATTCAAATTATGGGACACTTAAAGGGTATAATGGCAGAGAAAACTCAGGCACCAAAGAGCCCTCAATGTGCATACCAATACTGTTTTCAGTGTCCCACACTACCATATCACTGGCACCCCAATTGCACATATTGTGCAAGTAATCCAACTCGCTTCTGAATTGACATTCAAACCTCTGAGAACAAAATGCGTGTTCCCATTAATGTGGCTGCAAGTGTTGCAAGTTTATTACCCATTTTGTATCTTATGGTTTTTCCATCATAGTGACTGCTCTAAAGACGGTTAATACAGAAGGTCAGACTTCTTTTTTTTGTAATCGAAATTACCTTTCCAAACATAGCATTTCTTTCAAACTTCTGCATTTAATGCCCTCTATCTTTAAATATTTATCATGTAATTGATAATATTCCAAGCTGTGGGATTTGTCCTTTGATATTCCTACTGATTTGTTATTGACTGTATCTGAGTTTTACATACATGTGTTATATACTATCCAAGAGTTTATTAAATGCGGACATATTAAACAACAGTTCTTCTTTTCTGATTTGCAGGGTTTGCCCTTCACCAGATAAATAATCTGCTGTCATGACTGAATCTTCTACATGGATCTAGTAAATCAAGTCGACTCTTGATGTCATGGACTGCTTTTGGGTCCATAGAGTGTTTATCAATTATAATGTTATAAGAATGAAGTTCCCTAGCAAAATCATCGTTATCATTATGAATGTATAAATTCACTAGTGTAAATATATATGTATTTTAACCAAAAAAAGATAAGAGACTTATCAGCCCTAGTAATTTCATCTGTTTCTGAGAATACTAAATTCAAAAATTATTTCTGAACAGGGTAGCAACACTAGCCCTATTTCTACATTATGGCTACAAGAACACTTATAATCCCAGCCAATACTTTTCATTCTCAAAGGTAATCTGCATCATATGGAATGCATTCTTTATTTTCAAACCAGATGAAAATGTCTTCTTTTCAAATTAGATGTCTGTTGACCCTTATTGTTTAGTGACAAAATGTTAATCTGGGTATCCATTGTTAAATTCTATTTTGGCTAAAACTTACACAACTTTTATTTAAATATACATCACAAAACCGGTATCAAGAATTGTGCACACATATATCTTGTAATACAAGTTCGTCTACTAAAGTACAAAATGTTTGAAAAGCAGAAATGTGTAGCAAATTGTTATGCATCACTGGGTATGTATGTATATATATATATATATAAATGTTGCCCAGAATAGAGATACATGAGCCTGTCATAAATGGCAGATTTAGTATGCTTATTAAATTTTTATATCTATGCTCAACGGAATGAAGTCAGTTTATCTCAAACTACCCGACAGAATCAATATGACGCTATTATGAATAAAACATGGTTCTCATCACTGCTCAAAATGATTGGTGCCTCTTCTCAGGGATCATTTTTAACCACTTTATGAATTAAAAAGTGACCACCACTGGTCTATGAAACATTTGTAAACAATGATGTTTTTTTTGTTTAAACTTCATATGGAAATCGTTTGCTGCACCATTATTTATACTGGTTATGGGCCCTTACTTTGTCATCAGTTATTTCCCCCTTCCATATTTAAGATACAGTTTTAGATTAATATGTTGTCCATCTTCTTTAAAGAACATTGTAGGTTTTATTATTTGGTATTTAACTTTTCTTACACCAGTTCTAATTTTATAAAATACATTTAAGAATACAATCTAATTGTCTGTAATGGATTTATGTATATCTCATGTGGCTTGATTTAACATACAAATATAAGCATGGGATGTGTCTGGTTGATTGAACTTATCACCCATACATACTATCTCTGATATAATAAACCAGGATAATATATTCTGTATATAGTTTTCCTTTGACACTGACATATGCAACAGTGATGATGTCAATGGCACAAGAAATAATATGCATATTAACTGATGCTTCCAGTTTGTTTTATTTATTGTTTTTAAAAAAAGTTTAATCATGTTTTTTATATTGCAGTGTAATCATTTGTAGCTTCATAATTCTTTATTGTGCACAGAAGAATGTCACGATATTTTCATTACCTGTTTATATATCTATGATGTCTATTAATCTGCTATAGCACAAAGTTTGATAAATTGTTTATCCAACATAGATACTGTCTATAGTTATGTTCAATGGGGACACCTTACAAATAATATTAACATGCCATCATGCCATTCTTTCTCTATTTGAGTTATTCTAAGTTGATGTAGTTTGTCAGTGGCACCTCTGGGGCACATTACTCCTCATACAGTTGAGTTATGCAAGGGATTCTAGATTTTCCTCAAACTCCCTCAATATTTCTTTCACATTTACAAATATATCAAATTCATTTTCTGATCTTCATCTGTCTCTAATATCCCCTTACATGTATAAAACATATTACTATATTCTGAATAGTTCTTGGATGGCTTATGTTTGTATTTGGGAGTATACAACTTTGTCATCAGATAGCAGCTATTAACCAATTTTGTTTACATTTAGATAAGCTGTTTTCTGTTCTTAACCCATTCAGTCAAATCTATGTACCATATTTCCCCTGGTAGTTGTTGTTGTTGTTGTTGTGGGGTTTAATGCCATTTTTCAGCAAACGATAGGCCATACATGGCGGCCAGTATTAATAGTGGAGGAAGAACCCGGGAAAACCTTGGAAAGAACCACCGACCCACGAGAAGCTACTGGCAAGCTTTCTCACATACCCACATTGGCTGAATCTTAGACTCGAACCTGCTCGGACAGAGGTGAGATGGCATTGATCCGTAACAGAGAGCGCTTTAGACCACTCTGCCACTCGGGGCCCCTCCCCTGGTAGTTGATGCTAATCTATGTGCAGTAATAAACACTGAATTCTGTCAAACACCGGTCTTGCACCTTTCTTAAAAACTGTCAAACCCATTAATGCAGACTGTCAAATAAACCTTCATTAAACTATCATTACTAATTTTATTGGGTGGATAAGGAGTAAGTGTCATCATTTGCACAATTTTCAAGTTTCAAAAAGAGAATTTATTCTTCGTATAATAAACCATAACAAGAGATACTGTGATCAATCTCCTTTTGTTGTAACTGAAATCATATATCTATAAATGTATATTTCATACTGAAACACCAAACATCACCCATTAAAAAAAAGTGAAGTTCTATTGCATGTCAGAAAAATATTAAGCATGTATCAGTTGTGCACAGAAAATGCTTGATGACAAATGGCAGCTATACAAACATATCTTTGAATGATTCATACTATATTTTCAAATCACAATTGCAATTTTAATTAAGCTCAGACACGTCCAATCAAGCATGTGTGTGGTGATGCAGGTATGACCTCATTTATTTTGTTATGGGTATATTTGAAAGGAAAAATGCAGTAGTTACATAATGTACACATCTACAAAGTAATTGCAAAGGTGTTAATGCTGTAAATTTTTAAAGTAATATTTGTAACCTAATTTGTTTATCAGTTTTATTGGGTGATTGATAATAAGAGAAAATAATCATTGAAAATCATGATAATAGAATGTCAATATTGTCAAATGAGTAAAGAAAATAGTAAATATTATAAAACTTGTAATAAGTGAATGTTGAATCTAGCAGTAACAAGCCAATGTGCATGGGCATATACGAGTGTGTGTGTGTGTGTGTGTGTGTGTGTGTGTGTACGTACATACATATGTATGTGTGTGTGTGTGTGGCTACATATGTATGGGTATGTGTGTATAATTGTATGTGTGTATAGATATGCACATGTAGAATATGGTTACAATGAATACTTTTTTTGTCTTTTGCTCTCTCTCTCTCGTAGCCAATATTAAATTCTGTATTGGGTTTAAAATCAGAATATAATACTTGCATCAACAGACATTTTAAATGATTGACTGAAATTTGGAGCTGAAAGAACTGGTGCACTCTTAAGTATGGCCTTTAACTTATCAAAAGCCTCCTGACATTTTCAGACATATGAAACTTGGTTTTCTTACTCAATAAATTTGTCAGTCCATGAGGAAACAGAAGCTAATAATATATTCAATGAAAAGAATTAAGTGGTGCATTCAACTAATTGGTACCATCAGTTTAAGTTGCACAACAAAAAACATAAATTATAGTACTGGTAAACAAGAAAGAACTAAGAAATGTCAGTTTTACTGTCAGAATAGAAAATATTTTAAAAATCAAAAATAAAGAAAACAATTCATAAAGTTTATTTCATTAGGTTAAATGGGTCAAGATATTGTTTATAGTAACAAATATTAGACCTGACAACTCAAATCATATTGAAAATTCACAATTAATTCTGAAACAAAATAACTTCGAGATTTTCTGACCTTTTAACATTAACTAATCAGACATAAGCAAAACATTTCACCAAATTGTCTACCAGTCTACACTTTTAGAATCCAACTTTTATCGACTTAACTTCTTGTTCTTACAAAACTCCAATGGACAATAATCTGCCTGACTTTAAGGGGTTTTTTTCTTGTTCTGTATATCATGTGACTGACAATTTGTAATAAATGGAGTGGAAGGATAAGGATATGAAGCATGCAGGAAATGTCAGTATATAAAATACACTATCTGGCATTTCTAAAGCTGATAGTGGGTATCATCTGGTCCTGCTGAAGTGTCATGGGCTTGATTAAGAGAGTCTAGTAACACTCAGAGAGAGTGAAAGGTTTATTGTAATCTACAGCATTAGGATATATGAAACCTTAAGGAACCATTTCTTTCAAATTTTTTACAGTGTAGAATTTGTCAGAATAATTCCCTTGTGGGGAATTTTAAGACAAAGTTTTAACCGAAGTGTTTGAGATTTTTCATCAGTTGTGACCATTTAGAGAAATAGTTTTGGTTGTTTTTACAGACTAATGTATAAAAAAGTAATTTCTTGTTTCCATTTGGGGTAGTATCTCCAGTATGAATTATGTTCTGCCTGGCAATTCACATGAGAGATTTTCTCGGAGCAGGGCATCCACCATGATCTGGGACAGGCTGGTTTCATCTTTATGGTGGTCTTATTTCTGGCAGTTGAAAGGATTAAGAATGAAAGGGTTGACAGGGATGTTCAAAATCCAGGCTTCAACTGATGTAAGCAAAGTAGCGCAGCCATATGTAAGTGTTACTGAAAATCAACTTTCTGTAACAGAGAATGTTGATTCACATCACTTGTGAGATACTCTAAGCCAAGATTTGTAAGCATCTCAGACTCGCCTATCTTATCATTCAGAGGAACAGAAGAAATAAAACAAACAAAATGTTACTTTAAAAATTATATTCTATATAAAATATATCACAGAAGCTTCAGTCGAGGCAATTTAATATTGCTTTTGGCAACTTCATCTGTAATGTCTTTCCCCAGCGGGCATCTACAAAACAATTTGAAATCATCATATTACCACAGATACAGACCAATGTGACTGCTTTAAGTATTACCGAAAACCAGGAGGGAGTCTTAACAATGGAAAAAAAGCTTTCTTACAAAAACATTTCCAGATTTTTGATTATAGTATAGGATGGACTTTTCATCAACCATCGGCTAAGCACAGGAGAATTTTGGGTATTGTCATATGTTATCACATGACTAATGTGTTCTATTTTGTTAACAAAGTCACTGTATAATTTGCATATTATACACATGTAAAAGCACGTCACTAAATCAAAAACAGCATCATTCATGCAGTGCATTCTTCATTCTTCAATGTACTCAAGTCATTTTACTATACCAAATAAAATCACTAAGTTTTGCCATCTGATCACATCTTACCCTGGTGCATATTTCAAATTAAATTTTTCAATCATTCAAGTCATTTTATGCACTGCGTTTTGAATGATGTCAGATCCTCTGTGTGATAATTTTTTCAAAAGACAAATGTTCCAAAAATAGTGTTCAGTTTGTGAAAGCAAAGCTTGAGATAGCACCATGAAAACTGACATTAACAAGCGTTCCATGAAGGAACTGACACTCTACTGACCCCATTATAAGGTACTTTCTTCTTTTTAACTGCTGGGTGTTCAAACTGCCTGGTGGCTATATTGGATATTGGAAATAAGATCACCATCATGACTGTTCATTTAAGATCATTTAAGATCAACTAGATGTCATAAGAAGTCTCTTGGTGAAAACTACATGTCAATATGGCCACTTGTTCAGGATGAGTAGTAATGAAAAGATATTAAAAATTGCCACAATAGCAGCCATACATGATATCTGCTGAGCAATCTGATTAAAATGAGATCTCCGCTGTCCTACATGAAGATCTGACAGCAACCAATTAGGGGTCATGTTCTGGTCATGTTCTGGTGACCTCAGAATTAGCCAATGGAAATGCAGCTTTCCAAAGTCTGAAAGTGAATCAAATCTGCTATTAAGCCACAATGCCAAGTCTCCCAAATGCGAAGATATAAGGCTTCATCTGATTGGCTGATAAAATTAGCAATTATTGTAATAACATCAGTCACCAGAATATGACCCCTAAGCAGTCATTGTCAGATCTTCATGTAGGACAGTGATTTTAATCACATTGATCAGATCAGCACCATTTTTACAAAGAACCAACTAGACATTATAAGAATTATTATAGTGAAAATACCATGTTGGTATGCCTATCGATTCAGAAGCTGTTGCATATAACAGGATTTTCAAGATGGCGACCATTTCAGACATGAGATTCGCACCATTTGCACCTAGGACCAACTAGACATCGTCTTTTTGTGAAAATCCCATTTCAATATGACCATCTTTTCAGGAGAATTACCATATATACTCTCATATGTCTGTTCACGTATAAGCCGACCACCAAATTGAACAGTTATAAGCACTAAAAGGTGCATGACCTGCATATAAGCCGACCCACAACTCCAAAATATCTCAACATGCACGAGGTAAGTTCTAAATGCATTTATTTAGGCAAACTTAATATTTTAAATAAATTACAAGTATACTTATCGTACGTAATTTATTTAATTTTCTGTTTTCTTATTTTTTCTGCCTAATTTAGATTTGTTGATAATTTGATTGAATGATGACAAGAATTCAGCAATTACGAGTTGCTGTAACGCTACTTCTTCCTTTTCACTCGTTTGTTGATGCATTATTGCATTGGCCATTTTCTATCAGTGCACTGGGAATTAAGTTTTTACTTTGCTTTGAAACTGTATATACCTAACTCATTAAAATGTAATCCCAGTATAACAACACAACGAACAACAATACGGTTTGATTCAATGCTCACAATTAGGTTACTGAACATATTTACATAATGGCACCACCGCGTGTACATTGTAGGTTTGATTACGTGCTGAATTAAGTACATCCCTTGGAGTCAAATCATGGGCACCATTGCACTTAACCTATATGATATCTCCAAAATACAATAATGAAGTTTCAGAAAAAATGCTCTGAAAATTATGCTAATACAGTAAAAGTTGTAGTTTGATGTAAGCGATCTTGCACCATACCTGTCAACTTTCACACTGGGAAGGGAAAAACATCCCAATTTTTGGGGTCACTCCACACCTACCTCACGATTTCAAATTTTCTGATTTTTGCAGAGAACTCCCGATAATTACCTTATGTCTTCGATTTTCCTTAGTTCTAAACAAGAAAAGTCCTACGTGTTCTGTTGTACAACCTGTGATTTATTGTTGTGACAAAATAAATACTTTACTATAAAGAAATCGCTTCTTCCCTAAATAGAATATTAAGTTTAAACATTATTCACATAAATTAATGATTTTTTTTACTTCTACAACAATATAAAAATTAAAAAATAAACAAGAACAAAAAAAATAAACCATAACAATAAAACTGTCCGCAAATAATTTCAATCCCAAGAATTATCACTCAACGAATGCTGTAACTCCATATGCTATAGTGCCATTCCCACGAAAGTTGACAATAAGGGAATGAGGTCAGATATACGAGGGGAAAATAGTTGCCACATGTACAGTACCACGAGGCTGCCTATTTAGGTACCTTTAGTTCAACAAAATTGGGAATCCTTTATTTGCCAATCAACTGCTGGTGCTTGCATAAAACAATGGTGTAGAATGTGGTTTCTTTGAATTATGACAGATGTCAATTTTCACAAAATAGCTGCATCAATAAAGATTAACCTTGAATTAGTCGTGTTGGTTTTTAGTTTGTTAATTTAAGACTAATCTTTAGCTACTGTGCAGTGTGACCACAGCTGACCATAATATGAAAATAGGATGTGTCACAGGGAGAAATGGTGAGTCTTTTTGCAAATTTCATGCACATTGGACCAGGAAGATCAATCAATATTTAGTGAAAACGAGGCTTTAAAAATACCACCAAAAACCTCCCGATTTTAGGTCCCAATCCCTATTTTCTATTCAGTCTCCCTACTTGGCTCTTGAAAAGATCATAGGTATGCCTTACACCCCTATTTTTAAAAAAAAAAACTACAGTAATCATGCTAATATTATAGAATAAAAGGCAATTACACATCAATGTACTGGTATAGTTGCCGGTCAAAATTTCCTCTTAACACAAACCAGTTTCAGGGGTTTTATCATTAACTTGCCTGTACTGCTGTTGCCAAATGAAAGACAAATTTGCCGAATATCAACATTGTGTGGAAAGTTATGATGTTTGTTCAGCCAAAATACAAAATATGTAAGAAGCCAAATGTATTGCTGTTTGTTTGTTATTAATGAATACATTATAAAAAACACATAAAGAACTTACTTTCCTTCAAATGTTACCGATTCAAAATCTTCCACTATACCCTTTCCAACCAGAAGTTTTTCCATCCCATTCCTGAAGAAGAATAAACTGATAGCTATGAATTGTGGCATCAAAAGGAGATTAGCAGGTGAATCCTGGGAAGTAGCATGTGCTGCATCTGCTAATAAAATACAAGGGTTGCATCAAGTTCAGGTCCGACATGAATACTGTGTATGATAAGCATATTCAAAAGGACAACTGAGAAAGCAACACTAGTGCTAAAAATGTTTTTACAATAATGGCCTAAAATGTAATCATTTTAGTTTCTGTTCTGTTCAAGTCTCTGGCTCAGTCAATGTGGGCATGCGAGAAAGCTTTCCAATAGCTTCCCATGTGTCAGTGATTCTTACTGGTGATTTTTGGGGCTCTTCCTTCACCAGTTATAATGGCTGTCATGAAACATGTACTGAAAATCGTGTTAAACTATGACAACAATGTTACTCACGTCTCTTCACTGTTATCTTACAATGTTTGTGCCGAGGTTGCTAAGGTAACTAACCATCCTACTAATGTAACTAACCATCCTACTTATATTCAATTCTTAGCTGTTCACAAGAAAATGGAAAATGAAATCTTTACAATGTTTATGTGAACTGATGGTTTGATTGGAAAATTCCATTAAACCACATACAGCCATGGTGTCATGTCAATGAAAGTGTCCTAAAAACAATTTGTAAAACGAATTTGAAGTTTGAGGATAAAAGTACAAAGGCTACTTTTGAGGTAATGTTCATGCCTTGCTTGCTTACATAGGTTATAAAATATATGTTACATGTCTTCATTATTATGCGTTAAAGCATGTTTCAAGAGACACTGCTGTGAGTGACCATCCATCTTGAAGACCAGATTTTCAATGCCCATCTGTATTAATTATGTTAATAATTATTGTTGTTGTTGTTGTTGTTGTGTTTAATACCATTTTTCAGCACAAGATAGGCTATATATCGTGGCCAGTATAAATGACAGAGGAAGATCCCGGGAAAACACCAGAAACAACAAACCACCCACGAGAAGCTACTGGCAAGCTTTCTCACATAACCATATTAGCCGAACCCAAGACTCAAATCCATGCAGACAGAGGTGAGATGGCAATGATCCATAAATGTGAAAGTTTTAGACCACTAGGTCAGTCGGGGTCCTCAATTAATAATCAATAATTGGCATGACCCATCATAAGCTTTTCTTCTGAGACCATTGTATTCTAGTAGAAGGGCTTGCTTTTCAAAGCAGGTTCTACTTCTGCACTGAATAATTTCATCAAGTGCAAAAACATTAGCAACCTCAGCACAAACACAGCACACCCATCTAAAGTCCAAATTAATAAAATATGTATTTTTGAAAACTTTGTAACCTTGTATATTAAAAACAATACTTGGTACTACTAAAAAAGTTAAGTATACCTAACACTTTTTAAAAGTTGTTATTTTGCTGTAGGGTTTAATGCCATTTTTCAGCACACGATAGGCTATACATGGCAGCCAGTATTAATGGTGGAGGAAGAACCCAGGAAAACCCTGGAAAGAACCACCAACCCACAAGAAGCTACTGGCAAGCTTTCTCACATACTCACATTGGCTGAATCCGAGACTTGAACCCATGCAGACAGAGGTGAGATGGCAGTGATCCGTAACAGAGAGCACTTTAGACCACTCAACCACTCGGGGACCCTCTTTCTGAAAGTAATAATCGGAATATAACTCATGTTTTAAATTTTTAAGTTCCTACTTTTTCTACTGGACAAGAAATCACAATTTAATCTTTTGCCATCTGGGTAGCAAATTTAGATCTGAATTTTTTTTCTTTAATCACACAACCATTACAATTGGAACTTATTCTACCTTTTCCATCACATGTTAGAAAAATCTATAAAAAATGTAAGTAGTATCCATTTTGAGCTTTCCTCAAGCTGGTGGTTGTTATTACATCATTTTAATAAGTGCATGGTAAACATACTTGATGATGTGTCATTATTAACAAAACAATGTAAGCAACAGTTCAAGGATAATGAAGCCAGTTGATTTTTTTTTTTCATTACAAAGCTCTAAAGGAGTAAAACAAACAAGGTTGCTCAAAGGGACTGATACTCTTCTTACTGAAAACAACTTCTATGAATTCAACATCAGTCCATTTCTTCTTTACACCTGCTGAGTGCTGAAACCATCTCTGATATTTTCAGTGATAAAAAGAATTTCAAATTAGCTGCTGTGGCAGCAATATTGGATGCAAAATCGGCACCTTTTTATTTAGGACAAACTGAAAATCACAAGAAGTCTTATGGTAAATAAAACCATATATCTAGAAGGAGTAGTGACAACGATATTTTGAAAATGGTTACTGTCAGACCAGTACCATTTTCATTTGAGACAAACTAGACATCATAAGAAGTCTTCGTTTGTAAATACCTTGTCAGAATGACTATACATTAAGGCTTGGTTTTGGTTTGAATGTTTAAATGCCACTTTACAGCACATGATAGGCTATACATGGCATCAATATATTTAGTAAAGAACCCATAAAGACACAGGGAAGACCTACAAAACCATGAGAAACTACTAGCATGCTTTCTCATATTGGTTGAGACAAACCTCAGACTCATGCAGACAAAGGTGAGATGTGTGGGGGATTTGTAAAGTTAAGTGCCTTACATTCATGAGGACTATATTATGGTGGCCATATTGGATGTCTGACGATAGTTTTCATATAGGACCAGAAAATATGACAAATATTTTAGTAATAAGCTGATGTTGTTATTCAGGGGTAATAGCAATAACAAGATTTTTCAAGATATCTGTAGTGGTGGTCAATTTAGATGTTCGAGTGGCACCATTTTTATTCATGACCAACTGAGTATCTGAATTCTTCTGATGAAAAACCTATGTAGATGTGACACAACAAGATTTTCAAGATGGCTGCTGTGGTGGCATAATATCATGCATCAGGTCTGCATTTTGGATCAACTAGACTTCATAAGGATTCTTAGTGAGAACTCCATGTTGATATGAATATCTATTCACAGGGAGTCAGCAAAACAAGTTTGTTAAGATGGCCACTGTGAACGGCAATATTCAATTTCTGTGCAGCACTATTTTCATTTAAGAATAACTATTAATGATAAGAAATCTTTTGGGGACAATTACTTTTCGACACCATTTTAGGACCAACCAGACCTTGTGATGAAGGTATGTTAAGTTTCATGGCAATATCCAGGTAGTTTAGGAGAAGTAGCAATAATTTATGCTAATGGATCGACAGATGATGACCAAAGATCATCCCATAAGTTCTTCTAGTGTGTGACCAGTAGACCTTAAGATTCAATGAGTAGGTATTTCATTCATGTTTGAAATGTTGTTGAGTGTTATTTTTAACATCCATTATTATATGAGTCTTTATTCTTTATGCATCTAGCCAGATGTTATCCACCATGCAAAACTTTCCAATTTGGGATGTATCACTCCAACTGCCTCCGAGTCTCTTTCAGAGCATCAAAGTTATTCATCTCACATTGGAAAGGGACAAGTGTGTTCCAAATACCACTAATGATCAGGATGAATGGATGATTTTTTTCCCATATCCTTACAAATGAATGAAATTTGAAGAATAACAATTTACTGTTATAAAAATTATGAAGTAGCATTAACCAAAGGTCTGACAGTATACATTACTGTCTACATGACTGCTTTCTGACTGAATGAGCATCAGAATTTGACGAAGTGACGTTCACCATATACTTTTGAAAACTGTGTTATAAACAAATACATTTCAGCTTTATTTGAACAAACATTTGGTACGTGTATTGAAATGAAAATAACATTCTTGTGTTCAGGGTTTTCAGGACGATAAATATGATTTTATTGTCAATAGTATATTTTACCAGATACACTGATTCACTGCCAGAAAACTCAGTTTGTGACAACAAAACTGCAATTAACATCCTCAAGTCTTCAAACACTACAATGTGAACCTTTAATTACCATGCTATCATAAGGCCGTTGTCTGTGCACAACTTTGGTGGTGGACAGATTAGATGACAGTCATGCAAATCACATACTTTTTGAAGACCTTCTCTCAGGTACATGTTGCTAGCCACACCTCCTGAAACAACCTACAAAAAATGAGGGGACAAATATTATACATCAATACATTTGAGCATAAATTTTCACTGAAGTCATAACAAATTATGTTTACATTATGGTGCAACCCCTCTTAAAGAGGTCCTTCACAAGACAGGCCAATCTCTTGATCAGAGCTAACTTTTCCCCAACATCAAAATGCAATGCTCACGCACTATAAGTTATATCATTATAAGACAGTCTCTGTATAAGGTGGGTCTGTCATTGATCTTTTTCAATGCTTAATATTATTTTATGCTATGCCATGAAATAATGGATTTTCAAAGAAAAATAATTTGTTAATTTAATGAAGTGGAATACCAGAAATATTTTTTCACTGCCTCCTCGATAGACATCAATAACAACAGAACCAATAATTCTGAGATATTTTAAAATGCTTGCATAGTCTAGTGGTAGGTATGGTCACCTTGAATTCAGACAAACCAAGCTTAAAACTCAAAATGTACATATACTTTTTCTACATTTTTTTAGTGTGCTATTTTACCTCCATGTGGGAAGGAGAATTATGTTGCTACAGATATATTCTATGCAAATATACAAAGAACACTGCGGAACATAAACAGTAAACTACTGACATTATTATGTGGGATACAGTAAGAAATAACTAACTTCAATCTGTAGTACATATTGCTACATCAGTGCATAAAATAAAAAGGTAATTTGCTTTCTCTGAGTGACTGATGAATATATTTCATCCTGTGGGTCAAAAACTTTCACTCATGGCAGTGCCATTGATGGAAATGCGGAGTTTTCACCCACTCAGTGAAATGTATCAGCTATTCACTGATTTCAAGAAAATATCTCAATAACATGACCTCACCTATAAGACAGTCCACTTTTATCACTACAATGAACAGTGTTATAGTGATGGTTTTGTTGTTGTTGTAGGGTTTAATGCCATTTTCAGCACACAATAGGCTATACATGGCGGCCAGTATTAATGGTGGAGGAAGAACCCGGGAAAACCCCGGAAAGAACCACCAACCCACGAGAAGCTACTGGCAAGCTTTCTCACTAACCCACATTGGCCGAATCCGAGACTCGAACCCACGCAGACAGAGGTGAGATGGCAGTGATCCGTAATGGTGAACGCTTTAGACCACTCGGCCACTCGGGGCCCCCTATAGTGATGGATAACAGTTGTAATTATTTCTATGTTTTGTAAGACCGCCTATTTGTTCTTTTGCCATACAAATATAATACTGTATATAGAGTCCAATCTTTCCTACTTGTCAACAACCATTCAAATCTCCTCCATCCAAGCAGTACCGCATATACTCATGTATAAGTCAAATAACTGAGGAAAAAATAGAAGCCTGGAAGATGGGAGCTCAGCTTATCCAAGGGACAAGGCCTAAATATTGAAAATGTTTAAGTTACTACTGATATATATTATTATTGCAGATTGCCAAAGATGAGATCACCTGCCTAACCTGCAGGTGAAGGACATCCTGTACTGAAGATCACCATTTATTCAGAGATGAAGTAGCAATAACACGATTTTTCAATATGGCTGGATTTATGGGGTGACTTATACAAGAGTTATACACTTTTTAAAATTTTTATCTACTCAGTTGTGGGCTCAGCTTTTATGCGAATGGGTTTATACACAAGTATATACAGTAAATAATCACCTGTTAGTATGAAGGTGTTTCCTAACCACCAGTTATTTCTCCCTGGCTTCAAACTATTATAGGATCATATTAACAGTGATGGCTCTAGGTATGCAAGGCATTGTTTAGATTCAGGCTTACCATGTGAATCAATGTGCAAACATTTCATATCTTGAATGCACTCAGCATACTCCAGTCACACTGTCAGTCTAAATCAAAGGTATCAATATGTTTGGTTCGATTGCAAGACAGTTTTTATCCTTACAGGAGAGGGTCAAAGCAATTCATTTGCTGGATGACTGTAAAGCTGGAAATGTAGTTATGTTATCACAGTAGAAATGAAAGCTGCTTCTGTGCCAGCATGACAGGTAAAGTTTGATATCTTAATCTATTTGCCTGTAATTTAAGCTATCTCTGAAGAAAAAGTTAAGTATATAGAAGAGATACGAGCTACATCCCTTTTCATTAGGGTCAGGGGTCATTCAATATTTCAGACTTGTCTGTAAAGGAGGAAGGTGATATTTTAGTTCATGACTCACAAAAACAGAAATATATGGCTTTATTTGATTCCCTATTCATCACAAATCTCTTACATAACTGGACTATTTTGTCTTGGCAAGTTAAAGCAATTGGCTAATCCAGATATTGTCTTTAAGTGTGAACAGATGTTTTCAAGCCTAATTTATACAAGGTAGCCTACCAAAAAGTCAGTCCTCTGTTTTACAGTCATGTGTAAGATGTCAATCAGAAGTGAAATTAGTGTTTTGTCATGGTGCATGAAACAAACAAATATCAATTTTAAGTCAGTGATGATTTAATGTATGGGATGGATTAAAGTGAGCAGGGTACAGTTATTTTGTGTGAAACATAAATTTGGGGAGAAAGCAAAACATCGGTATTTTATTTTAAGACTGTTGAATAGTGCATATAAAACCATTTTGATAACATAATAATTATAATGATGATGACGATGATATCTGGTGTTATGTGATGTGTGATGTGATTTGTATTTTTGACGTAGCTTTAACAGTTTTTCAGTCATCTTGCTACAATATCTGCAATGTGACAGTTTATAGTGATGTCTAGCACTGGGGCATCATGCCACAGACATGTAGCATGATGTCCCACCCAGTCACATTATCCTGACACCAGGCCGACCAGTCCTAACACTAACCTCTTAATGCTGAATGCCAAGCGAGGCAGTTGTTAGTACCATTTTATAAGTCTTTGGTATGACTCGGCTGGGGATCAAACCCAGGACCTCTCGCATCCAAGGCGGATGCTCTAACCACTAGGCCACCAGAGCGGTCCATTTATTTTTTTATATATAGCATTTGCTTAAAAGCCAATTTTCAAAGGTAAATTTGAGTACAGAGATCACTCTAGAACAAAGGAGTTTTGCTTTTTCCCATAGGTGGTCACTATTGACAGGTTTGACTGTACTCAGTCAGACAAACAATACAGACTGTCATCTGCTATCACAAATGTGCTGGCAAATCATGGTCTGTATTGCTTGTTCAACTGTTTACTCATAAAAAACTGCAAAATCCCTGATCTGCCAGTAAGGATGAGAGAGTAGAGCTAGACCTGTGCAGCCTGAAGCTGGAAGTGACTTATAAATGAGGATATACGGTAGCCATCATATTCTTTGCTACAAGTTTTCCCATTCAGCAGATTGTGACTTCAGTCCAATGATCTTAAAAATGCTAAACTATTTCCATTTACAATGTTTCAATATTGGGAAGGGCCTTATAGTAAGTACTAAAGAGATGCTCCAGGATGGATTTCCCACCTTGTCACAAAAATGGTGGGGGGGAATAACAAAAATTATGGGGAGGAGGAAACGACCATAGTTCAGTATTAGTAAAACACTTCAATATCAATCTCAATTTCTTCCTACTCCACTCTGTAAGACCCCTATTGAAATCAAAATCTTTCAAAGATGTTGCCTCTAGTTGTATAAGCATTAATCTGTTGACTGTTTCTGAGCTTCATGTATTCCTTATCTGTGTATGCATATTGTTCTGTACTGAGAACCCTTCTTCACTGTCTTCTCCTCTGGAGTGGCATAGACAGAGCTAGCTTAGCAAGTTTGAGAACTGTTCTTTATAGTTGTCGTGTACAATTTTCCACAGCTCACAGTTATAGTCTTTTGTGTACAATTTTCCACAGCTCACAGGTATTGTCTTTTGTGTACAATTTTCCACAGCTCACAGGTATTGTCTTCTGCGTATGATTTTCCACAGCTCACAGGTATTGTCTTTTGTGTACAATTTCCCACAGCTCATAGGTATTGTCTTCTGCATACGATTTTTCACAGCTCACAGGTATTGTCTTTTGTGTACAATTTTCCACAGCTCACAGTATTGTCTTTTGTGTTCAATTTTCCACAGCTCACAGGTATTGTCTTCTGCTCCAAAATAGTATTTTTCATTAACATAAACTTTATAAATTTGCCAGTGTAACTATCTTGAATTAGCGATCTACTGCCAGATTTACATTTCCATACTACTGTATCACAATTTTACGTACATTAATGCCACAGTGTACTTGTTCAAACTGAGGTATTTTGATCAAATAAATAGCTTTATTTCTTAATTTCATTTTTAGTTTCTTATTTATTAGATTTATTGTAACCTTTCTGCAAGGCTATATGGTTCTGTAGCATATGAACCCACAAGGCTTAATTTTAACAGAAAAGGAATAGAAAGTGCAATCTACTTTTTAAGTTGCCTGTATTTTAATTTAGCAGACAGCCTTTTCTACATTTCAAAATACCTCCAGAATGAGGGGAAGACTGTCATGCCATCTGTTTCTGTGCATCCAGCATGTATATTGGTAGACAAACAAGTCGATCTCTTCTTTTTTTCTGACATTTCCGCTACCAGGAATGTCAGAGTATAAAAGTGGAGATCTACTTGTTGGTCCAGTACATAGGACTTCATTTTAATGCCATTTTCAGGATCAAAATCACTCAGTGGTATCTCCATTAACACTTCCCCCCGCTCCAATAATCTGATATACTAAATTTAGAAATAAATTGCCTTCATCACTATTATCAGCCAGTCTAAAGATGAACCACACTGGGACTTCTCAATATTATAAATGTGCTTATGTAAAACTTCCTTGATGTAAGATTCAAACTATGACAGAACGCTTTGTTATGGGCCAATCAGATTTACTTTAGCAACCATTCATGAAAAACCAAAGAAACCAGATCTGTAAATAATTATTGCGACAAGCACTACAATATTTCGACCAGCTTGACTTGTGCCACAACAAGCACTTTGAAGGTGAACAGCTAAATAAAACTGTATACTGCACAGAGTACATTTTCATATGCATGTCTTGAAACTAATTTGCAGGAGTTCTCTCCCATCACTGCTTTCCAAATGCAAATTCATACACATTTTGTGCGAATCACATGACTGCATGCCCTGTGAGCATCTCTTGTACTGTATACACTCACTTGTAAGTAGAGTCCAAATGCAAACAGCTTAAACCAAGATCGAAGATCACAAAGTGCCATCAGATATCGATCTTTGCAGTTTCTTCTCATTAGAACAAGCAGCATTATTCTACAGCAGATCAGAATCTATGTTGTTTGCAGTCAGGCTCGACTTATACACAAGTATATATTGTATGAATGCCATTAGTTTGGAGAGATTTATATGTTGGACATATACCATTGACAAGAAAATGCATCATTTCCTTACACAAGGAATTAAATTAAAATTGTTCCAAGATAATGAAAATACTCTGAATGTCGTATGCAACAAAATAGTACAAAAACTAACGTTACTTACATGTACTGATTCAGCTGTCAAGATTGTTATGTGCTCAATAATACAGAAACATATTTGAAACTTACATATAAACATTAATAATTTTATCTTTAAATGAAAAAAAGTTAACAAACATAAAGTAGTCTTTAGGAAACAGCCAATCAACTGCAATCCTAATTTGTAGTATACCATGGTAAATTTGACCTATACACACTCAAAACATGATATGCCATGATAAATTTGCCCTACAGAGACCCAAAACATGATGTACCATAGAAAATATGTCCTATACATGCTCAAAACATGATTTGCCATGGTAAATTTGCCCTATAGAGACTCAAAACATGATGTGCCATAGTAAATAATTATGTCCTATACTGACTCAAAACATGATATGCCATGATAAATTTGCCATACAGAGGCCCAAAACATGATGTACCATAGTAAATATGCCCTATACAGACTCAAAACATGATGTGCCATAGTAAATATGCCCTATACAGACTCAAAACATGACGTGACATGGTAAATTTGCCCTATACAGACTCAAAACATGACATGCCATGGTAAATTTGCCCTATACAGACTCAAAACATGACGTGCCATGGTAAATTTGCCCTATACGTATTCAAAACACGATGTGTCATAATAAATATGCCCTACAGAAATCCAAAACATGATGTACCATAGAAAATATGCCCTACAGAGACTCAAAACATGATGTACCACGGTAAATTTGCCCATACAGGTTCAAAATTTGATGCAGTATCAGAAACAAATTTAACATGAATCATGATGACTTACAACAACAACACTGATTGTGCTACATTTTGCTCCTTGGAGCCAAAAATTTAATATAAGCCGTAACTGTTATGCCCTCTCCTTCCCCATGTGCCCTAAGACTTAGTAAAGTACAAATGATGATTCTATTACCAAAAGTTGTCTGAATACTTGAAGAAGCTAATTATATGTTAACTTGGTTTTAATCTAAACAGGATTTATTGAACTTTTTGGACAATTTTTTAATACGTTTGTAACAGATTCAGTTTTTACAATTTCATATTTCAAACAAATTCACAGATGCAATATGCAGCACTTAATTTTCACAAAACAAAATTAAAATTTTCTACATGCTATTGAATCATCTCTTTTTATCTGACCAAATGTAACTGGGATTAAAAATTCCCAAAAGAGAAGTCGTTATACCAGCCTTGTGTTAATGAGCCAGTTCAAAATTAAAAGTAGCAGGGTAAGTCAGTGGAACAATATACCAAAAAATGTAGAAGACTAAGTCATTGCAGCAACGTAGCAAAAAATGTTGCAGTGTTGTAAAAGTAGATGACTCAGCTGGAAAAGTATATGGTTAATAATGAGAAGGCTGTTACACTGGCATAACTGGCACCTTACAGCCACTAGGGTGCCATAAAAATACTACTGCATACATTATACTGATGGATACAAATAAGGTCATATATAATACCAAGGTCCTCTTTTCCACTGGAAGTAGGCTGTGCAAGTCACAGAAGAGCAGAGCTCTCTGAAGTCTACGTGCTAAATGGTGTAGAATTGCAAACTGGAAGGATGCACAAAAATCTGCCACATTTGGAATAAGATTTGGGCCTTCAATACCTGCATAAAGAATGAGCAGACTATGAAAGCATCATATCAAAGAGAATCATGGAACCAGAAATAACAGATTAATCAAAACTATAACGTGAGACAGTATACAAGTTTTCACCATGAAAAATTTTAACTTACTATAATACATGACAAACATATTTGTAAAAAGAAAAATATGATTACAAACTCTTTAAAGAATAAAAATAATTTCATAAGAATTTTTACAGTATTTTGTTATTAAGATTGTTTCAGGGTTAAAAGTGAATTTATATTTTTGAAATTTGAGGTTTATTTTAGGTTATTCCAAGGTTTAAAAAAAATTCTGGTGTTCAAGACACAAAGCAGTTAAAGATTATCTCCACGGTGAGCACAACATTTATTAAATTTGTTATAAAGTATGGTTTTGAGTTTGTTTCTAAATAAAATGAAACTAAAGATAAAGTGAAAAATTAATAAATAAATAAACAAATATCTACATGTGCTAAGAATTTTCTACATTAATGTACTCCTGCACATAGCACAGCAAATAATCCATTAAAGAAATTTAAATATTTACCCAATGTCGTCATTAGCTATGCAGTGTTACCCACAGTTAATACAGAATCCACTGTAGACTATGTATAATATAATTAACTAGGATCTATATATGTTTTATGTATGGATTTTTAAGCTCTTAAAGCTTCTCATCCAGCTACATTTCAAGAGCCTTGTTTTCCTCTCCTTTATCCCTTGCATACTTTCTATTTGCATGCCACATAAAAAAAAAAAACACCACTGTCACCTTCCAACCATCAGGTATACACCAGTCTTGAAATCCAACTTGGTTGGAAACAAGTTTTACTATTGCTGCCAGCTATGCTCATGGTACAGTGTGACCCCGCTATAACACGGTAGTTGGGGTCCACAGAACGGAACTGTGTTATAGACCAAACCATGTTATAACCAACCAAGTCAGTTAGCTGAAGTAAATGATGCATTTACCTAAAAAATATTGGTGGGGTGGGTGCAAAAATACATGCTTTTGATTAAATGAAGAGAAAATAGTGTGAAAAACACTTGTATATTGACAACTTACATTAGTGTATTACAATCCATATTCATTAAGTACTGTACTTGTGTATAATAAATCCATGAATTTGAGTATAGATCACATTATAAACTTCATATATGATTCATATCCCTTTAGAAAACACAAATAACAAGTATATATATATATATATATATATATATATATATATATATATATATATATATATATATTCAATGCCCATGCTTTTTCTAAATTCCTATCTATGGTAATTTGGGAGTAAATATTCCCCAATTGTAAATTTGAATTGACCTCACTTTGATTTACACTAAAATAAAAACATAATCCAGGCAAATAAGAGATTATATTTGTGTGCTACTGTTCACTGTTGCATTCCTGCACCAGAAAACTGAATAGTAAATTATAAGTTGAGATAATACTCCACAATACTCCCCAAGAATATGAAGGGACTGATCCATGTTTATACGTCTATAGGTTGCTGCTAACAATCGCCAAAGGTACAGCACAGAAGTTTTGTATCCCTTATGCCGGTAATTAGACCTGTTAAAACATATCTGGTGACTGAAAAGTTATGAAATTGTTTTGGGGTTTTCCAGTTTTGGTTCAAAAATTAGTGTAACATATTCTGAAGCCTTTAGAATGATGTCACTTATTATATGTACTCCTTCCGCTATGTTGGCAATGCATATTCCGGTTTGGATTATATGTCTGACTCACATAATTCAAAACACAATTCCAGGTAAAGCACATCAATTAAACTTTTCAATACTTTCTAAAAGAGGAAATATTGCTCAATTTCATCTGGTTTGAGTGTGTATGTGTGTGTGTGTGATTTAGATTTTTAATGTAGCTTTAACAATTTTTCAGTCATATCACTACGATGTCTGCAGTGTGGCAGTTTATAGTGATGCCTAGCACTGGGGCATCATGTCACAGACATGTAGCATAATGTCCCACCCAGTCACATTATTCTGACACCAGGCCGACCAGTCCGAACACTAGCCTCGTAATGCTGAGCGCCTAGCAAGGCAGCTGTTAATACCATTTTTGAATGTCTTTGGTATGACTCAGCCAGGGATCAAAGCCACGACCTTCCTCATCCATGGTGGACATTCTAACCACTAGGTCACTGAAGTGGTTCATCTGGTTTGAAGACAAGACCATAATGCTTTCCAAATTAAAGTGAAGTAAAAGATGTAATAATACATTCTTCTTGTCATGCCAAACTGTAACTCTCATGTCTCTTTTCTGTTTGATTATGCTTTGGCCCTGCTCCTTCAGCTTTACTTTGTGAAATCCAGACGGAAGACCCTTTCGATTTGATCGAACTGTTCCGCAGCCATACCTACATTTTTGTCGAAACTGAAGAAATAAGCTTGGAGATGTAAAAAACTGTCGATGTAGACATGGTGTTCAAGATGAAACAGGTTCCATCAAATCAAGAATAACCCTTTGTCCAAGGTTCAATTCTGGATTGTTGTCATTCCTTCCTGTATAAACCCGAAAGTCCCCAACATATCCATTATGAGGATCCGCTTAAACCCATACCTTGATGCCTCTCTTGGTCGGTTTTAAAGGAACATACTGCTTAAACCCCAGTCATCTTGAAAATCCAATCATTGCTTCCTCAATGGACACCTCACGATGTTGGTTGTATTCTCTAGTGCATGTGTTGTGAATACGCTCCAATATTGGTCGAATGTGGGCCAGTTTGTCGTACCCAGGTGTTCTTCGAGGTGGGTTGTTGCTGGTGTCAATCACATTAAAACATTTTTGTAGATTTTCAAATCTTGTACGACTAAATTTCAGATCAATGCAGGAAGGATGGAAAAGTTTATCCTCATACCAATACATATCTTGGGCTGGAAGAACTCCCATAACAACATAAGCCCCAATCAGAGCTTTTATCTTGTCTGGTGTTGTTGGATACCACGTTTTGTTTGGTGATACTAATATGCATTTTTGGGCATATGCCTTGGTTTCATTTGCAATGTCAGAGTACAGTTCCTCTGGAAATAACAAATGAAAAAAATAAATTTCTCTTTTTTCCTTGTCCATGTTTATTGTAGGTCTGGGATTTGGTCCACTAAAATCATCAATTTGGACAGGCCGAAGATGATCACTCCAATTTGCTAGGTCAGCAAGAAATCTATCATCATCGCTATCAGCATCATCCTCTTCGGATGATTGAATCTCTGAAACTTCTATGTCCAATTCTAAATCTCACAAAATATTCAACTACTGATCATATCTTTCCTCTGCTTGCTCAATATTTTTGAGACAAAACCCAGAAACTCCTCATTTTCGCTCTCATCGTCATCAAAAACCATTCTTACATCTGCCATCATTTTTTACTTTTCATGAACAGACCACGTGTAGTGAAACTGCTCTCAAATGGTAACCCTTGGCCTCTGAACAATTCAAATTTCCACAAATGAAAGTAAAATCATTTCTGATTGGTTTAATAGTTGTTTTAGTTCTTGGAAAAAGAACATTTGTAACCAATCTGAGATGTTGTATCTAACATACAAATCATCACGCCTGGAGATGGGATCGGCCATTGAATGCAGTATACAAATCACGACTATAGGCAGGATCGGACATTGAATGCAGAAACCGGATCATGCCCACAGATGGGATCGGGACCGAATGAGTTAAACAGAACCACACTACCACTGACAAACCTTCGACAGATGAAAAGACCATTAATACATTAACTGATAATGTATCATACTGAAGGCTGTGTATCATGAATTTTATCAATTTGTGGCACAAATGTATCATTTCACCTCTGCAACACAATTCATATTTTACAAGAATAATTTGATGGTTAATACATCCTAAAGCAAATATCTCCTGATTGATGCCAGACCTGAAATTATAGTGATCAGAAGTCCAGGATTGATCCAGGTCTGAGTACCAACAACCAGGTGAAGCTCATCAGATGTTTAATATTTTCTAGTTGTTCCTTCAAACTGATCAAAATGTGTGGTTTAATCCTTAAAACATCTTAAAAGTCATAAAAGTGCACTGATACAAGTGGAAGTGAATTATTCAATAGTGGTAGAGAATAACCTATTACACTGGACAACAAATTTTTACAAAAGTCATGTTACTGAAATAAAATTAGTCAATTCTTATCAATTTTTATGTGCTGAACACGAATATGACAGTCAAATTGCAAAATTGGCTCTAGTTTTTTTGTAATCTGCAAGAAATTAATGTTTACATAACGAAATGCATTCCAATAGTAAAAGGTCAACTGTAATAGCCTACCTATAAAAAATCAAGTCATTGACTACATCTTAGATTTCTTCCGGTCAATGGCTTTCACGAAGTTCTTCATCAAACCTAGTTTGATGTGAAGGGGTGGTAGCAAGATTTTCTGAGCCTCAACCAGAGCTGGGTGTTGGATATTCTTCTCTCCAATGGCTACATTCTGCCTGTGAGTCCATTCCTTCCTCATGTAGTGCATTTCCCTTGCTCGGCTATCCCACTCGCATAAGAAACACATGTATTTTGTATATCCTTGCTGCAGTCCCATTAAAAGGGCAACTACCTTCAAATCACCACAGAGGTGCCAGTTGTACTTGTTATACTCAATGGAATTCAGTAGCTGCCTTAAGTTATCGTATGTCTCTTTCATGTGGACAGCGTACGCTACTGGAATAGATGGAAGAATGTTTCCATTGTGCAAAAGCACAGCCTTGAGACTCAGTTTCGAAGAGTCCACAAATAGTCTCCATTCTTGTGGGTCATGAGTGATTTTTAAAGCATTCATGAGGCCCTCAATATCGGAACAGAATATCAGATTACTTTCCTTTCTGAAGAAAGGCTCCAATTGCTGGTGGCGCTTTCGATATGCAGTAATTGTGACATCTTCTTCTAGAAGATTCCATTGTTGGAGTCTTGATCCTAGCAATTCTGCCTTGTTCTTTGATAAGTCCAAATCACGAATCAGGTCATTTAGTTCTTCCTGTGTTATTCTGTGTGGGGTTGATGATGCACCACAGTGAAAATCTGGATCACTGCATGCTGATGGACCAGGAGAAGAACAGGTCGACTCACCTTTGTCTTCGTCAGATGAATCAAGAGAATATTCTGCTGGAGGTTCTGGAATAGGAAGTCCCTCACCATGTGGAACTGGTCTCAATGCAGACGGAATGTTTGGGTACACTATTCTCGACTTCTTTCGCTTCGTTATTCCGCCGGAAAGAGGAGGAACCAAGCAGAAGTAACAGTCATTTAGGTGGTTGCTTGGCTCTCTCCACACCATTGGGACTGCAAACGGCATTGATGACCTTTTGCAATTCAACCACTGTGAAAGCTGTGTTGTACATGTAGCACAGCATATATGCGGAGCCCAAGGCTTGTCTTGGTCACCAACCTTGCATCCAAAGTAAAGATGATATGCCTTCTTCACTTGAGAATTGATACTTTTCTTCTGGTTGGCAAATGTCACTTCCCCACAAATATAGCAAAAATTGTCCGCGGTATTAACACACTTTCGAGGCATTACTGTTCTTTATTGTACGTAAATGGATAAAATAATAAGTTTTATGTAACAGTAGCTTGAACTGTCTCGCACAACGTCTAAAATATTTTAAATGCTGAACCTATCTGATTGGGCTTTATATAGTACACTGCTTACGTCAGCTTCAGCAGCCGCCTGGCATTAGTATAATAGGCCTACACATGTATAGTACACTGCTGACGTCAACTTACTTCAGCAGCCGCATGGCATTAGTATTGCATTGCATCAGAAAATGATGCAATCAACTGTGGATGATGTGAGCATGATGGTATTATGCAATGTTACATCATTATTCCGGATGTTGCTGCAGTCCTACTGGAGAAATTTACACAGTGAAACATAGAAAATGAGGTATATGAATATCTTCAAAACGAGAGCCAATACAAATTTTTCACGGTTATATTCGTGTTCGGCACACCAAAATACTACAGATTAGGGCCTTTTCAAGTCAGTAATGATTTCACTGTTGACCAGTGTTATAGCAAATTGTCAAAGTTAGCCTGCAATACACACAGCACCTGTCAAAGCCCTATCTTCATCAAACACTTTCCTCAACCTCAGTAAAACGTAATATCTACTGTAAGGGCTTACTGAATTTTGTATGTCTGCCTTAGCTGCATGACCATTGCTGAACTTGTGCAGACATGGGCAATGTAGGGTCCAACTGGACCTGGACAAGTGAGTCAGAAATTAAAATGTTCATGCCCTACCATACCATGCTTTGTTTCCTCCTCTTCTATGATTCTTCTGGCTATCTCCTTCAGTCCAGCAAAAGAAAAGTTACAGTGTGGATAGCGTGCAAGCACATGCTGTGGAAACTTGAATGCAGCTGGATTCCCTTTTTTGGCCATCAGCTCAACAGATGCTCCTCCGCTCAATCCACTACATTCAGGAAGATTTTTCAGCTTCAGTCTTCTAGCAGTCTAAAAATGTATAATTATGTATTAAACAATGATTATAAAAGATTCAGCGTGGCCCCTTAGATGGCACTGAAAACTAAGATTTTAGTGATGATGGATTCCATTTAAGTCATGGTCATTTTTTTATGTTGTGCTTCTGATTAAATTCTCTAATTTTAAAATTCATCAATAAGAGGGTACATTATAGATAATTGTAAACATTCAACATATTTAGCAAATGAACAAATGAAACAAGAGAAATTAAATATTTACTTATAATGAAAAACATGACCAAGTGTTCTGAATTGTCCTTGACTTCTATGATTACTGGTTATTTAATGTTAAGTTCTTCCATTGGCAGACATTTATGTTTCAATGTAAAATATTTATGGACTAAAGCTTTAGCTTGGTATCATTTTTATTTTCTTAGAATTTATTAATAGTCATAAACTTCTTTGAACCAACCCTATAAACACGAAAACTTTGTTTCAAAATCCATATTTCTATAAACCTTACACATATATTACGACCCAGCAATCATAGAGTCAAAAGGACTCCTCAGTGGTTGGTTATGTTCATATCTTTTTTTATTTGTTCAAATACAAGAATACTGTGTGATTAACTTTTGTATACTCCCTTGTCAGCATCACACCTACAGCATAAAATTTACTATTGTTGTAAGTAAATGGCATCATGGATGATTGTTGCTCCATTAATAAAATGTGACAACTCAAACAGGCTAAGAACAGCTAAAATGTGTTCCTTATAAATAAGCTTGAATAATTTCATGTATCTTCTTCCTCCATTTATACAAACAGTATACCTTCAATTCACCCTAGGAAGATTAAGACACTCTTCATGTAAATTAGAGGCACCAGGTAACAGGTTAGAAGTTGAGTGTAATCATGTGAGGGGCCCTGGGTAGCACAGTAGACAACTGTTCTCACCTCTAATGATCATTGAAATTTCACCTCTGTCTGCATTGGTTCAAGCTCAGACTCGGCCAATGTATGTGAGAAAGCTTCCCAGTCACTTCCCATGGGTCGGTGATTCTTACTGGGTCCCCCCCCCTCCGTTCTTCCTCTACTAGTTATACTAGCCACCTTGTTTAGTCTATCATGTGCTGAAAAATAGCACTAAAACCTAACAGCAACAACAACAAAGTGATGTGACTGCGTTGACTGCTTCATAATTAGCAGATGCTGTGTTATGTTTAAGTAAAAAAAAAAAATGCCTTTAGAATTAAAATTATTAAGTGATATCTTGGAGGTTTTGTAATATAGTACATTAACCAAGATTGAAGGGATGCAAAAAAATGGTAAGATACTGAATCATGTTAATTTACATGCACACAAAAATAGCTGTAAATGCACCTAATCTGAATTATAAAGGCTTCAGTCTAGTTTTTTCTTTCTTTCCTAATACAGAATTAATTAAAAAAATTAGAAGGAATATGAACTCCTCACCTTGTCAAAGGCATCCCCTGGAGAGTCATCCACTGACTTTCCAATTAGCAGAAAATCCTCAACGTTTCTAGAAAGGGCCAGAAGGCAGTGACCCCCACTCACAAGAAGAACCAGGAAGGGGAAATCCACTCTGGGGGAGAAAAATTATGTGCAAGTTAAAGATTACAATCATGGATGGATGCTCTAAGTCAAGAAATATACCTTCTAGATGCAGGAAAGACAGAAAAAGAATAGAAGAAATGCAATTTGTAACAATTCTTATCAGTGACCTGGTGGAATAAAAAAGGAAAACTAAGTTCAAGATTAAATGAAAGACATGTCCTAAATGTTCCAGAACAAGAAAGGTACCTGCTTATAAGTAAGATATAAAATTTTCTTTTGGTTGATGTTTAGCTATTTTACACTTTTTCTTATTTTTAAATTTCTTTTGCAAATTACCATCAATAATTGCAGAAGCTCCTAACTTGGTATCTCACAAGCAGGAGCTTTCCAAAAACACATTCTAATGAACCAGTCAGATACAAGTGAGACCTAGTGATTCTCAGGGCTATGCCGGTTAAGGTTCATTATCCCATCACCGCTACAGTAACTGGATTGCACTGAGTGTAAAGGGACAAAAACATACACTGACACTCCTTTACTTACCTTTGTCTTTCCTAACATTACTCTTCTCTGTCCTATTACTATCTTCCTTACTTTATTCTAAACTTTATTCTAAACCACACACCAACCATTGCTTAATAGTCAAGTGTGACTAAATCAACATATTTATAGATACTTTCCACTCCCCTAGACTTTTCATTTTTATTGTGGCACAGAGAACAAACATTATCATGACTATTTTAATTATAAATTTCTTTACAATTCTAGATTAGTTCATGCTAGTATTTCTCATTCATGCTAAATTATTTTAAAACTGTCTCTTGTTCTTATTTAAGATAGGAATGTCTACAAATAACAACTAAAATAACTTAACCTACCATTGTATCAATCTGATAGTCAAGGAATATGCCAATCTTTCTAACCTTCATCACAGTCAGGGCACGTGCCTGCTTTTGTATCAGTCTGACAGTCTGGGCCTGGGCCTACCTTTCTATCAATCTGACAGTCTGGGTCTACCTTTGTATCAATCTGACAGTCTAGGACTGGGCCTACCTTTGTATCAGTCTGACAGGTCATTGGCCTACCATTCTATCAATCTGACAGCCAGGGCATGTGCCTACTAATGTATTCACCTGACAGTATGGGCATGGACCTACCTTTGAATCAATCTGGCAGTCAAAGCCTGGGCCTACCTCTGTATCAGTCTAATAGTCTGGACATGGGCCTATCTTTGTATCATATAGACAGCCTGGAACTAGGCCAACCTTTCTATCAATTTGACAGTCTAGGACTGGGCCTACCTTTCTATCAATCTGACAGTCTAGGACTAGGCCAACCTTTCTATCAATCTGACAGTCTAGGACTGGGCCTACCTTTCTATCAATCTGACAGTCTAGGACTGGGCCAACCTTTCTATCAATCTGACAGTCTAGGACTGGGCCAACCTTTCTATCAATCTGACAGTCTAGGACTGGGCCAACCTTTCTATCAATCTGACAGTCTAGGACTGGGCCTACCTTTCTATCAATCTGACAGTCTAGGACTAGGCCAACCTTTCTATCAATCTGACAGTCTAGGACTGGGCCAACCTTTCTATCAATCTGACAGTCTAGGACTGGGCCAACCTTTCTATCAATCTGACAGTCTAGGACTGGGCCTACCTTTCTATCAATCTGACAGTCTAGGACTAGGCCAACCTTTCTATCAATCTGACAGTCTAGGACTGGGCCAACCTTTCTATCAATCTGACAGTCTAGGACTGGGCCTACCTTTCTATCAATCTGACAGTCTAGGACTGGGCCTACCTTTCTATCAATCTGACAGTCTAGGACTAGGCCAACCTTTCTATCAATCTGACAGTCTAGGACTGGGCCAACCTTTCTATCAATCTGACAGTCTAGGACTGGGCCAACCTTTCTATCAATCTGACAGTCTAGGACTAGGCCAACCTTTCTATCAATCTGACAGTCTAGGACTGGGCCTACCTTTCTATCAATCTGAAAGTCTAGGACTAGGCCAACCTTTCTATCAATCTGACAGTCTAGGACTGGGCCAACCTTTCTATCAATCTGACAGTCTAAGACTGGGCCTACCTTTCTATCAATCTGACAGTCTAGGACTGGGCCTACCTTTCTATCAATCTGACAGTCAAGGCATGTGCTTCCATGTGATGAATAGGAATCATCTGGACACTGAAATAAGAACAAAAATAACTGCAATTATTATATGCTCATTTTTTCCCCCGTTAACTTTACATTGTCAGAATCAAGCAGTATTACCTGATACTGAACCCACGTGCCAATACACATATAGCATTCATATGCATAAAGGAACTACTTTCTATTGTAAACAAACAATGGAGGTATATGCTAGCACTTTTGATTTGCAAACAAATCATGTACACTTGTGTAAGAGGTGCTTTACGTTGTGGTTGTTTAAATTTGTTTCTGAATGAACTAAAACAGATGTTGCGTGGACTGCCACATACCAGCTGCTTTGACACATTCCGCATTGATACAATATTACGGATTTAGGCTACCTACAGTATATAACAGACACAAGAACAGGTCCTTACAAATAACAAACAAGTGACAAGTCATATACTGTCTTCTTTAGCCGGTGATAAAAATGGCAAAAAAATATACTTAGTTTTACATCCTGAAGTTCCTCAAAATATACTTTCTTAGTTCTGCAAATCTGAATTACATCAGCCATGTCAGAGGTTCTCAATCTTATTATACATTTCAAAATTGTACTGTAATTTCGATGATAAGTGCAATCACATCCTCCTCACAGCACTCAAAATGAAAAAAAGCATTAAATTTCGTAGAATCAAAACAAATACCAAAATCTATTCATTCCAGATCAAATGGACAAGTTGTTGCAATGCACATTCATTCACAATATGACTCCAAATTTCAATTTTAACTAGACACACCATTTTCTTTCGAAAGTTTTGTCGAGCGCACGACTAAGTTCAAATTTATCTGGGCAGAGTTATATGCGCAGTAATAATGTTATTATGTAATGATGAATATGCGCTTGTGCATTTAGTTTGGAATATGGCATACATTCATATATGTTGTTTCTTGTAGTGTATTTTGTTAATATAATTGAGCCTTAGGTAGAATAAAAAAATGAGCATATAATAAAAAGGTTACTGCATTTGTATGGCAAAATACAAACTCATTTTGTCAGATGGACATACTGCACTACCAAGGTCGCACTGTATTCCATCCAAAAAACTTGATCATATTTTTCCATAGAAATGCAGTAACCTATAAATACAGGAAGGCACATTGTGCCATATTAGAATAAGTTTTTAAAAAATTTAAATAATGAACTGGTGCAAAACATCCAACATGAAAATCATGATTGTATGATTGTCCATATGTGATTATACATTGCCATATGGCTAGACAATGATAAATAATATTTTCTTTTCATGAGTTCATACAATCTTACAGCAAACAATATTTTCAAAGCGGCAAATATACGAGTTAAAATATACTTTTTTCTTTTTCTTCGTTATTTTTCACTTATTTTTATTATCAATTGTAACTGGATGTTATCTAGATGTCACTATCTGATAATTCTAGGGAAATGGCAAGGGACACAATATACATGTCACATGACCACCAGGAAAAAATAGTTTCTTCACTTCTCATATATAGGCGCTTGTAATTCAAGTCCTACTGCAAACTGCACAGATACAGATCTGCTCTTGCATAATGCATCAACAGATTAAAGTCTATGTAGCCTTTTAAAAGAAATCAGTATAACAAACAACAAAGACACTGTTCTGCCACAGCATATCAGCATATTAGGATCCATGTTGCTTGCAGTTAGACCCAACCAATATGCAAGTATATTGTTTTGTATCTCTATATTTTTGTGACTCTTGGTATACAATTGTGTCTAAATTATGTGTGTTTTTTTTCATGAATATAAACTGTACTGATCATATGTAGTCAAGATATTAGATACTTAATTTGTGTACACATGTATAAAGTTATATTTTAAGATATTAAGAGTGTAGATTGCATAGGATCTATGAATAGTTGTTGACGTAGATGTTTTCAACCATTAATAATAATATAATAATGAAACCTGTTTATGAGTTTGGGGTTGTTTCCCATTGGACAGGTCAATAAAGTTGTTAGAAGAATTAAGTTATTTCATATTGGATGGGTTAGGTCACATGAATTTTGAAATATTAGACTGACTAGTAAGATTTCTATGTGGGGTATAGTGTGACATAGTTGTAATAGATTCCTGAAGATATAAATAATGGGAAGAACTGAGCAATCAGATTCATTCCTATTTTGGATTTATTCTTAGTCTGGATTCCTATTTCATATGATGATTGTGTGAATTTAATGTCGGCGTTGCTGATATTTATTGTTTTAGGTAAAGGATGTGAATGAGAAAGTCTTTGTGTTGTAATCAGAATGGCCTCAGTTTTATCATCATTCATCTGCAGCTTGTTACAGTCATCCATGATTTCACATCAGAAATGCACCTCTCTACACCTTGGATGGTAGCATCAACTTCAGTTGGGTGGCTATATTTTTTATATTTGGGTGCCATCAGCATACAATTGGTGAGACACTGGATGATGATCTATGACACTTGAGAACGACTGAGTGTACAGAATGAAGAGAACAGGTCCAAGAACAGACCATTGTGGAACACCACAACATAGATCAACTGGGCTGGAGTGTATTCCATTTGCAGATACAATTTGTGTCTTGTTGACCAAGTTGGACTTGAACCACAGTAAGGCTGTATCATGAATGCCAAATTCATGCTGGATACAGTGAAGTAATATATCATGGTCTATTGTGTCAAATGCTGCAGACAAATCAAGGAGGGTGAGGACTGTAATCTTTTCGCTATCCAACGCAGAGAGAATGTCATTAACTACTTTTAGAAGAGTAGTTTCAGTACTGTGGCAAGGGCGATATGCAGATTGTACATGGCTAAAAAGACTGTTTGAATTTAGATGAGATACAAGCTGGGATAGAACAACTTTTTCTAACATTTTTTATATGAATGGGAGATTAGAAACTGGGCGGTAGTTCTTTAAATCATTATGGTTTCTTCAGCAGAGGCTTTACAATGGCAGTTTTGAAAAATGATAGGAATTCCCCGGATGAGAGAGAGGTATTAATAACATTAGTTAGTGAAAGCAATACTGGATCTAAGCACTCAAGCAGCAGTGATGTTGGAATTGGATCAAGTTCACATGACTCTGGTGCACTCTTCATCAGGATTGTACGTACTAAATCCAGAGACAGGTTCAAATGCTGCTAATGGCTGCCACTCAAATTCTGTATCCCAACTGTATGGTGACGATAAGTCAATTGAAATTGTGGTGTTAAGCTTATCTCTAATGGTTTGTACTTTGTCACAGAAGAAATCTGCAAACATATCCGGAAGCTCGACTGGAGAGAAGGTAGTTGGAAGTGGTGTTGATTTGTTCCTTGACATTAGCTTGTTAGTAATCTCGAAGAGCTCTTTGCAGCTGGAACTTTCCATGATCTTAGTAGTGTAGTGGGCTGATTTAGCTGCATGGACTATATTTGTGACATTCTTCTTAGCGACTTCATAGATTTGCTTATGAATAGTGAGTCTGGTGGAAAGCCAGAGCCTCTCAGCTTTACGGCTGTCTCTTTTAGCAGTACGAAGCTGGTCCGTAACACCGCTATACCATGGAGAACACGTTTGAATTGATACTCTGCACTTGGTAGCTGGGGCATGTTTGTCAAGCAACGAACGCAGACAGTTATCAAGTTGTTCTGCGGTAGGAGGTAATCAAGTTGTTAGGTTAGCTTGGATGTTGTGCATTAGTTTGGTTCTATTTATCATACGGAGGTTTTTCTTAGTAGCAGATAAAGTTGGAGGGTTAGGGACTGATATGTCAAGATGGCATATAATGCAGAGGTGATTTGATGCAAAGTCATGGGATACCAGGGAGGACCGTAGAATGTTATCATCAGGTCTATGAAGAATCCAGTCTAAAATGTGACCATGTTTATGGCTGGGTTGGTTAACTGACTGTTTGAGGTTGAAAACAATAATGGAATCTATGAGTTTTGATGTATCTGAGTTTCCAGGACAGTCGAAGTGAAAGTTGAAATCTCCAAGAATAATCAGGTTGCCACCTCTCGAAAACATTATTCTGAGACTACTGTGGATTATTAAAAGGAGTTCTTGACATTGCCATTGTGATATGTTCATTCAATAATCTGAAAATCTTTCAGAACATTCAATTCTTCTGGACTTAAATATAACTTTTTAGGATTAGTTTGGATTCAGTTCATAATTTCCTCTAACATTTTCATTTTATAACTTTGATAATTAAATTATTTGTAAATTTTACAAAACGTTTTTGCTTCTTTCATTTACTTAGTTTACGCCCACAGAGTCATACCAAAATAAAAATCACACCTAGGTAGTGGCAGGGAACCTAATAAACAATAAAATGGTAGCAAGTAAAATATACTCTTGGAAGACCAGTATTGTCATATACATAAGCTTAATGATTATAGCTATAAAGTATCTGGTGTCCTTGTGTAATAACACTTGGTGTCTCTGTGGAATAACAGTTGTGTCCCTGTTGCATAACCATTGGTGTACACTGTGCAATAACAGTATCAATTTTACCAGAAAAATAGTCCTGGCTATTATTCTGTCCGGTCCTGTACAACATCAAAATTTCCATGAAACTGGTGAGATTCTTTTGATGTTTTAAAACTTTTAAGAAGACTGAACACTACAAACCACTTAACCATTAAGCAAGAGGCCCATATGGGACAGATATTTGCTCACTAGTCTTAATACAGTCAAACCCGGTTGTCTTGATTATGTTGGGGGGTGTCAAACAATCATTGACATAACTGGGTTCCGAGATATAGGGGTTTAGTTGATAAATCTACAGCAGAGTAATGATTATGCATCTAAAGTATGAGGAGCTTTGGGGTTTTTTAAATGGCATTTCCACAATAAAAATACTAATTCAGTCATACCATGTTGCAAGAAAAAAGATGATTGGAAGACCATTAAATGAGATTAAGTAACAAGTCACAAATTTTTACAACACTTCAGTTACAGTAACAATGTCAGTGGTTTAAAGTTGTTTTTATTTCCCTCAGAATAGCCTCATCCCTTTGGTAGCCTCAGATAGTTTTTATTTCTCAAAGAATTGCTTCATCCCTTTGGTAGCCTCAGATAGACAGTTTTTATTTCCTTAAGAATTGCTTAATCCCTTTGGTAGCCTCAGAAAGACAGTTTTTATTTCCCTAAGAATAGCCTCATCCCTTAGTTAGCCTCAGATAGACAGTTTTTATTTCCCTAAGAACTGCTTCATCTCTTTGGTAGCCTCAGAAAGACATTACTTCGATCAGTCACTTTCTGCTTTTTTCCATTTGTGTAGAAGAATCTGTAATCTGTAATCATGAGACAGTGATCAACAACTTCATTTTTTTTTAAATATTGGGCGCTATCGTTTTTTACATATACAATTGTTGCTTTTATTTACTCTGGTTCAAAACAAATTAATAACCATATGTTGGACGGGGCAATTGGCTTGGTTTGGAATTTTACCTGTTTCTATTTACTGATGACTGCAAGTCATGTGATCTAGCCATGCTGAAGTTGAAGGCATTCACTCACATAAAGCCAATAAGCTAAACCTTTTTTTATGTGATGCATGGAAACCCTTTTAACTATTTACTTTATAAGTGAACTCGAAACCAAACTTGTTAATTGTGTATGAATTAAATTGGTGAATGACTGTGAAAGAGTTGGAACTGGATTACACTAGAGTTTGTTCCACAAAGCGTTGTGAATTTTATCCTATCTATAACTCTACATTTTCAGGTCAGTGTCATTAAACGTAGCTAAAAGTACTTAATTCATTTTAAATATATTATTTAAAACAAACTAGGTATTATTAGCTACATTTAATGACGCTGACTTGATAATTTTCAGAGCTACAGATATGATAAAATTCAGCCAAGTATGTGGAACAAACTATGTCATCATGGTGTTGAATGCAGCTCCTGTAAAGGTCAGAAATGCATGCATTCAATTTTTTTACGCTAAAGTATTGTTTACAACAAAATTTTCTCTACTCTTATGCAAGTGATAAATCATGCCTTGATGAGATTATCTGATTAACATTTGTACTGGTAACGACTTTTTCTATCCTTGCTGGTATTAAGTACTGGTAGTAGCAGTATTGCTGGATTATTTCTTGTACAATTTCTCGGAGATGGACATTCAAAGTTGCATTTTGTCATATTGAGTCCACATGTTATTTCGGACTGAAATTTACGCCTGACATAACTGGGATAATGACTTAACAGGGGTTGAAATAAGTGGGAAAAAATTTCATAACTAAGAAGGATATTTTGGGGGGACTAGATCAAAATGATCAACGAGTTCTCAAGATAATCAAGGTTGAAATAAGTGGGTCTGACTGTAGCCATCTTTGTAGAAACTAGCAGGATATAGATGACTGGAGTATAGTGACCAATAGGCCTTAATGACTTGGACCATTGTTCATGATAAGTGGCCTGGAACTAATGCTATTGTGCAGAAATACTTTTTTCTTATTATGACTTACCATGACCTTGACCTCTGCCTTCTTAACCCCAGGGTGCTTTGTTACTCTAAGTGCAAGCCATCCACAAAGCTTGGTTAAGGAATTTACTTGAGAAAAATATTTATTCTCCAAAACCCACTCATTCAGCCAAATGATCTGAACCTTCGACTTTTGTATTCCCATATCAGCCGACCTATTCCATACCTCACCGCAAGTGCAAGCCATCCACAAAGCTGGTGCAGAAATAATCTTATTCTTAGTGACCTTGAACTGGGGCTCAAAACGTTTTCTTTATCCAAAGTGAAAGCCATCAACAAGTTTGGTAACTCAAGTGAATGTGTGAAAACAAATTTCTATTCTTTCAGACAATGTGACATTGACCTGTTATGTTCTAACCCCAAGACTGATATTGCTTTTCCTTGCTCCAACTGTAACCTACCCAAAAAGTTTGAAGATTCTTATGTTATTTAGAACCGATGCAATTGTGCCAAATAGGAACAGATACCAGACATATAGACAAACATTGTCAAAGCCAAATATGCTCCATCCATTGCAGATATACAAAAAAGTTTAAAGTTGTGAAATAAGAAGTTATTAATTTGACAGTTCATCAGTGAACTCGTAAGCCACTCTCCATGAGACTAATACATTATTTTGGTTTAACATAAAATTTAATTTAAATAACTGAAATCAAGTGTGTGTGTGTGTGTGTGTGTGTGTGTGTGTGTGTGTTGAAAAGGATATATGGATGACAGGAGAGAGAGAGCAGGCAAGATCTGAATTTTAAAAATTATCTAAGTTATTTAACAATACGCTGTATTGTGATGTCATGTCCTTTTGTTAGAAGAAAGATGATAAATTATTTTAACCATATCTTCATTAAAAGGAGGAATTATTGTAATCCACATGCCTTCGCTCAATTTATTACACAAATTATACTTGCCCTGATTCTCTGACCAGCTTTTTAGCATGACTGAGACCAACTGACAGGGATGGAGGTAGACCAGGTTTTACTGTCACTGCAATGGCATCCAGATCCTGAAAATTGACAGAACCTGCAAATTTACTCTTCTTAATCCTGGCATCAAATTGACAAGGACTTTTATTCAATCATGCACTCATGACAAATGTAGCCACACACCCCTCCCTTACCCATGGTAACATCCTGACCCATGACCTGCTGGTATATGAATTGTTACTATTTCATGGTGAACTCTGCTTAATAAAACCAACATTAATACAATGAATAAAATGCTTATTTTGATTTTGTTTCACAATATGATGATGTTATAAAGACAGACACACATACAGATGGGCATTGTGATTAATAAGCAACGTTGTCCCAAAACCACTAGTCAAGGTAAGGTCATGGCTGCCTGTCAGGGCACTGTAAGGACAGTAAAGTCTCTTGAAGTCTTCTGTGAATACCCTCCATCTGTGAAAAAGCATGGATGCAATATTACAATACTTTTAGCACTGCAATCCAAAAATATGGTTTGATGAAGTCATGTTGATACCCTAAATCTTACCATATGCCACGTTATAAACTTCTGGGATTTAATACAAGGCAAGGTCAACATCTAAGAGGACTGGTCACCAATTAAAAGGCAGGATGCACCCAAGAGAGGACAGGTTACCATCTACGATGAGCCAAGCGCATCACCCATTTACAAATAGGTTAGGTACAACCCTGCCAAGTTTTATCACAGGCAACTTTCATCTCAAGTGAGATAAGAAATTATTACATGAAACTGCAAAATAGAAACAATCTGCCCATTTCTCAAATAATCAACAGCCATCTATGATAAAATAATATACCAAATAAAGATCCTGAGGAAATGACACCCTAAATCATACGTCTTTTGTATAATAATATACAATCAACAACAAACTGATAATCCTCATAAAATATAAATAGAACTGGATTCTAAATTGAGTGCATTTAAAATCATGGTCATTCCTATTAAGATCAAGATAATTTTCTTCTCATATATCTCACTGTAGAAATGCAAGAGCTTCAATGTTAAAATATCTCTTATTTTTATGAACCTGAATCAGTGTTTTATAAAAACAATAATTTTGTATTTAAAACATGTAAAAGTTTACTAAAATTTTGATAAAGCAAAGTCCATAGCTGGCACAAAGTAAGCTGATACTGGTGTTTGTTCAAGACAATTCCTGTATAGTTATATTCATATTTATGTAGTACATGTACCGTATTATGGTACTTCAGCACAACAATGGCTACTTGGTGACATCTAAAGGTAAACTCTGAAAAATTTAAAATGCACAAAATCTTTGAGAAGCTAAATCCTGCCAGATAAATGTAAAGATGAAGTACGAGATAAAATATAACAGGAAAGATGGTAAAGTTCTATAAAATGTATATAAAATAAAGACAATTGTAAAATAAATACTATGGTAACATCTGTATAACACATGGTGATAAAATGTTGTATAAATTACATTCCTTCAAAAACTCCACGATTTTCTTGGGTGGTACATTATCATGTAGTTTATTCATGCTTTTTGCATCCAACTACTTGTCACACAGGGCTGAAGTTTATACAGTCAACAAGGCATCTTTGTTTCTGTTAAGTGTTATGTCTGTCTCACTTCCTTTCTGTTTGCATCAATTTCTCTCTCTCTCTCTCTCTCTCTCTCTCTCTCTCATGTTATTATGTTTTAGTGTACACAAAAGTCAAAACATAAATATCAGTGTCGAGGTCTTACATGTAGGACTAGCATAATGATTAAGATGGTTTGAACATGTATTAGTTAAGGGTATTATATATTGGTAAATTGTACACAACGAGTCCACATTGTTAAGAAATTAAGTGCAACTTGTATTTTTACAGCTGCAATAATCTCATTATCAAATTGCAATAAAAAAATAAATAACTTGAAATCACATTTTAGTTAATGCATGCAAGCATGTGCACATGTGTGTGTGCATGCGAGAGAGATGAAATTTTTTTTATCTGTGTACAAGACCATATTTATTCAGGGCGGTTTTATTTGTAGATTTTGCAAAGAGAGAAAAGACTATTTTGAGTTACCTGATGATTGTGATAATCCCCATGTATTATGACCCTACTATATTCCATTATCAATAAACACCGCTAAATCAACTATTCATTCTTGTTTTAATTACAATGTACATTGTCACAACAACCACATGGTTATGCAGTGTTACTTACATGGCAATTAAACATGCTTGGCGATTTGGTTATTCCAGCTGAAACCAGACTGAGGTCAAGAATCGACAGAATAGGTCAAATCAGCGAGGCTGCCAGTAGGAAAATGAGGCTCTCTTTAGGGAAATGAAAATCTGTCAATGTGCTATTGAAGCCTTTGTCCAAACAAAATTTGTTATAAGGACAAGCGATCATACACATTACTTGTTAATTGAACTCACCAATAAAGATCATAGGGGGCATATCATTGAATAGATTTGCAATAAAATGTTAATTATATCCAAGTCAAAACAGAACAAACACTTAAAAGATAGTATATGTATATATACAAATCGATTTAATGGAGTCTGTGAGTTTCAAATTTGCGATAGAAAATGACATGATTTTTAAAATGTATGTTTGTATGACTATAATGAAACACTAAGACTAGCTGACCAAGGGGCTGCGGTCTTCACTAAAACATGTACTGAGATGTAATTTTTGTTGTATAAGAAACATCAAAGGGCTTTCGAACTCATTTAAAAATGCATTGCGGTATTTTGTTACGGTGACGCACTTTATAAGAAGAACTAATTAACGATAATATTTAAAGGTATGGTCTGTGAAGTCCTTTGTCCATTTGCTAATAAACACCAGTAGATACTGTAATGACAATATGAAAGCTTATGCATCAATCATTGTATTTTCTCACCAACAATTAATTATTAATTTTTGTAAAAACAAAATGGCAATACAGTATTATCTATCTTTTTTGCCAACGTAAATCTTCTTAGTAGAAATTTTATGCCCAATAATTTAATGGATTATTTAAAAAAATACAAAGCGATATGTACGAAAAATTATGATACATTTAAATAATTATGATTCTGATAACTGGATTATGTACGAAAAATTAAAGGGTACAAAAATTACATTAAATACGGTACATTCTGTTTCTCTTTCTCTCTCTCTCTCTTTCCCATGTGGCATGGTAATTAAAATCATATACCACTAAATTCTCTCTCTCTCTCACAAACATTCCCATGCAGCCATGGTTACCGTAATTAAAATCAGATAAACTACATTCTGTTTCTCTCTCTCTCTTTTTCCCATGTAGCTATGGTAATTAAAATCATATAGCACTAATTCTGTTTCTCTCTTTCTCATTCCCACACAGCCAGGGTAATTACAATCACATACCACTACATCTGTTTCTCTCTCTCTCTCTCATTTACCATACAACCATGGTAATTAAAATCATATACCACTAATTCTGTTTCTCTTTCTCATTCCCACACAGCCAGGATAATTACAATCACATACCACTACATCTGTTTCTCTCTCTCTCTCTCTCTCATTTACCATACAACCATGGTAATTAAAATCATATACCACTAATTCTGTTTCTCTCTTTCTCATTCCCACACAGCCAGGGTAATTACAATCACATACCACTACATCTGTTTCTCTCTCTCTCTCTCATTTACCATACAACCATGGTAATTAAAATCATATCCCACTAATTCTGTTTCTCTCTCTCATTCCCATACAGCCAGGGTAATTAAAATCATTTATGCTTAATTCTTTTCTGAGAAGCAGATAAATATACCCTCAAGATTTGTTGGCAAAAAGTTAAATTTACTCTTGATCACAAGAAACTTTAATTAGGATAATACCTATTAGCAGTCAGTGACTTTATCTAAATTTTGACTATGATATTACCTTTAAGTCACACCTGTGACTATATTTCAACTTTAATTATGACATTTCAACAGACACATCTGTAACTATGTCTAAATGTTTGACTAGGAAATTACCTTTAAGCAGTCACACCTTTGACTAAATCTAAACTTTAATAATGACAATACATTTCAACAGTCACATCTGTGACTATCTGAACTTTTAATTAAGATTACCTTTTAGCAGTCATATGTATGACTACATGTATATCTAAACTTTAATTATGATAATACTCTTTAGCAGTCACACCTGTGACTATATCTAAACGCAGTCACACCTGTAACTACATGTATATCTAAAATCTGACTAGGATATTACCTTTTAGCAGTCACATCTGTGACCATATTTAAAATTTAATTATAACAATATCTTTTTGCAGTCACACCTGTGACTACATCTAAACTTCTAAGATATTACCTTTTAGCAATGACTATATCCAAGCATTAATTATGTAATATCTTTTATAGTCACGTTTTTGAACATATTTTAATTTATGACAGTGACATAGTCAGTCTGTTCATAAAATACCCATTTCCCGCTACATGGTATCTAATATGCATTCATTGTTACTTTTGTGATATGTTTTCTTCCTTGTCTTTTCTATGGCTGTTTCATTAGTACAGTTAAATATAGAGACATGGATGATACCGGGCTGTAATTTCAACTGTGAAAAAAACATCAGAGAAAATCGATACCGGGCTGTAATTTCAACTGTGAAAAAAACATCAGAGAAAATCGATACCGGACTGTAATTTCAACTGTGAAAAAAACATCAGAGAAAATCGATACCGGGCTGTAATTTCAACTGTGAAAAAAACATTAGAGAAAATCTGGTGATTTTGTATCTTGATCTAGCTGTTCTGCAGCAGTAAAAACTAATCATTTTCAAAACAGTCATGTCTAAAATCCCATAGAGCTTTAATGAACAGTCTGCATTGGCTACTACAGGTAAGTATCATGTGATATGGGTGGATACTATTATGTAATTATATTGATTTGATGTAATTATCAGTTGGAAATAATTTAAAGCTAAAGTTATTCAAAACCAAAGCCAGTATCTAATAATCCAATTTATCATCTTTGCTGAATTAGAAACAGCTACAGTAACTGTTGAAAAGACAAGACAAAACAATAACTGGTAATTATCCACACCTTCAGTCTGACATCTGCCTGTGACAATGCCCCTTCTACTACTTCCTTTATGTGCATCCTGTGCAATTCTTGAGCCAGTAAAGGGATTACACCTCCCATTCTATAGAAAACAAATATATGTGTCATAATTAGATTTATTAAAGAAAACTCAATAACCTAAACAAAATAATAAGCATCTATTTCAAACACACAGAGTTTGACAATAAACATAAAAAGCATGTAAACTATAATGTCAAATCTGGTATTGACAAACTATTTATTAAATTCTTTTTATTCTTATTAATTTATTACACAAGTTTTTAACTAATTAAAATGCTGACAAATCTATGAATCTATTAAATGTATTGCCAGAGAAAGCAGATTTTTAAATAAATTATATTTCTCCAACAAAACATACCTAACGACATTACATCAAGAAAACTTTTTTTGCTACCTCTGAATACAGTCCTCACAAAATACAGCATGCTATCTTACACAGAGGGAAGATTGATCATGGGGAAGAAACAAACAGTTATTGTTGCTTAACTAGTGACAGCAAGCAGAAAAGAACTGAACCTGTCCATCCGAATGGAACTTCATGTAGTTCAGATTGATTGATATTTCATGCAGGTCACTCAATCAACATATTGAAGTTAGTGTCATTATGAAGTCCAAGTCATGTATGATAGCTGGGGAAGGGGGAGGGAAGGGGGGAAGACCAAGACTCAAATTTAGGTGAGTTTGGCCATGTTAAGCCCTGGGAGAGATTCCACTGCAAATAATGCAAGTGAGCATAGTCTGGTTATATCAGAATTGGACAGCATGTTGGAAATTACCCTGTTGTTGACAAAATCATCTCTTCCATGAAAATTTAACTCATCTGAAACCATTCAACAGTATCTTTTGATTGTGACAAAGAGAAAGAAGTATGCCATTGGGGAATGGGTTTCGAGCTTGGTGTGACTTCACTGATGTGACATCAGTCACTGACAACACAATTTCCTCAAGGTATGTCCTCAAAGTAAAGAATCTTCAGCTGTTGTGATTCTCTCCAGGATGGAAGCTCCAAATTCTGTGTCAATTATGACATCCCGAAAAGAGCCAGTAGTGAAGGAGTATTTTGTTTGGACATAGGTGAATTGGTGGCAATGTCAACTGTTTGAACGGAATGGAGGTCACTATAACTCATATAGATACGTCTGTCACTAAATCTGGCAGATCATCGATCTAGTGTATTTCATCTTAGCGCCAAGCAATCAGAGATACTGCAGTCTGTGCCTTCATTTATTAACTGTTTTCACAATCAAAACGGATGAAAGAAAGTTGTATACCTCCATTACCTACAATCTGATTAACAGAGCATGTCTCTGGGGTCAAGGAAAAGTAAAAAGAAATGTCAAGCATCGGATGGCCCCAAAAGACACAGAGCCAATGAAGGGATAATTCTATATGAAGCAGTTGTCCTTCCTTGATAATGATTTGGCTAGGCCATAAGACCGAACATGAATCAGGGCACCGATGACATGCTGGGTTTTGCACTACCTGTAAATGCCCAACCAGCCAGATAAAAATTTGATCTTGCCAGGTCCAGTTTCCCAACTCTCCCACCCTCTGCAATAATAAATTTAAAAAACAAACAAAACCAAAACGATTGTTTTATGGTTGACAAAAATGGGGGTGAGAGAGGGGCTGAGGAAACTAAATAAAATGGGCGTGGAGAAACCTAACCAGATAAAGACCAACCCAAATGGGTATCCAGCAAAATTTCCCTACCTGATATTGGGAGTACCCATGAAGTTATTCCACTACTAAAGGAATAGGTCTTGCACTTGTTCTGCCCATTACAGAGGTATGTTACCTTAAGAAATCTGTCTGACATCATCAGGAATGTGTTTTGTGGATATATTCCACCCATGTGTGGAAGCCATTGAGATTGGCTTTCATTTCCAGGAGGTGATATGAAGAGCCTTTTAAATCAAAAATTCTCTAGATCATCAAATACAGTTTGGAACACCTATCATTTTCTGAGAATGATCATTTGTTGAGATCTTATTAAAAAATAGTTTGGGCTCAGGTGGGTCGCCAGAGAACATGGGGGGGGGGGGTGACAGTGTATTACTATCTATTGACAGAAGGCCTGAGGAAGAAGAAATTGCACTTCCTCTCTCTCATTTCCCTGCCTACCTGCAAAAACAGAGTCATATGCCTAAAATTTGCTTGGCAAAAATAAAAAATAACGTGCCATTGTTGAGAACTGCCACCGTGAATTCTCTGGTGACAATCACTCCATCTCTTGTATGTTCCCTAACAGGGTCATGCAAATATAGAAGACTGCACTGAAGGTTAAAGGGCTACTCTTATGCATTTTGCTTTTTAATCACCACAATTCAATGCCCTAACAGAAGTGTAAATCCAAAAAGGAGTGAGTATATAGAAAAGCAGCAATGATTGACACAACATTCCTGACCAACTTTGACACTGCATTAAAGATTTACCTGAGGTGCATTTTAACATCAAAACAAGACACGGATGGAGAAAATATTTCTGTGACTTTATTTTACCAGATGGGTGAGAAAGTTACTGATTCACTTTAAAGAACCTCTTATGATACTGGAATTGCAAATGCTCAAAGAGATGATTGGTACCAATGCACTAACCTTGTATGTAGAGATAAGAAGGTGGCGGAGACCATTCCCACTGAAGCAAAATCCTATAGATTTCCTCTATTACTGCAATGAACATAATTCTATCCATTCTATTGTCAGATCAGCATGATCTAGCATTTCCAGTTCATCACCTTCATCAATGAGAAATGACGATGAAGTATCATCATTCTGAACATTGGCTAGGTCATGAGTAGGAATTGCATTATGGAATGCCAGGTTGGATGGCTTCAAAAGTAAGGCTGGTTCCATTCTGAACATTGGCTAGGTCATGAGTAGGAATTGCATTATGGAATGCCAGGTTGGATGGCTTCAAAAGTAAGGCTGGTTCCATTCTGAACATTGGCTAGGTCATGAGTAGGAACAAGGGTGCACAAAATGAGGTAGGCAGAACAGAAAGTGGGAAGACAACATTTAAGAGTGTACAGGCAAGGGGTTTGGAGATTTCCAAAAGGCAGTGGAGAACAGGGAAAGATGGAGAAAAGTGGTGGTGAAATCATCTGTAGTGTCTCAATGACCTATTAGTTTACGGGAATGATGATGATGATAATGGTGGTGGTGGTGGTGGTAGCTGCCAAGGAGGTAGAAATGGGAGTCAACCTTTAAGAGTTGCTTCCTGTTGTCTATACATGGTCCAATTTAATAACATGATTTACCTAACTTAAAGAGTAGCTGTGGAGTTATCATCCTAGTAAGCACATTCATCATCCACTTTTGGGGAGCATAGTAACTCTTAGCTCCAACATAAAGTTCATACCACTGTCTCTACAAAAATGCTTGCCAAACCATCATGATATTAAGATTTAAAAAATTGTAACAATTTATAACCTTTTGTTCATATAAAAAATGTAAAGTACCACCACCCATGTTATAGAAATGGATGTATATTTAATGGTCTTAAACACTCCTGGTTGCTAGGACACAGGATGTTAACTCTTTCCTGCCAATGTAACTACTAACAAAAACCTCCTTAATTACGCAATGTAAAGATATTAAGGTAGATGAGTTAGTCAAGTACCTGAAAATTATTTCAATTTCCATATTATGTAAGAGTGCTAATATCACATAACTGCTACATTTAAGACAAAAGATTTTTTTAAATCAGAGACAAATTATCTAATACAGTGTGACCCCACTATAGCATGCTCCGTTATAACATGAATTCAAATATAACACGGACATGGTGTGGCTCCCAAAATTTTATATACATGTATTTTTCTCACACATGAAAAACAAAATCTTTCTGAAAAGTACCAACAAAAAAAGCATAAAAAGATTATTATCATTTGGGGAAGAGATCACTCATGAATAATACAAGACGATCTTGGAGTGGCTCCTGAAATTTTATATGTATTTTTCTTGTACATGAAAAAATTGTTTATTCTTCCTAAAAGTATGAAAAATAGAGTGTAAAATGTTTATTCTAGGATCACGTAGGGCTTCGCCAATGACGCAAGCTGAGATTTTATTTTCCTTATTGGTGGCAAATTATACCATCTGGCGATTTTTATTTTTATTGGCGACATTGTTGGCTGTTTAAAGTTGCATAAAATACAACCATAAAAGAAAGCCGCAAGCCCGATATAAAATGCAGTAAAATTTATCTATAGTTACATAAACAATTTCTTTGTCCACACTGACAAACTATCTAACTGTGCATTGTTATATCATAATCTGCTTATCTTAACATTGAGCATGAGTACTGTATGTTGTGAGATATCCACTTTCTTTGTTGTTGACATTTCTGGTAGTGGAAATCAAACGGACAAGGCATTATCTCATAATCTATCTTTTGTCAGATTTTCGGCCGCTCGCTAGTAATTAATATATTTACATAGACTAATGTCTGTATGTAGCTAGTAAGTAAAATTCCTCTTCTTTCCACTCAGAATTAAATCCTTCAGAACACCCCCATTTTCTATACTAATCCTTGTCATCAGACCAGAACACCTGTGTCTCTTATAGGCTGTTCACCCTTTGCTAAACTGAGTGGAAAGCAGCATTACTCCACTAACACAAATGTAAAAAAAAAAAAAAAAAAAAAAAACACGTTTACTGTGCCATTACGTGATTGTGCTATTTTTATTCTGACGTATATGACCGGTGACAAAATTTCTGAATATTTTAAATCTGTGTTCATTTTTTCGATGGAATTACTTGCATTGTGGATTCAGTGTATGTGATAAAATTCGCAGGTGAGTACATGGTGTTGATACTTTATTCATGCTATACATAAGAAATGTATATATAAGCAGTATATATGTATATGTACTAATCCATGGTTCTCTGAATAAAGTAAAATACATGTATTATATATGCCTTATCTGTTTTCTCATTTAATATGCATCGATTTTAGATGGTAACTATGCCAATGAAGCACATATTTTACTGCCCACATTTATTACCTCCCCCCGCAAATTTGTTGGGGTACATGCATTATTTTCTTCAGCTAACTGACCTGGATGTTTATAACACAGTTCAGTCTATAACATGGTCGGGTTCTATGGCTCCCAACTACCGTGTTATAGTGGGGTCACACTGTAGTTGGGTTTCTTTTGTGGTATTTTTTAAAGATTTTCTCATAAAAAATGAAGAAATGGAAAATAAAGTTAAAGATCAAATGGTAATACAGTAAAATCTCTTATGAGAGACTACACCTTCTGCCAACAAAAAAGGTCCCTCACAACACGTGTTTCTCAAACATGAAAACAATAGCTGACAAGCATTTCTGTGGTAAATTACAATTTAAAGGCCACCAAAAAATCCATTATATTGAAGGCTTTTTAAGGACAGAACAATCTGATAACAAACAATATATTCCTTTGAGTCCTCTGTTAAAGTTTTATGCAATTTAGATTCTGTAGTTGCAATTTATGTTGATTTCATTCTATATTGTTGAGACTGTGCCATCTCCCTTCTTGGGAACAGACATTCAAAGGCTGAAACTAACTTTGGAATCAGTGAAAAGGCTGATGTACAAGAAGCTCCTTCGCAGTATGTTATTGTTGTTGTTCTTGTAGGGTTTAACACCATTTTTCAACACACAATAGGCTATAGGTGGTGGCCAGTGTTAATGGTGGAGGAAGAACCCAGGAAAACTCTGGAAAGAACCAACGACCTACAACAAGCTATTGGCCAGCTTTTTCACATACCCACATTAACCAAATCCGTAAATCGAACCCACACAGACAGAGGTGAGATGGCAGTGATCTGTAACGAAGAGTGCTTTAGACCACAACATCTGCAGAACAATATCTTTAATTCAACTTTGATTTCTGAGTGGAACTTAAATAAATGATAAGGGGGCACTCACCAGTTATTATGTACTTTTGAAAGAGTGAGAAATGTAAGGTGAAGTTGTTTGCATTTAAAACATGCAGTGGGGAGAATGTTGGCATACCTACTTTAACGTAATGTGGCTGACATTTCTTTGGGTATTGTACTTTTGGAAATTGTACATGATCTAAGCACACTAAAGTGACTGCTCCCTTGAGCTAAAAAAGTCAGCCTCAATTAGTCTAAAGTACACTATATATAGCAGCTATTAAAATAGGGAAAATGAACATTGCCAGACTAGACAATACCAGCTTCTGAAAGTGCAATGAATGACTTACCAAATATATAAAATGTAAAAAAAAGTTATTGCTTTTTTTTAATAAAATTTACTTCATAAGCTCAGAAGTAAAAATGTCCAAGTGGAGCTAGCACTTTTTTGAAAGGTGCACATATGGTGTAAAACCATGCTGTATACTCTATAGCCCATATTACACCCATCAATCATACACTAAAACAAAAGGAATTAAAGGTTCTTTGAATTATACCCAAGATATGCAAGGTCTTTTTTAAATAGTATAACCAGTGAGGAAAGCTGGGGAAATTATTTTTTTTTAAAATTCTAACCTTATGCAATACGAAACTGTAGAGTGCCACCTAAACCATTTATCAATTTTTTTCCTAATTTTTTTTTATATTAAATTAACAAAAAATTTCAAGACTGACTTCAATAGCGTATCATTTAAAATAATTTGTTTCCTTTTTCACTTACTCTATGTGTGTACGAGTTTGAGAATGTAAAACATCACTAAGAACGTTTCTTTCGCTATCAACAACTGCAGCACCCGTATCATCACAACTGGTTTCAATCCCCAATACAAGCTTATTTCCAACAGATGACAGTTGTGCAAGTCTAATTTCGAGTTGTCTCCCTTGCAATTTTATCAACTGTTTCATCGCTCTTGTCAGGGTTCTGTATCGACAATATGATAACATTGCAAAAAGAATTTTGTAAATTTTCACTTAAAATTAATTAAATCTGCGTCTTCTTGTTGCATATAATGCAGCATGCTTTCTCAACACAATAAAGCTTATTTGTCAATCTGACATCATTCATTAAACATGCTTTGCGAAGGGCGCTACCATCTTGGAGCTTATTTCCGAGAATAAAATGGGTAATAGTGAGCGAGTATGAAAGTATTTGCAGTTCATTTCATATCGAATATTAGTCTCATATTGGTACAAAAGAAATATTTAGTTCATTTTTGCGGTTTTTAATTTTGTTTGTTATAGTTTATAATTTTATAATAAATAAGAGGAAAATATTGCACTGTATCTCTATAAAATGAATATAAAATGCCTCCTTTCGAACCACTGAATGATATACCGGCATCGTGGCAGATGTCATCATCCTGTTTATAAATTGTACCAGCTGGAAGAGCACATGCGAAGTTTGTATCTCATTCTAAAGCAGTTGAGAATCTTAGAGAAACTTCCAGCCCCAGGATTTTCTGTCCCTATTGCAAGCTATTCTCAAGCCTCTAAGCCTGGTCCTGTGTGGGGATCAAGGAAATACAAGAATAGACAGGGAATTGCTTTGGATGTGATGGACCCAGAAATCGAAGCCAAACTTGCTCCTCTGCGAAAAGCTGTGAAAGAACAGGTTTTTATGTTTTGTTATTTTAGGGGGTGGTCACTATCACTGAATATATATATATATATATATATATATATATATATATATATATATATATATATATATATATATATATGTTTCGGTGATATTAGATGTATCTGACATCTCCATGATTTAAAACAAAAATACAGCATACAGCATCGGCCCTAATAAGCCTTTTACTGACATTAAATTGATATGATTGTGTAAGTTTGATATGATTGTTACTGATGTGATGTGACGAGATTGTCCTTACAAGAGTTAAGCATCCAAGGGTTAATCATTGACATCGCATCTTGTATTTCGACTAAGATGAGTAGAGCATAAGCTATAAATTGTTAAGTAACTGTTGGTTCAGACTATTAATATTTATACCTCTGCATTGGTGGGGTACTAAAACGAAGCTATATGTATCAGTGGAGCTGCCACACTTTGACAGCATATTCTCGAAAATTTTGAAGACCTTGCAGATATAATCTTAAACAAATTAAATTGTGTCATTATTTAAGACGAGCGTTGCTGAATTTCATAGTAAAAATTTGTAAAGTAGAATTGCCTCCTTCATATGTACTTTTTCTGTTGAATCAAGTCACCATACAATTAACTACTTTGGTTTTCAGCAACATTTTGCAGTGTGACATGGCATCTTTTTGGGGAAACAGATGATAGTAAATATGGCATGCATTGAATAATATCTTGTAGAATAATGAAATATGATATAGCAAATCTTATTTTGGTAAATGAGTTACTGAAAAAATCTTGTGTTTCATGGTGGTCAGATTAAACACTAATATATTTAACCTTGTATCTAGACTTAATAACTTCATGATAAGAAAAACATGAAAAGCATAATAATTTAGGTGGTTGATGCTTACACAAGTCATCTTTCTGTTTCTGACATCGGTTTTATGTGCTCCCTTGCAAGTTATGTTGCAGAGTGGGAAAACTACTAAAAGCTAAATAATAAATGCTAAACAGTATAAGCAATAAACCATAATTCTAAACTAGTCGGTCATAAAGATTATTAAGCAATAATCTATAAATGATAAACCATACATGATGAATAAAACTGAAAGTTTATTTCTTTCCTACATATGGTTCATATATCAGAATGAAGATTAGCAACAGGTGCCACGACTAGAGGATACATGGTTAGTGATTTTCTCAAAATGTCAACCTCATTACTCCTGGTATTTTTCAACTTTCGTTTGTAAAGGTTTGATAGTGGTAATAAATGTAAGCTGAATATATCACAAAGCATAAAAACAAGGTAAAGAACCATATAGTCTCTTATGCCTGCTTTTTTAACAATTTGGAGATATTTTTCAAGAATATGGCTAAAGTATGTATGACTATTTGTGTAAAATCACCAAACAATATCTTTTGTAAAGGTTATCCATGACTGCAAGAACAGTAACTCTCACTAGCATGTTGCAGAATGTAAACAAAAACAGACAAAGATGATAGTGCAACATAAACTAGACTCAAAAGCACACAATTAATTTTCTGACAGTTTTTATTTTTATGCCATTACATAATAAAAATGTATTGTCATTTTTGTACTAAGTTTATTACAACATTTCAGTATCATTTTTGTGGTGCAGTATATTTTCAGGGTTAAATTTGTCATATAGATGGTGATATTTCACAGACAGATACCTAAAATTAAACCAATTCAGTATAAAATAAATTGCAAGAAGATAAAAGGAAGTGACATAGGTGAATACTATGTACAAGTTAAACCATTCTAGTTGTAAAGATAACAATTTCTACACCCGAACATTGAATAGAAGTTTATCATTGTTGCTGAACTAAACTTAATGAATGAAACATATTGGTAGTGTTGCCATACACATGGCATTGTAATCCAATTTGGCACATGCCAAAACTGATGATGTCACATAAATGTGGTCAATTGTAATGAAAACTAATCTAGACATTGTGAAAAAAAATGCAGGACATCAATCTGCAGCCTGATAACACTGTAAAAAAAATATATTATTTGAGAACCAACTTGATGCAAAGTTACTCTAATTCCACATTTGAAAATTTCTTCTCCTTTCTCATTCATGAACTGTAATATTGCTCAAAATAATGTCACAGTTATGAAGGTAATATCACTAATTTGGGACTTTAATAATTTTATAATAAGGCTTGTAAAAGTACTGTTTATAATATACATGTATATACATGTACGATGTATATAGTTTGTTTGCCATATTTTTTTCTCGGTGTGATTAAGGGTAATGCCTACCTGATTTTGTTGTTGTTGTGGGGTTTAATGACATTTTTCAGCACATGATAGGCTACGTATGGCGGCCAGTATTAATGGTGGAGGAAGAACCGCCGACCCACGAGAAGCTACTCACATACCCACATTGGTCGAATCCTAGACTTGAACCCATGCAGACAGAGGTGCCTGATTTTTGTAATGATTCTAAGAAGCAAACAAGACATGGTTTTTTCCTCTCAGAAATTCTGTTGTGTCTTAGGTCAAGTGAAATTTTTGCATATATAGGATTTTTTTAAATAATTATTCATTCCTGTTTTATGATCAGTTAGTGAATCATTTGCAGTTATGTTCAGATATAATCTGAAAGTGCTCATTAACTTTTTGGGCGAAAAGATTACTTTGAGATTATTGAGAACTCTAGACATTTTGGATTATATCATTGTGGTACATAAAGACATTCAAGACTCTTGGTATATCAGGTTCATTCAAGATTATAGGAATTCATTCAGAACGTTCTGTACTTTTGGAATTGTAATAAAACACTTAGGATTATATGGGATTTGATTGACAATGCTGTCTTTTGAATTTTCACATTGTGTTTTGGGGAAATAATTGGTTTTAGTGAACTTGTTCATTTTGCTTCTTTCTGTTACTTAATGACAATTTCAGGCTAACTTTAGTGAAAATGAGATAAAAATAGAATTGTGAACTGTTAAAACTAATTTTTCTTTTGTTTGTGTGCGGTCATTTTGATTTTTTGAAGAAATGAAAATTGACCAGACTTATCTGATCATAACCAAATTCTAAGGTGCAGCATCTTTCCCAAAATGATTATAAACTTTTGAAATGTTACTTTTCGTTCATTTAAGTTTTTTTTGTGTTAAAGAAAAAAAGCAAATATTAAAAATTGTTGATGGTACATGTGAATTTTTACAGAAGATGCAATCAATTTGTGCAAAAGACTTTCCATTTTTTTATATTATTTTATAATTCTGGAAACGTCCTGTCCTGTTGCTATTAAGATGGTTGTAATTGAAATTGAATCCTTAGCTTAAAAGAAATCCTCTTCTTTACTGCAAGAGGCCATTTTAACTCAAAGTTACAAATGTTTTAGTTTTACTGGTGATAAGATCAGAAAAGTATACAAGACAACTTGTTCCTCTGTCATCCAACATTCTTCCATCCATTATCATGGGTTTGCTTATACTTATAAACTATTTTGATGATTGCAATGAAACTTGATACACACACACACCTTCGTCCCAAGTTCTGGTCGGTCCTCAATCAGAATGGTGCTGCTTGTGCATCAAATATGGCTGCCAAGTGGCCATCTTGAAATTCTTGTTATCACTACTCCTGCTAAATGGATGTTCATATCAACATGAGGTGTTTGCTAAAGGACTTATGTCTAGTTGATCCTAACTGAAAATGGTGAAAAGCTTCTGTCCAGTGTGTCCAGCAAAGCAGCCGTCTTGAAAATATTTATATTGCTACCCTTTAAGAGCAGAACAGTAAGTGTTGTAGGCATAGGACCTTTAATAGAAGACTTCTTACAATATCTATTCAGTCCTTGATAAAAAATGGTTCTGTAAGGACGTCCAATATGGCCACCTTAGCAGCTATCTTGGAAAACCTTGTTATGTCCACTCCATCTGAATGGATGGCCATATCAGCCAAAGGTTTAACTAAAAGACTTCATACATAGTTGATCCTAAATGAAAATTGCGCTGATCTGACATCCAGTATGGCTTCCACACTAGCTATCATATTGCTACTTCTCTTGAATAGAAGTTATGTAGGTGGTGTGTCTAGTTGGTCTTAAATAAAAAATGTGCCAATCTCATACCCAATTCTAGTACCATTTTTATAATTCTTAGGTATGACTCAGCTGGACACTCTAACCATACTTTGTCAGTATGTCTGTCAACAGTGGCCATTTTTGAAAATCATGTTATTGCTACTCTTCCTGAATAAACAGCAATCACTGTAAGACTTCTGTGACGTCTAGTTGGTCCTAAATGAAAATTATGCCTGATGCAATTATAATATTGCCACCACACTGGTCATTTTTTAAATCTTATTTTTGCTACTCCTCCAGAATGGATTGTAACATCAACCTGTGATTTTTACTAAACAGGTTGTCTATTTGGTCCTGAAAGAAAATGATGCTGCTGAGGTGTCAGGCATGGTCATTTCAGCATAGAATTTTCACTGAAAGACTTACAATTTTTAATTGGTCAGAAATGAGAATAGCACCGTTCTGACTTTTAATATGGCCATCTTGAAAATCTTCCTATGGTTATTTCTCCTAGAAAGCTGCTAATTTTTATATTTGTGTTTCTACCAAAGAACTTCTAATGATGTCTGGTCAGTCCTTAATGGAAATGATACCATATCTGATGTCTAATATCGCCCCTGTTGAAGCTATCTTGAAAATATTATCGTTACTTTTCCAAAATAGAAAGTCATTTCAACATGGGGTTTCCACTAGAAGATACATTACAGTGGGGTTTTTTTTGGTTCAAAATGAAAATTGTGACAATCTGAAATCCAGTTTGTCCACAACAGCAGCCAGCTTGAAAATCTTGTTAATGCTGAACAATATCAGAGAGGTTTTCAAGACTCGGCAGTTAAAAGGAAGAAATGGTCATGTCTTGAATTCCTGGAAATTCTGTTTGGTCAGTAGAGTGTCAGTCCTTTTAAATGACTCCTGTTTTTTATGGGGTTGGAGCCACAAAAGTTGGACTTCATGTAAAATCAAAACATATTGTTCTTACTTTAACCTATGTGATCAGTCCTGTCTGAGCAACTTGCTAGTTGAAGTCCATATTATGTACAGAACAGCCCTGGGGTTATGTTACCAATCTTAACATTATGCATCCCTGACAATGATAAATGAGATTTACAGCTTTTATATCCCCACAAAACGCACTGGTTCATGTAGCATGCCCTCCTGGATGGATGATGCAATAACTTGTATATTGTAATATGTGATTTGTGCTCCAGGGAATGACGATTCCCAGGCCCAATTACATCTAGCCAGGACTACTTTTAAAAAAATATTGTTGGCCATGTTAGTTTTTATCTAATTGACCCAGATTTTATGGAGAAAATTATTAAGAATTCAAATTTATGACCATTGTCATAGTCAGGAAAGTAAATGAAAATTGGAATTATTTTCTTCCCCATTCTCAGTATACCACTCCACCATTTTAGCGCACCAGGATAGCTATCAAAACACATTTAATGAGCAGATGGTTATGTATTCTGTTGGTTTTTTTTTGCAGAACTTTTAAAGTGGCCTCCTATTTGCTTTGCAAAAAATCCAGATATATGGTTCACTTCTTTTATCAGATAATACTGCTGATAGTGCATGGAAATTTTTTAATCATCTTTATATAATTTACAGTTTTTAAAAGGAATCATTTACAAAAATATTTCCTATAAATAACACACTTCTACGATGAAATATCAACAACTGTTGGTAAATACCTACTGGTTCTAAGAAATAAATCCCAGTTCGACAAGTCTTGTCAAGTGAAAGTCGTGTCTTCCAGTTTTATTTATTGTTATGATTTGATTGTAATGATCATAAATGTGATGAGCCGTATTATGTGTGAACATGAAAAGTCAATCAACTGTCATGGATATGCCCACAGGCATGTCCATCAAAACCTGATTAAGTGCGTCATCGGTGTCTCAGCTGGCATTATTTTCACCTTTCTGATGTCAGTACATCAATGGTGCTGACATCACAGCAATATCTTTGTGTAGGTAACTCTGATTTCTTGTTTAAATCACTGTGGACAACTCCTCAGATTGGCTTGTCAGCGGAATTTTTCTTGCAAATTTTAAGTGATACATTTGACAATAACTTGCAAGTTACTCTCTTTTGTCTTTCTTTACATTTGTTAATTCTTTAGTCCAGATATAGTGGTTTGAGACAATGCAACTGCTGTGAACTAACTCTTTTTTTATTAAATTAAAACTATGGATTTGTATTGAGTCTATGCTGTTGATAAAGATGATATTGACAATTTATATCTTGACCATTTGTCCAGTACAGATGTGGTTGGGTTTGGCTGGGCATCTCATTATAATTCTAGATTACGATTTTAGTTTATACATATTTGATGGATGGAACCTTTGTGAGTTCTGCATGTCAGATTGATTAATGATAATATCTAATATTAAAAATATTTTACAAATGTATGTGTAGATGAAGGAAATTATAAGTCTAATGTCACACCAACTGGTGGTGCTAACTAAAATTTGAGTCACACATCCTTGCATTTGCTACAGTATATCCCCCACTGATCACATATTTAACAAGGAATGACCTATATCTGAGGTTGTATATGGCACTGCCATATAGCCACAAGGCAGCTGAGGTTTGGAATCGGAGTTTTCCTTCTCCTGACAAGATCATGGGCTACTTTGAGAAGATCTGGTTCTTTACAGCACAGAATAACAAGTGCTTATTTGGAGATGAGGCAGTTGAAATAAAGTGCCTTGCCCAAGGATGCACCGCTGTAGCTGACCAAGGCTGGTCTAGTGGTAGGATTTGAACCAGTAACCTTTTGGTCTTGAGTCTGGCACACAAACCACTGTGCCACCATGGCACTCATTGAATGCAGTATTAACAAGAAGATGATCTACATTGTTAAAATTGTATTATGACCCTGATCTACTCTTGTATGCAGCACTGACAAGATAATAAGGTACACTGTTTAGATCTCATACAATGACCCAGATCTACTGTTGTAGACAGCACTAAAGGTATTCCAAATGAAAATGTACACTGGCAAGATCTCTTTTAACCTTGATCAGCTAAGTGTTATGGTGCAGTGGAAGGCTTCATTCTGTCCAGCTGGTTATTCAGGTGTTTTACCTTAGTAAATATGGTACTCTATTATGTTGTTTCTAATATGCACATCATATGTGGGCTGAAATTGTTAGGGACATATCAGTTGCATTTTTGGTAGTGTTACGCCATGGATCCCAAAGCCCTCTTATGACCAAAAGCATAATATTTCACTTACGATGAGCTCAGAGAAGCATCGTGTAAAATTTCAATTAAGTTTGTGTGTATGGCAGTTGTTAGAGAATAAATACTTGCCAGATGATTTTTATATGAGGTAGGCAGTCAGTCTATCTTCATGCATAAGCTTATAATTAGATAAATCCAGTGTGTTTATTGTCCCCTGCCACCGTCACCACCCTTTTTTCTAGTCCCTAAGACCTTTTTCAGGTACAGCTTTTATAAAGTTTTTAGCTCAAGTCAGCTGCTGATTGCAGATCAGATTATGTTAGAAACATTGAGTGGTCCCTTGGCATAATTTGGCAAAGATGAACTATAAAAAAATGACCCTCATAAATAAGGTAAGTTTATTCTTAAGGTAGATACACTGTCATTACTATTTATCGTAATATTGGAGTCATGACTGTATACATATTATATGAGGGACTTATATAATGAGGTGCGTTGTACTGAGGTAGGTACAGTATCAAAACTACATTCATCCCAAAATGGGAACCATGACCCTATTTTAGGGATTGTGCAATACAAGGTCTTTATACAGAGGTAGGTACAATATTAAAATGGGAAACAGGAGTATTTTTAGGGACAGTGTTATATTAAGGTCCTTATACAGAGCTAGGTGCAGTATCAAAATTGTATTTCATCCGAAGTTGGGAAACATTACCTTTTTTTGAGAGACTGTGCTATACTAATGTCCTTATACAGAGGTAGGTACAGTATTAAAACTACATTCATCCAAAAATGGGAACCATGAACTATTTTGAGGGACTGTGCAATACTAAGGTCCTTATACAGAGGCGGGTATGGTATCAAAACTTTGTTCATCCCAAAACAGGAAACATTGCCTTTTATGTGGACATTGTTATACTAAGGTCCTTATACAGAGGTAGGTACAGTAGCAACGTTGATCTAATCCCAGAATGGGAAACATGTCCTTTTTTAGGGGCTGAGCTATACTAAGGTCCTTTAAACTTTTAAAACTATGTTCTTCCTGAAAATGTGAACAATGAGTAAATCCACGTTCAATATGGGACTGCTATGCCTACTCATCATTTAGTGGTGGTTCTTTGTACTACAAAGGTATGCAGCAAGCAGTACTTTGTGATGGTTGTTTCCAGTAGTTCACTTAGCGTATGCAATGAAAAGGACACGTAGTCATGCAGAGATTGATAGGAATGTTTAGGATAGGATAGAACAATTATAATTTTGATAGTGATGTTGCTGGTAATGAACTCAAAGCTGATGATACAGTGTTTGAAATTACCATCTCTACTTTCGTATAAATCAAGTCAAACTGCAAGCTGCAAAGATCCTGATCTGCTGTAGCATAATGCATCTGCAGAGCAAGGTCTGTGTTTTGTTCTATGATTACACCTAACAAATTACACAGACCCAGATCTGCTGGTGCATTAAGCAATGTCAGACCTGGTTTGTGCAGTTTGCAGGTGGACATGTCTTATAAATGTGTATTTACAGTAGTGGAAGTCCACTAGCTCAGGCAAGTAAAATTTCATTTGTCTGATTTGTGCAAAAGGACTGGTGAAAATTCAGCAGGACTTGTAGATTTTTCAAGCTACAAGTCCTTATGGCCAGAAAAATTTATTTCAGATTCCTGGCAATGCTGATGTGGTGCGAACAAAAGTGGTGATGGGCTTCATTGTTTTGGTGATGATAAATTGGAGTTTAAGGTGGTGATAACATTTATTAGAACCATAATGAATTACGGCAGTGATGATTGCAAACAGACCATAATGTTAGTGATGACTAATATGCCCTGATGATGATGGTATTATTCTAAGCAGTCATAATTATAAAATCCTAACAATTTGTGTAATACAGATATAATTATTTCAGGGTGACCTAATTAGGCAGCTGAAAGCAGATAAAGCTACAGACATTGATATCCAGCGTGCTGTTGCTGAACTGAAACACAGGAAGAATGCTCTGGAAACAAAGGTACATTTTATACTTGCTCAGATGTAATTATTTGAACAATGATATTGTTTGGAAAGTAGGAATGAGATGGGATAAGTAAAAGTATCCACCAGTCTTTCCACCCATCCAGTTATCTAGTTATCTACCTACATTGTTTCCTGTTGTAAAGAATCAAATGATTTTTAAATGCTTGTCCCTCTTTTTGCATTGAAACTGTTCAAGCCCATCTGAAATCAGAACTAACTTGTACTTTAATAAATCCGGTTGGTATAATATATATATAACTATAGATGAGATAAAATAACACAAATTGGAATCCTTTTTTGAGATGATTCTTTTTCTCATTCACAATATTTCTGTCAGTGCTGTTTGATAGACCAGATGAAACAGCGTATTTTACATCTAAAATATTTTATCTTTTTTCCTAAATCGCAAAGGAGTAATCAGTAAAATAAAAATCACTTGTTTTTACATCTTGGCCACCTTTACATGTGCAACCTGCAAATGCTTTTTTGGCACAGCAGCTTCCAATCTCAGGTCATTTAGAGTACCATATTGGCCAAGATCAAACACTCCCTTCTTCAGTGGCAACACAAGACTGAAGTGTTTAACAATGGGAATAACCTTAGAAAACCCACAACCAGAAACAACAATAAATTTAGTTGCCAAACTGTCTGGTTAGAGAGAAAACTTACTGCTGGACTTTGCAACGGTCACAATAAATGTTAGTTGCCAGTCTGTCTGGTAGAGAGAACACTTACTGCTGGATTTTGTGATGGTCACAATAAATTTAGTTGCCAGTCTGTGTGGTTAGAGAGAACACTTACTGCTGGACTTTGTGATGGTCACAATAAACTTAGTTGTCAGTCTGTCTGGTTAGAGAGAACGCTTACTGCTGGACTTTGCGATGGTCAGCAGCATGTGCATGCTACAGGAGAAGGTTCGTCGTATCAACCTCTTCAAAATGGAAGTCATTATTAACACCTCCTAGGAAAAAAAGGTCCTAATAATGTCAGGCAATTTAGTCATTGTGTCATCTGTCTTAAAAGAAGTGAGAGTAAATCAAACCTTTGCCTCCTGATTTGGGGCTTAGTTGGTGTTCCCATTGTTATATATTCAGGTCCGATACATCCCAGGTAGGCTAAATGTCCAGGCCAATTCATCATCTGTTTCATTCAAAGTGGTCTCTAGAACTGTCATTCTGTCATTAGGTTTGTGCCCTATGTGACAGAGCGATGTTTGACCTATCTGCGATAAGATAGAACAATAAACTGCCCACCTTTGTCTCCCCATTTCCACACCCAGGAGAAGGAGCTGTCTATGCCCTTTCATTTGTTTAGGAGGGAATTGGGGCATATGCCTTCCGTCCATCAGTTCTGATTTCAGAAAGTCATTCAAAATATGATGGGCAGAAATTTCAAAATAATTTGGATTTCCCCTCTGTGATTGGATTAACAATCTGCTTGATCTAGTCATATATGTACTCCAGAAAATCAATGTGATTCTTGTGCTGCTCATGCAGCTGACATTACCACTATTATGTGCACAGAGAAACTCCTTTTCTCTTGTCAGGGATGTCCTGCTTGAAAAGAAACTTGGAGAAAACTGCAACAGATAGAATGTGCGACACTTTGAAAGCATAGGAGGGGAAAATGGCAAGATTTTGTTGTGATTGGTGTCATGCCATTGACATCATATCACTCTCAGCTTCCGTTCCCCAACTGGCTAAATCTTTCTCTTGGGAGACATGAAGCTAGCTCCTGTCACAGTCAAGGAATACCATTACATGATCACATTTAGACATCACAGAGGATATGAGATTGCCTGCAACAAGGACATTTCAGACTAGAAACTGTCCAAATTAAACATTGCCAGACTATGCTAATGAACTTCACCCGAGTCTTGATGTGGCTTAATGACCCCAACCCAAACTAAAAAGAATATTTGAAAATCAAAGATTGAACATTTCATTCATTGTCAGACCTGCCAACCCTCATGATTTTGCCGCAACTGTCACAAAAATGACCCTAAAATACAGACTTACAGAATAGAAGCAGCAATTACAGAGAAATTATTATTGCCATAAATTCTGGATAATTGGTTCATCCGTGTTTGATTTGGATCTGGGTTTCATATTACAATTAGTCGAATTTGTCAGGGAGCCAGACTAACTTTACAGCAGTACCTTAGATGCTTTAAACTGCACATAACATTCATGCAAAGCATCTGCATGATCAAACTTGATTTTAGATATTTTTTAAATGGCATCCAGCAGGCAATGCATGTTCAAGACAAAATGGAAAATAAGCCTCTTAAAAAGTGTTAGGAATCAGCACATAAGAATAAAAAGGAATATTCATGTTCTTGTGATTAAAAGCAGGAGGGGACACAATTACTCTAATTTGACATAATGTGACAATTTGAGTATGTCTCATAGTGGGAAATATGATTGCCGTCATCATGTGAAATGGAAAGAAATTACAAGAATTATGTCAGGTTGAGAGATAGCACCATGTCATTGAGCTGCATAGGGTTTGGAACTGAAGTTTGTGCAACTGTACTAGTGGTAAATAAGGTCTGTATGTTTCAAATACCAAACTTTTAAATGTTTTCTAGCTTTAAAATAGCCGTTTATGATCTTTTGTTACACCTTATTGAAAACTGGTCAAAAAATCAACTGTCTTACTGAGGTGGTATTCTTAGGGTTGGCAGGTATACATTAATGTTATTTTAGAAAATTTTGGGGTTTTGTCTTGTGCATGTAGATAAGTAGGTGTTTAGTATATTTTCTAAAGTTAGGATAAAGCTATTTTGGTCAATATTGCCAGAATACTTGTACATTTTTTCAAATTACCTGTTTCAGGAATTTGAATTATCACCCAAGGATAACTTTGATAGAGGCAAGCTGGAGGACTTGCTCAAACAGCGATTTTTCTATGACCAGTCCTTTGCCATCTATGGAGGTAAGAATACAAAGAAACTTGTGTTAGGAGATAACACCAGTGCTTTGTCAAGTTTTCAAGAAAGGGATCTTGCCTACTATTTCATTATTTAGTATGAATGTTTCTTGATTCTTACATAACCACAGTTATGAAATTTGAATGAAATTCATTTAAAATACTACACAGACTTAGTACTAGTATTTCTCATTCATGCTAAAATTTTGTACAATTTCATTTTGTTCTTATTCATAATGAAAATGTCTACAGATAATAATTGATGTAACTTAAATAACAGATAAAATCTCCAGTACATTTCACTCACTCTATCTCTGTCAGAATACAAGGCAACTTTGATCAGTGAGGGCTTTCAATCCTCTATTTTGTACACAAGGACACAAGACAGTTTTCATTCAAATTGTGTTCACTTTCTTTTGGTCGTAATTTAAAGTAACAAAGGTAACTGTTGCATTCAGAAAATGGGATTAGTCATGTGGTATTTGTTATTGACATGCATTAACTTTTTTTTACAATAGTTCTTGTTCATTGGCCTGCCTATAGTCCAGTCCTCCTCACCTTCATTTTTGTTCTTCTCCTTCATTTTTATGACAAAGGGAGACCTCCCCCCTTCTGATGAAATGCTGGAAGCATCTGTGCATGCATTACAGGATGGCATATATGTATATAATGTTGACAGTTTGGTGTTCATCATACATAGCTAGGTATCTTAATTCTAATTTAAGATATGGTAATTATAGAACATGATAGATCTAATAGTGAACATTTTTTCACATTGTTTGATTATCAAAGGAGTGAATGGCCTGTATGACTTTGGGCCTATGGGTTGTGCTGTGAAGTCGAACCTTCTCCAGTTCTGGCGCAGTTTCTTCATTTTGGAAGAACAGATGTTGGAAGTGGATACTGCCATGTTGACCCCTGAAGCTGTTCTCAAGTGAGTCTCTTTCTTGCCTTGATTACATGCTTTTGCCATATCAATGGAGACAGCATATATGTTGTTTCCCATGTCTATCAAGCTTGTTCCATCCCATCCATTGCAAACATTTTTTGTGCTCAATACTTTTGAAAGATTCATCGATTAAAGCATGTGTGAAATGAGGCTTTGCATTAAAAAGACCTAGGTCAACTTTGATTTTCATCATTTTCCAAATGAATTAGAATTATGGCCCATTTTTAACTTGGCAGTGAACCCTTCAGCCATATGATATCAGTTGGGGGGGGGACATCCGTAAAATATGGGACCTTTTGAAGTTTTTAATGTATATATCAGTACATCAGTTTAACTAATACAACAAACTTAACTTAATTATTTCAGTATCAATCTCTGCCTTCACATTGTCTTTTAAAGTTGCCACCTCAAAATTAAAAGTACAAGGCTGAGTCAATGCAACAGTGTAACACAGAATTGTTATTCTGTTGTAGAAGTAGACAACTACAATGTTAACAATTGTAAAAGTAGTTTTTAAACTGTCTGATAAGAGCTGATGAGAAGGCTGTAATCTTTATTTAAAATTTGTAACTTTAGAGGTATGTTAAATTAGAAATTCAATCAGTGAATGAAATTATTCTCTTTTAAGATATACTTATGAAGCTAGGGATGGACCTTTGAGTGCAGGTTCATGCAGTTTAATTGACAATTAAATGTACATTGTCATGGCTTTTCTAATGACTGCACGATCTCTTGCAGGGCATCAGGTCATGTGGATCGTTTCCAAGACTACATGGTGAAAGATCTCAAGAATGGAGAATGTTTTAGGGCAGACCATTTAATAGAAGGTAACTATCTTTCTATGTCCTTCTGCATGACTGTTTTTTTTATGTACTTATGTGCATTAAGTTATATGACATTAACGGTTTTTATTTACAGACCTGGACCACTTGGAAGAACTGCCCATTGCATTCACTGTTAAAAGCACAAAGAGTTACTTTTAATCAGTTGATCTGTGACACAGATTTGTTACTATTTCTGTCTTTCTTTTGGAGGAACTTGCTTAACAGCAATACTAGTATCATTGTGTGTCACAATTGTCTGTTACTGTAAATACATTGGTTTTATTCTGTCATGACCTTTCTCATACATGACAGGCTTTTAGTAGAGACGCACATAGTACAAATACCATTACCTACCGTTCTTGCATTTGTCAAGCTAGGTAAATTTATACTTATATTAATTTTCAGTACTTGCATGTGTTGAGACATTTCAAATTATTTAAAAATATCTAAATGTTGTACACATATGACACAAAGTTGCACAAAAAAATGTCTTCTTTGCAGCTCACCTCGAGAAGATGCTTACTGACAAGAAAGTGTCGGATGATGTGAAGGCAGAGATAAGGGATCTTATGCCAAAGGTAAAACAAAAAAGAAATTTCAGTCATAACCTTCAAAAGAATATTACATGAAAATGTGTGGCCAAACCATGGCTTGGACATGGGACTGCTCCAACACCAGACAGATTTTTTACCTCTTGAGCCATCTGAATTGATAACATTTGACCCATTCCTACAATATTATCTTCGGGCCTGTAATTGCATAATCCCATGGATGCTACTAAATGACACGGAAAATATTTGCAGCTGGAGCAGGCATCAAACCTGAGACTTTCATAACTTTATACAACACCCTACCATTAAAACTCACGTAGCTAATGCATCCAACCACATCTTGTGACATAGGTTCATCATCATCTGAAAAAAATGAATTTTGTGTCTGTCTCTTTTTTACATTTGTGTTTCTAGGACAGTCTGTGTGTGTGTGTGTGATTTGGATTTTTAAGTTAGCTTCAACAATGTTTCAGTCATATCGCTACGATGTCTGCAGTGTGGCAGTTTATAGTGATGTCTAGCACTGGGGCATCATGCCACAGACATGTAGCATCATGTCCCACCCAGTCACATTATCCTTACACCAGGCCAGCCAGTCCTAACACTAGCCTCTTAATGCTGAGAGCTAAGCAAGGCAGCTGTTGGTACCATTTTTGTAAGTCTTTGGTATGACTCAGATGGGGATCGAATCCCCGACCTCCCACCTCCAAGGCGAATACTAGACCACCGGAGCGGTCTAGGACAGTCATATTTTAATGAAAGCAGTAAATTCAACACAGGAAAGGTTTTTAGGTGGAACTTAAAACCATCAGATGCTTCTCATTTATTTATGTTTCATTGGTTCTTCATCAGTCATGTTAACTCAACCAACTTTAATCAAAAAATGAATGTACTTTTGTCATCATGGACCTTAGTAATATATCGGACAATTTTTGGGGTTTTAATATTTTTGGTTCAGTACCTACTCCACATTCTGTGGAGAGGGTATCAAGTGTCCAGTTAAAATATAATTCCATGCGTGTACATTAAAAGGGTCCTTCCCCTTGAATATAAAACTCAGATAATATGCAAATAACAGCTAATTTTTCCTCACATATAAAGTATTTTACTTTAACAATGGCATGTTCATTAACCAGAAAAGTCAGCAAGCATTCATTGGACATCATTAAATCTTGAAACCCACATGACCTCTAAAGTCACTTCACAAAAGAGTCTAGTTGCACAGTTTTTGCTTTCCTTGTGTCAGTACAACTTTTGATTTTCTTCCTTCTATTGAACAAGTAATAATATTTGAAATGTGTTTAAATATTCTAATAATCTTATTATAATGTGTTTGTTTGGGTCCATAACTACTGACCTGTAATGAATGTATTAACTGTTGTGTAGCAAGAATAATAAATTCTTAATGTGCATTTTGCGAGGAGCAGGGAATTAAGTACCAGTAAAACATATTGCAATAATTTAAGAACCACATATCAGGAACTGCATTGTAAAGAAGGGCGTTATAGTAAGGGAGAGCTGTATTTAACAAAACAGATTTTATGTAAAATGTATTTTCACCTGATACATGATTTCCTTCAGATTGATGGGATGAGTAAAGAAGACATGCGGGTTACACTGCGGAAGTATGATATGAAATCCCCCATGTCGGGGAATGATTTGACGGATCCTATTGAATTCAACCTCATGTTTGCCACTTCCATTGGACCCACTGGAACACTCAAAGGGTAAGAAGATGAATCAAAATTAAATTTTGCATCACTGTTCATTCTCCATTTTCAGATTATTTAGTGCTTATATTTTTGGTCTGTTCCATTTTTAAAAGCTCGGGGATTAAGGTTAAAGATTTGTCAAAACAAAACAGTCAATCCAATCTAGTAAAACCACCCCCTCTGACAAAATCATTTGGACTCTTCTGACATTTCTCATTTTGAGGTCATTACTTTATGTAATACGGATGATCTGTGCATTAAAAATCAGGGACTGTTATGACATGGTCTTCAAAAAAAGTGGTTTTTCAGGTTGGGTCTTACTGCAATTGCATACAAGACTGGAAATTATCTTGCAGCAACCTAAAGGACAAAATCTCCTACAAGAAGGATGCCAGTCCTTTATGTCCAACCTAGCAGCATAACCTTGTCATGCTCATTGCAGAATTTGTGGACCTGACTTTACACTAATTCAACGTAAGTTAGGCATATAGACTATTCAGAATGTTGTATTAAAATTATTTGTCAGCATATTTTGTATTTGTATTATGGAACTAATCTATGTAGATTTTGCCCATTTGTGACAAGATTTTTATCCTGCAGCAGATCCTGGTTGATAACAAAAATAAATGTGCTTTTTTTAATACGGTGACCTATGTTCATGGTGTGCAATGTATACCTTTCTGTGCTCAAATTACAGTACTTTTTGCCATTTTAAATTAGCAATAATTACACTTGCACGTAATCTAGGGTTGGCATGTATGGGTATGGAGATCAAATGTTGCTTCTGATCTGATGAGGCAGCAGTTGATTTGTATGACTCTTAAACACTAATATTGACAAACCATAGTGTTGCATTTTTTTAATCAGTCTATGTTGGTGAAATTCTATTACAGTTTAAGAGAGAATTGAGTTGACAGGGGACAACAAGTCTGTATCCCAAATTATCTAGCAGTAGAAACAATTTTTGAGCATGTGTAATTACATGTAAGCAGTCCAGTTTTACATAGAAAGAAGAAAAATCTAAATTTCTTTACCATTTTGCCCAGCATCATTCTTGCCAGGCTAGTAGGTCAAAATCTCAATTGCTACCCCCTGGATTGATTGTGTAATAATTGAATAAACGTTGGTGAATTTATGAGTTTAATCTGTATGTTATAAAATAACTAGTATATAGGTGTTCAACCAGCAAAGAACTATGCTCTCTTATGTCTAATTATGATTTACACTCAGCACAGTTAAGATTGGTTTGGTGATTGGAATTTGAAATAAATGATTAACTGGTCATCAGTGGTAACCAAGTTAAGTTTGTAAACAATTGCTTGTAAATTTTGCATGTCAGTAAGCGTTGCAGACCATATCCACGACGGCTGTTGTTTTATAATATAATATTCCTGTATCTAACATGCATCATAACACCTCATGACATCATATAAGACAGGCTAGGCCAATATGGGTATGTGTGAAAGCTGCCATTAGCTTCCCATGGGTCAGTGGTTCTTACTGGGGTTTTCCTGGATTCTTCCACCACCAGTTGAACTGGGCACCATGTTTAGCCTATCGTTCACTGAGAAATGTCATTAAACCTACAACAGCATTATCTTATGAGGCAAATGCATAATGACGGAGTTGGGTATCCAAAATATTTTCTTTGTTAAGTGGTTTCATAATAAAGTTCTAATTTTGTTATCATGTGATAAAGAGAACCTTGCATTTATGATAAATCAAAATGAAATTTATGAAATAATGTCAGTCTGCTTGTCAAAGTAACTTGTTTGTTCCAATTATTTCAAAATGATCAAAATGAGCACTGAAGTTAGATATTCTTTGAGATACAAACTTTTATATGTATGAAAACCTGCCTGCTTTCCAGATATTTGAGGCCAGAGACAGCTCAAGGTATATTTGTGAACTTCAAAAGGTTACTGGAATTTAACCAGGGAAAGCTGCCATTTGCTGGAGCTCAGATTGGAAACTCTTTCAGGAATGAAATATCTCCTAGATCAGGCCTTCTAAGAGTCAGGTAAGAATAATGCATTCAAGATGTACCAAATTTGAATGTTAAAAAAGAGATGCACTTGATATTTTTTATTTACATCAAAAAATATTTGAATTTTGTCCAAATACATTCTAGGAATATGAAAATTTGGTATTCATTTAGCAGGGTTCCTGTGCAGGTCTGAAAATCTGGAATATGTATGAAAATGTTAAAAATTCTTTTCCAGGTTGTGAAATTTTTTAACAATTACCAAAAAAAAGTCATAAAAAGTCGTAAATTTTCATTATTACAGAAACTGGTAACATGACTGCGCTTTTGCAGGTGGAGAGGTTTTAATGTACAGATAAAATCTTGTCATTTTTCTTGCAGTATTTAAGAATTTTAGACTCATTTGGTCAATAAACTGGTCACATTGTTAGATCTATAAATTTTTACTTTTTGGTCTAAAATCTTTTTAAATTTGTGGCAGGAACCCTGATGTAGGTTTAATTCTGAATACATATTTCTGTATTTTTACAGTTCTGTTCAATGCTGGTAGTTTGACTTCTGGTCAAATCAGAGGCATCCATTATTTTTAAATATCGTGTCATTTGATTGGGAATGAAGATAATAAGGTCAGACATCTTTTTCCATGCAAAATGTCCTTGCATTGTAGACTATGTACCATATTTTGTTTTGTCCTCCATTTTATCTGCTCCATCAAAATTTTAACATTTTACTGCTATGTAAGTAGAAGATCTGATTAAAAACAGTTGTTTGTTTTAATATTAAAACTCTACAGGTAGAATAAGTTTATCATGTGATCTCGAACAGCATGCTTACATGCACATTTTAGACATTTCTAATGATTGTGACAGTGCCTTTTTCATTTAAGATTCATTGTGTGGAAGTTAGGGATGAAACCATACATCCATGCCATGTATCAATACATATTTTGATACATAAAGAATAAAGAGGTAAACAGCTAATAATTATGTATGGAAATTGAAGATTTACAGTAACTTGTATAAGGTATATATCATTTTGAATTGATTCTGCACCTAAATTATTAATATGTATATCATTATGGCAGAATTATCAATGTATCCATACATCGGTGAATGATTTTACCCTGGTGGAAGTTCATCTACCCATTATGTGTTATGCATAAATATTAATATACAAAAAAAATTGAGAAGTATTGATTCATACCAATGTTTTTCATAAATATTTTATACTAGTATCTTTTTTTTAGACAGTTTTGATTTTAAATTGGAACATTTTGCCAAAATAAGATGTACCTCAGGGATCTCAATCTGATATCACCACACGGGCCACAAGATACTAGTACACTGGCCCATGAGCCACATTGAAACATTTTCATACAGCGAAAGCAACTCATATAAAAAGATAGCAAGCTGAAATGTTAGAAACAAGAAGTAAATCATATAACAATCGAATTTTAAAAAAAACTGGCTGGTTGTGAAGAACAAATTTGCTTATTATTTTACAAATCCCAGGTGACATTGCAGGTTGCAGGAAATAACTCCACATGCCATGTGTTTGAGACCCCTGATCCAGTTAAATCGATATTTTAATATGTACTTGTATCCATTTGCTCCATTTTCAACAAGATTTCTCTTTTATCAAGAGAAAAAAAATAATGAATCCATATAAGTTTGTTAAATAAAATGAGTTTTGTGAATTTTATTATTCTGAAAGTTATTCATTGAGGGGAGTGCCCACTGAAGACTTGTGAAAAAGCACTTCTTACTTAAATTTCTATACAGAGAGTTCACGATGGCAGAGATTGAACATTTCTGTGACCCAAGTAACAAAGACCATCCCAAGTTTGCAAATGTGGCCGATGTTGAAGTGTCATTGTACTCCGGCTGTAATCAGATGGATGGCAAGCCACCAGAGAAGTGGAAGATTGGGGATGCTGTTAAACAGGTACTCTTCTCCCACATTAACTAGATTTCAGGTGTCTTAGCTAACTAAGTCATTCAATTAATCAAGTCAGTGAAATGTTTTATTTTGAGCAATTGATTGAGTAAAATGACATTAGCTAAATGATCAGTCATAAATATTTGTTAAGGACCTTAGTATTATTGCTGATTTGTAGAAGAGCTCAGAAGCTTGCACATCTGCAAGTCAGATGTTTCACTGTCAGGCAGAGCCAAGTTAGACATAACCATATTTGGAGAAATCTCCACATAATTTTATTGATTAGACTTTTGCAGTAAAATGCAAAATTTCAAATATTTAACTTTACAATAATTTAGGCAATAACATAATTTGTATCATCATATTCCCAAATCCAGAAATTTACGCAATAAATTTATTTTTTAAACCATATTCCAAATTTGAAACAATTAATTTTGCAGTGTTGAGAATTTGCACCAAAAGAATGTTAATGTCTACTGGTTTAAAGCAATAATGGCAAGAATGTAATTGTTGCCCAGAATAAGACATTACTTAAAATGGAACATTTTTCTGCTTATACATTACTTGAACCTAAGCGCCCCCAAAACAATTCATTTCTTAACATTTATAACATCTGTTAATTATAAATAAAAATAAGACTATTCCGCAGTGACCATTAGTTTCTCTAAAAACTAATTTACATACCATTCAAACATTTTCATTAATTATTGTCTTCTAGCAATGCCGCTTTTTATTTGCACGAATCAAATGCTATAAATTTAATTCTTTATTTCAGAAACTGATCAATAATGAGACCCTGGGATACTTCATGGGAAGGATCTACCAGTTCATGACGAAAGGAGGTGTGGATCCCAAAAAGTTCCGTTTCAGACAGCATCTCTCAAACGAAATGGCTCACTATGCCTGTGACTGCTGGGATGCTGAGTGCAAAACCTCCTATGTAGGTTGATGTGTGTTTATTATACAGTAAATTGACAGAAGTTGTGTAGAGTGGTATTGAGTGCATTTTGAGTATGCTGTTGTATTTCTGGCACATTTTCCTATGCTTAACAGGTTAGTGTATATTACTAAATTAGGCCAATAACACAAATGTTTGGCAACTGGCACAGTTTATGGATTATCTTGACTCTTCCTTAATATTATGGATTATCTTGCCTCTTCCTCAATGAGGTGGAAATCAGAATTACAGTCTAAAAGCCCACATCACATTTTAGTATTAACTAGAATATATTTTTTGCCTGTTGGAGTGTAAATGATTGGCACTTGTACTGGCATGAGTGAAAAATGGTCTACATACAAATTTTGGTTTGTATGTCATATTGTTTGTCTGTCTGTCTGTCCTATAAAGTGTGTGTATCTCTCTCTCTCCTACCATATCTTCTATTTCTTTATCTCTGTTTTTGCTATGTGTTAATTCTGTCTCACTCCCTTTCTGTTTGCATCAAATTGTCAATTCTTTCTCTCTCTCTCTCTTTCTCTCTCTCTCTCTTTCACTACATGTGTATATTTGTTTCCTCGTAGATCTATATTTGTATTCCTGAAGAGGTGTCCATTGTGTAAATCTTTCCCTTATATAGAGAATCCTTTAAAACCATGTTTGCTATATGTCTCTGATTTGTTTTCAGGGTTGGATAGAATGTGTTGGTTGTGCAGACAGATCTTGCTATGATTTGACACAACACACCAAAAGTACAGGAGTAAGACTGGTGGCAGAGAAAACCCTTCCTGAACCTATATCCTTTACAAATAAACAAAGTTAAAAGTTCAGCTCAATCTAAACCATCGGCAGAAGTATCCTAGTTACTGACAGATGAAAAATAAGCAGAGTAAATATTATTAATTCATGTATTTTATGGGCTGTTATTTTTGTTTATTTTGCAGAAAGGACCTTTTATGTATATATCTATCAATCAATATGTTGACACAGTCACATGTGACTATTAAGTAACAGGTGGTGCATGGTCAAAGATAAAGTGAAGATGGAAGCGATAAGACAGTCCGAAGAGTAATGTTAGGAAAGGCAGAAATAAGAGAAAGAATGTCAGTGTACATTTTCATCCCTTCATACTGAGATCAATCTGGCTACTATAGCAGCAATGAAGTAATGAACCTCAACCCTGAGAATCGCTAGGTCTTGCTTGTAGCTGACTAGTTCATTAGAATATGATTTTGGAAAGCTCCTGCTTGTGACATACCAAGTCAGGAGCTTCTGCAGTTATTGATGGTAATTTGTTCATTGGTATTTAAAGTAACCACAGATAGGTGGTTATGTCACAGAGGGAGGATCCAAATTTTTTTACTATGTCCATCTTGCATTGGTTCTTGAAATATGTAGTGCCAAGGTGACACAGTGCACACTTTGTCTTGCATTGTGCCATCCTTTGGGGCCACCATGTTTTAATTTTCTTAAGATTAATACTTGACTATGATAGCATGAAACAACTTGGTATCATTAGCCTTTGTTTTTCACTTATAGTGACAATATTATCTTAAATACACTAGTGGAATGCATGACATACAGAGGTAGACCGCTCCGTTGGCCTAGTGGTTAGAGCGTCTGCCTCGGAAGCGGGAGGTCATGGGTTCGAACCCCGGCCGAGTCATACCAGAGACTTTAAAAATGGTACTAACAGTTGCCTTGTGTGATGCTCAGCATTAAGAGGTTAGTGTTAGGACTGGTTGGCTTGGTGTCAGGATAATGTGACTGGGTGGGACATATGCTACATGTCTGCGGCATGATGCCCCAGTGCTAGACATCACTATAAACTGCCACACTGCAGACATTGTAGCGATATGACTGAAAAATTGTTAAAAGCTATGTTCAAAATCCTAATCACAGACATAGAGGTTCTTGGAAGAGACTTTACTGTGCTTCTGATGTCCTGACAGGCAACCAGTACCCTGCTCTGATTAGTGGTCTGATGACATTATTCAGTCTGCTGTCCATACATAAAATGATTTATCAGTTTTGTTGTGCGGCAAAATAATCTTGTTAACCCTTTGCAAGTTGGTGCCATGAAAATGTGCAGACTGTGCACAGGTCCTTGAGTTCTACAAATGGCAATATCAAGGACTTGAAAAAGCCTGAAAATGAAAATTCTGTTTAAAAGTGCTTGAATTTTAATACAAGATCAATCAAGAAACAAGATCAATCACATGACAAAAATAAACAAAATGATAAGAAAAAACATTGCATTCATTTTAAAAGGATCTGGTAGAAAATACCATTAGCTGTATAAATGAGCTTTAAATCAAAAGACCCTGTGAGCTTATCCTGATTACCTCTCATCAATGTGTACAGCTGGGTACAATAATGAATCCATGGATAACCATGTATTTGTTATTTATTTATTATTAATTTTTCTTTCACATTTTGAGTTGTAATGAAAAAAAATTGGCAGGAAATTTCTATAGATACCATTTTTATTAGTATTTTGGTAACATTTCTATCAGTCAATTTATAACAATGAAGTCCCATGATATATAATGTTATGACTATATGGTCTTAAACTAATTAACAGAAACAAGCAAACACCAGAAGATTTTGTGAAATTCACAAAGTAATTTATTTCTCTTGAATTCAAAGTGAAAAATTAAAAATAATTTGCGTTATTGTCTATTAAATCCCATATAGTCCTAAAAGTTCTATCACAAGTCTAGAAGTATCTAGTATTCCAAATGAGTTCACATGGTGTTCTGAATGAAGTTCTGTCTATTTTACTGATGTGTCAGTAATCTGGAATAGTTTGATGTTTAAACAGTCTTGAATTATCAGTTATATAATCCAAAATGCCTTTAAATGGATTCACAGTAATTCCAAAATAGTTACTTACTCCTAAAGTTCATGAGCACCTTGTAATTCCAATAAATAACTGAAATAAAGAAACCCTCTCAAATTATAACTGAGCACAAATAAACCTGATTCTATGGAGACGGATATTTAAGATAGGAACAATCCATTCTTAAATTATAACTGAGCACAAATAAAGCTGATTCTACGGAGACAGATGTTTAAGATTGGAACAATCCATTCTCTTACTACCTTATATATAAAAAATACTAAGGCACAATTTCAGAACCAGGTTGAGGGGCAGGTATTCATTTCCAGATCATTCCAATATATCTGTACGGTCGGGTTCTTTAGCAGCAAACCAATCAGAAATTATGTGGGCCAGAATTTCCTTGGTGGAAAGTACTGACCTGAACTCAAATCCCATCAAGATTACTTCAAAACCATCCAAGGTGTAAAGGCCACAAAAACATGTTTTCCAAACAAATTTACTTATCTTAAGTACAAGCCCACATTGGACAAAATTAGATATTTAATGGGTTTTTTATATCTAAATGACCCATATAATTTGTAATCATAAAAATGAACACACATAACATAGATATACATAGCAGTAATATAGTTGGGTACAAGTATAGTGCTTGTAGTTACATTTGTTATAGCGCTTGGACTAGTAGTATATCAGCCATATCTGCTTTGCCTTCCACATTATTGCCTGCAAGTATTATCCACTCCTTCCAAACATGAAGTGAGGCCGTAGTGGCAGAGATATGTTGGGTTATCAAAGTAATCACTAGCTCTTAGTCCTTCATGTGAAGGAATAAACAGCACGTTCCAGATTAAATTTAGTGATAGCACCATTGCCAAGCAGTTCAGTTACGGTGAAAGAAATATTCTGTTTATTTCTGGTGTTTGATGAAAAGAACTAGTATGAAATAGAGATTTGATTTTACTTAGCCCTATGTTTAGATGCATGATAATGAAGAAATATACAAACATTTGCATTAATTAGGCCCTTGGAAATTTTTAACATGGGGTCTTTGAAAGTCCACAAATTTCCTGCTGTTGAAGCTGTACTTATAAGAAATTTCTTTAATGTTTTTAAATGAATGGTTAGATATTTGTGAAAGTCAGAGTTGTGAGATTAGTTTGTAAAAATCCCTACCTTTGAAAGTGCTTAATCACAATTTTATACCCATGCTATGTTTTGTTAATGGAGTTGTAGGTAGTAATCCATGTCTTTCTGTCTTATACACCTCATGTCACGTAGCTCCTCTGCATCACAAATTTTCATTCTGCTCATTAACCTTTAAAAAACTTGAAAGATTTAAAACAAAAGTTTTTTGTTATGGCCCTTGTTTGAGAATTCTATCCTTGCATAATGTAAATTTCTGCTTAACGAATTTTTGAGAATTTTATATATTGAAACTAAGCTGTATTTAAGACTTATTTCAAGAAAACCCAGGTCATTTCAAGTTGCATTTTCTATCTATTATGGCTCCTTTACAGTTTTGTCCATGTAAAATGAACCAAGTTTTTTCACTTGTTCCATTTTAGCAAGTGACATTTGTGCTGCTGGGACAAAGATCTGGTCAGCCATTATGTTAACAAGAGAAAAAGTATACTTTATGGATTTCTTTCATATTAATTTTGGTAGTATTAGATGAAGTAATACAACTTGTTTATAACTTGTTAGCATTAGATTCTTCCCTGTACTGTTTGTAACTTGGGTTGTATAAAGCTAAATTTGTACGGTTGCAGCTACAATTCAAGTCTGTGCAATTTTTAATTGAAGATCATTTTTATGTTCATTAAACTCTTATCCATATTATTTAGAAAAAGTGAACATTCGGAATGGCACCTTTTCAGAACAGGTGCCATTGGAGCAGTCAAGTCCAATCCTAGAATGAACCTTGTGTTATGAATTTCTTCTACTTAGTCATTTATTTTTCGAATGTTACTTTTTGCATAACAAACTTGGACACTGCATAAAATCTCTGACTAGTCCACCAAAATAAAACTCTTAGTTTTCAGAATTTGAGATCATGTATCGCAGCATTCTAATCAAAATTTGAACATAGGAAAGTATCAGTTATTTGCCATTGTATTCTTTGACTGTTCAAACAAAGTTATAGATGTTGTGGAATGTCAGACACAGAAGGGGCTTATTGGTAAAGTGTTCAAAAAGGATGCTAAAGTGGTCACAGATTATTTATCGAACCTGACACCAGAAGAAGTGGACAAGCTTGAGAAAACATTACAAGAGAAAGGGTAAGAAAGACCATGTTTTCCCACTGTATATTTTTTCCATGCAGTTCCTTTGAGAGTGTTGCAAAAAGCAAGATTTTGTGGCTTGAGTTAAATTTTTGTTTCTACTCATAGTTTCATATATTTGTTGTACTTTGTATTCATACTCTTATACCTTAAATCATAAAATTTGGTGATTGAATGCATCATGACGAAGTACTACATTCTTATCAAAAAATTATATCATTGTTGCCCATATTTCTGTCTTGTAATTTGGGTTAAAATTGTTTTCAGTGTTTTTGCCAACCCCTGCATATGTTAAACTTTTCAGACTAGAGAATTGTACACATATGTATGTAACAAAAAGACAGTGACCTACATTTCACTTTACCTGCTTAGGTTAAGTTTTTACTTTTAGTATGTGCTTTTTTGTATCCTTTGTACATACTGTTATAGATGGAATCATAAAAAAAAACATGACATGGGGATGCCTCTTGGTAAGTGCTACAGCCTTATCACAAAAGCTGGTCACTGTGACCTATGCTTCATAGCACTGACTTGGGTTAAATTATCGTTTTAACTGTTTATGTTAGAATCATCAGATAAGACTGCGTGAATCTATACTAATACTACACACATACAAAAAGGTTAGTGACCTACATTTCCCATTTTACTTATGTTATTGCATTTTATAAATGCTGTAAACATATTAAATTATTTTGAATGATGTGACTTGGTGAAGGGTGCAGCCTTGTGAGTTCTGTTCCCTCTTTGCAGAAGTAGGTCATTGTGGCTCATTTTTTGCTTCTCTGACTTGGATTAAATTGTATGTTGATGTTCATTCTTATGCTGGAATCATGAAACTGATGCTGTTAGTTCAACAGCTTAATAACACAAGAGGCTTATCATGACTTATATTTCATCTTTTTCTTGGCATAGATTAAAATAATTCTCATGTCCACAAGTACTTGTCACATGCCTTGTTGAGTTATTGCATTTTGATAAGAAGTACATTTTTTATTAGAAAAAGAAGTTTCTATGACCTATTTTCATTCTTTAATGACTTCATTGAAATTTTGTGTTTTATGGTTAATTGATTGGTGCTGTTTTAGAATCATGAAACCAGTCACTGAATGCATCTATTGTTGCCAAACCCTTACATGCAAAAAATGTCGCAGAGAGTTTCATTTTATGCTTTGATGACACAGATTAAGTATTTGTGTTTAGTCTTTGGTCGCACAACTTTTTCATGCTTTCTTCCTTCTAACCTGCATTGTGCAGTTGGAAGTAGGAATGAATATATTTATTCAGTGGTCAACTTTCCATATTAATTATAAATTGTATATTGTGATAGTTTACCCACGGCAGATTATGTGTGTTTTGAACATTTGAATGAGTATGGGAAATTAGTGGATTCTGTGCATTTCATGTGAGTCCTCGGCTAATCAGTTTAATTACTGATGATTTGTGCTTCTGATAGTGATTATACACACTACTGTCAGGACTTCCATCACCCATTAAAATCTGGCTTGGGGGTGGTGCAGGGGGTGGGAAGGGGGAGATGGTGATGACAGCTCCTGTTGCAAAAACCAACAAATAAAAAAGCCTGAGTCACTGCCTTTTACCACCTGATTGTAGTACATCTACTTTGATATCACAGAAATGAGTGTATTTTCCATTGTCTTTACACTCCTGTCACATGGACCATAATTTCCTTGTCAAGATCATTTTATTGCATAGCAGTCCTAATGTCCATCGTTCATTAGAACAGCTAAATCATTAGCAGTACTGATGTTATTGTTTGCTGTGAATCTGGTAAATATCATGGTCTGCAGATCTTTCTGTTGCGATGGTTTTTGTAAGATTTATTGCTCTTTTAGGTTTAAAAGCTGCTTGCAGTCAATGCCAGACTTTTGTGAATGCAACCACTCTTTGCAGATTGTGGTGGAACTTTTTGTTGTATCTTATTATTACAATTCTGAAGAAACAGAAATGCCATGGGGGTTTCACCAGAAGACCTCCTGTGATACCTTCTTGGTCTAAAATGAAATAGTGTAAATCTGATGTCTGATGTGGCTGCCACAATGACTACTTCTCCTGAATGGATGGTTTCACTTAACCCTTTACCTCATACAAGCATCTTTGGACTCCTCTACTCCATTCGCATGGAAGCGTCTTTTGATGCCTCTACAAGATTCGCATGGAAGCGCCTTTTGACGCCTGCTGTAAACATCAGCCATTTTGAGCTAGTTTTTGTAGCGCCACCTTCGGGGAAAACCCCCCTATCAGATACTACATTCATTTCTGCGAATGACAATTACGTCAGATCACGTGGTCGCTATTCATGCACTGGTCGATATCTGCTATTTGAAGTAACTGGGTCATAATCTCCAGTCTCCAAAATGGCAACCACGGATTTCATTCAGTACATACAAAGTTTTCACGATTAGAATAACAACCATGAAAGATTCAATAAATTAGGTAAAGTCTCTGATATTGATGTAGGCAGCAGTTAGTTTTTATAAATTATCAAATTCAGATGACTTAGTGATATAGACGCACACGAAAACCTTGTAAATTTCGAGTATCGGAAATGGCAGCTACAGTTGGTCACACAGCCTCACTGACATGACGGTGAACGAGTTCTCTCAAGATTTTGAAGCACATAAAAAAAATTCTTCTCTGAAATATAATTACACAGCTATAACAATCGGACTTTACTCTTAAACTTGTCCACATATAATATATGTGTACCAAAAATGTAAAATGGTTAAAATTGATGTTAAACGTAACACCACTACATTGCTTAACAATTCACAGGCAGGATTTCATTCAGTACTTACGAAGTTTTCACGATTAGAATCACAACCATGAAAGATTCAGTAACTTTGGTAAAGGCTCTGATATTTATGTAAGCAGCAATTAGTTTTTATTGATTATCAAATTCAGATGACTTAGTGATGTAGACGCAGACGAAAAACGTGTAAATTTCGAGTATGGGAAATGGCAGCTATGGTCGGTCACGCGGCCTCACTGACATGACGGTGAACGAGTTCTCTCTCGATTTTAAAGCACATAAAATATTCTTCTGTGAAAAATAATTACACAGCTATAACAATCAGACTTTACTCTTAAATTTTTCCACATATAATAGATGTCTACCTAAAACGTAAAATGGTTAAAACTGCTGTTAAACATAACACCACTACATTGCTTAACAATTCACAGGCATGCGTATGCGGTCGGCTAGGTAACAGGTGTTCAGTTTATAGCGTGCTGCACTTTGTCACTATGCTCTATGAGGTAAAAGGTTATAGACTTATCCTGATGTCTGTTTGGTACTCAATTAAAATGGTTCCATTCTAATACTTGGTATGGATGCCTTGACAGCTATCTTTTAGGGGCTCTGAGTGGCCAAGTGGTCTAAAGCGCTCTCCATTACAGATCATTGACATCTCACCTCTGTCTGCATGGGTTCGAGTCTCAGATTCGGCTAATGTGGGTACATGAGAAAGCTTGCCAGTAGCTTCTCATGGGACGGTGGTTCTTTCCTGGGTTCTTCCTGCACCATTAATACTGGCTGCCATGTATAGCCTATCATGTGCTGAAAAATGGCATTAAACCCTACAGCAACAACATCCATCTTGAAAAGTTTCTTTGCTACTCCTCCTGCATGCAAAGTCATATTGACACAGGTTTTTCATGAGAAGACTTCTTATGATTTATAGTTGGTTCTAAATGAAAAAATGAAAATTGTGCTGATCTGTGGTCAACTATAGCTAACACACTGGCCATCTTGAAAATCATGTTATTGTTACTCCAACTGAAAATGGGTGGTCATATCAACAGGTTGCATATCAACTTGGTGTTTTTCAGTGAAAGACTTTTCATGATGTATAGTTGATCCTAAAATGGAAATGGTGCCGATCTGATGCCCAATATGGCCACCACAGCAGCCATCTTGAAAATCATTTTGCAACTCCTCTTGAAAACAAGTCATATTGACAAGGCGTTTCACCAGAAGACCTCTGATATCTAGTTTGTCCTAAGTGAAAATGGTGCAGCTCATACATCCAATAGGACTGCCACTACTATAATTCTTGAGAATTGTGTTATTGCTCCTCCTCCTGAATGGATGGTCATATCAACATGGGGTTTGCTGGAAGGCTTCTTATGATGTTTAGTTGGTCCTATATAAAAATGGTGCAAAACTGACCAACTTGGTCACCACAGTGGCCATCTTGAAAATTCTGATATTGCTACTTGTCATAGATGGCTGGTCATATCGACATTGTGCTCTCGCCAGAAGACTTCATGTAATGTCTAGTTGGCCTAAATGAAAATGGTATGAATTTGCTATCCAACATGGCAGCCAGCTTTAAAATCTTGCCATTGTTACTGCTTCAGAATGATAAGCCATGTCACCTTAGGGGTTTTACCATGAAACTTCTTGTAATGTCTTCTTGGTTCATATCTAAAGTTCATTATGGTTATTTTGATGGCCTGCCTGAAAATCTTGTTGTAGCCACTTCTCTTAAATGGAAGTCATTTTGACATGAGGTTTTCATCAGAAGAATTCTTATAGCGTCTACTTGGAATAAATGAAAATGATACCAACTGACCTCAACATGATCACTATGGTGGTCATCTTGAAAGTTTATCTTTAAATCTAAAGAGATGGCTATATCAACTTGGGGTTTTCACCAATAGACATTTTATGATACTTACTTGGTCCTAAATGTACCGTTCATACATACCATATAACTGCCACGATTACTGTCCTGAAAATCTTGCTCTCACTACTCCAAAATACAGAATGGTCATATTGACATAGTTTCCACCAAAAGACTTCTAATGATATCAAGTTGGTCCTAAATGAAAATGATCTCCAGTATGTCGACCACAGCAGCTAATTTGAAAATATTGTTATTGATGAAAAACATCAGGGATGGTTTCAACACTGGCAGTTTAAAATAAAGAATGTTTTGGTTTTTTTTCTCTTAAAATTTCTGGAAATTCTTTTCACCAAGTAGAGCATTAGTCCCTTTGAGACTCTTGTTTATAGTATAGATTTGTATCCATCTTGGATTAGGGTGGCAGGATGGAGGGGTGGGGTGAAGTACATTTACATCAACAGATTGTTCACAGCTCTTTTTTTAAAAAATAAATTTAAATTTATTTTCTGTATGTTAATTAATGTTTGTAAATTTTTCAATATTGATGCTTACATTTTATGGTATTGTTGGAAATTAAAATTTTTTTTTTCAATTTTAAGCACATTTTTAATACTCCACATTCTGTAATATGAAAAACTGCTTAGTTGATTATCAGTTTGAATGCCGTAGATCTACACCATTTCAAAATAAAACTAATTAGCAACAAATGTTGTCTAGCATGTCTTGTCTAGCATGTCTTCTTTCATTTTCAGAGAATTTGAGATTACACTAAATGGGACGTCATTCACAGTCACCCCAGATATGGTCCAGATCAAACGATACCAGAAAAAAGTCCATGGTGGGTATAATAACAGCAAAATTTTATACACATGGTAATTTATAATAAAGAGGGGAAATAATTTAGAATCAGTAATTTTGTTTCCTTGTCACTTTTCATGGTTTTAAATGGTTTAAGATTAAAATAGCACAATTATTGTGAAAAGCACTATAGATGATCTACTGCTTACAATATACGATAGATTTGTGGCTTGCACATGATCAGTACCAGATTTTTAACTGGCATAATTTTTAGATCACATAATTTTGCATTTTGTAGAAAATCTTGCAGAATTTGTTTTCTTACCATATTTTCTGTTGAGAAGTTGAAACTAGGAATGAACTTATCTCCTGGTTATTTGCTACGCTTTATATCGTAAAGTGAGCAAAGAGTTAAACTGAATAAAGAAATGTAAGCTATTGTATCCAGGATTTGAAATCTTGTTCTACTAGTTCCTATAAAATGACAAAAACAGATTATGAATACATACAAGTGGGGAGTTTTACTGATTTACATGGAAACTTCATTAAGGTCTACGAGCAGACCTGCCAACCCTTATGATTTTGCCATTAGTCTTGCGAAAGTAACCCTTAAAATACTGACTTACCGAATAAAAGCGAAAACTTCCAAAAAATTAATGTTGCAGAATAATCTGGTTAGTTGGTTAATCTGTGCTTGATTTCGAACCAGGTTTCATATTAGAAATAGTGCAGTTAGGGAATCAGACTAACTTTACAACGGTACTTTAGATGCTTTAAACTGCATAAATTTTGTCATGCAAAGTGTCTGCATGATCAAACTGTTGATTAGAATGTTTAAAAACATGGCATCTAGCAAAACGATGCATGGTGAAGATGAAAGGGAAAATAAAAAGTGTTAGTAATCAGTACGGAAGAATAAATAGGAATATTCCGATTCTTGTGAATAAAAGCATTTATTGGACATCACGTCAGTTTGAGTATGTCTTATGGTGGGTGATATGATTGCCGTTGTCAGTGAAATGGAAACAATTCCAAGAATTATGTCAATCTGAGAGATAGCAACAAGCCGTTGAGCTTCATAGGGTTTTGAAACCCTGTACAAGAGGTAAAAAGGTCTACATGTACCTTGCACATTTTTCAGTTGAACATAATGTTTACTGTTGCTGCGTGTTTCAAATATCAAACATTTAAATATGTTGTCCAGCTTTTTAATAACAGTTTATGATATTTTGATAATCAGCTGTGTTACTGGGAGTGTTTTGTCAGGGTTGGCATGTCTGTAGGAGATGTCGCACTTGAATGTAAATACACTGGTTGTTTAAATGAGTAAGGGTTCTGCAGAACCATGTCTGCCAACAGCTCCATGATGATTATATGATTTTCAGAAACAAGGTTGGAATATTCTTCATGCTGTTGCAACATTACCTTGGTGTAGCTCTTTTATCATCCAGGTGAGATGGAGTGCTTTATAATTGATAGAATTTACAATATTGCTTATTTTCAGTGGAAGAATACACACCATCTGTGATAGAGCCATCCTTTGGAATTGGCAGAATAATGTACTGTATATTTGAGCATAATTTCCTAGTGAGAGAGGGAGATGAACAAAGAACTGTAAGTTTTACTTAAAAAGATAGCTGATTGATAATTTTAATATACGTCTGTCTTTAGATACTTAATTGATATAGAATATCCATACTACAGTCTAAGCAAAAAATACGCATCATTACATTCAAACCAAATTGAGATAAAATCACTGTTGTGTTTTATAAACTTATACTTTCTGCTAAATTCTCAGAATCCTATATTTGTATTTTCCAGAGGTGTCTTGAATGTTATTCTTGGCCAAGTTTAAAGTCCAAATTAAAAACAAATATAAATATGCATATCACTCTAGTATGTGTATTTATAGTCTTATATGAGCAAATGATGAACAATTTTGTACTTCTGTAACTTTGTTCTTTCCTTTAATTTCAGTACCTGACTTTGCCAGCAATTATTGCCCCATACAAGTGTTCAGTATTGCCTCTCAGTAACAACAAGGAGTTTGAACCATTTGTACATCAACTATGTAAGTATTGAGAGAGTAATATTTGTCCATCTGTTGAAATGAACAACAGGATTACTTCAACAAATGCTAATCAATTATGAAAATTTTAGATGTCTTGAGCACGCAGCAGTTAAGAGACGGTTGGCATTACCAAGTATAAAGAATATCATGCTAGGTTGAGGTATCATCGAGGAATGAGAATTTGCCTATACTTGAGCCATATTACAAAAAATGTTGTAGCCTGAATATTTGTCTGCTTCTGTGAGATGCATATATCCTTATCCACACTTAAGTGCACCTGTCTCTTTGAAAATAAGAGTACCTTGCTTTTCTTTCAAACAAATAACCCCCTGCAGGCTAAAGATGTAGAATAGGTCCATTGCAAACTGGTATTTATTTGAGAGGCAATGAATGGAGGCAAGAGATGTTTAGTAGATTAGTGTTGGGAGTGCCGGATTTGTAAACAGAAAGGTGTGAGTTTCAATCACACCATTGAATCAGTCTGTGTTAGTTGCCATTGTATCCTTCAGCAAGGAGTAGTCTTATGGTTGCCTCATAATAAATAACCTTCCTGCATTACAGTGCCATAAAACACCAAACTAATTAAACAAAATAAACTGATCTTTATTTTGAAAAAGTTGAGATTCAAGGGTGTCAATATTTGGATTTGGGCTGCTTTTCACAAAGCACAATGAACTGTGAATGGTGAAGATTTGTTTTGTATTAAGTACAGGGATTGATCTGCAGTGTTTGGAATTCATTATTGTTGAGAAATAGATTTTCAAAAGTAAATTGCCAGTATTGTGAATTTTTCACAACTCTGAATGATCACAGTTGAATCAAGATGACCCAATAAATTTCATGTATTATATGTCTGATGCATGCATTGCCAAATTGCAACATCTACTATTATGTAAATTGAAATTCATGTTTCACAAAATGTGTTTTCAGCTCAGGGTCTGCTGAAGCTGGACATTTCTCACAGAGTAGACAGTTCCAGTGGCTCCATTGGCCGACGATATGCCAGAACAGACCAAATTGCTATACCATATGGAATAACAGTTGACTTTGACACCCTGAAAGCTCCCCACACTGCGACTCTGCGTGAAAGAGACTCAATGAAACAAATCAGAGCTCCAGTAAGTTTCTGTTATATGTGCAACTAATTGAGGTTGCAGAAAACCCAAATATTTAAACCCGTAAATTATTCACATTAAAATAAGTTGTTTCTTTAATACTGATTGATAAGTCATTGAGGAATAGAATGCACTGAGGTGTCAGGTTAAAATGCCTTTTTAATAGCATGCACCAAAGGCTAGGTCAGTATTTAGTTGTCTGGTAAAAGATTTTCACTCCAGTTACGTCCTATGTGAAAATGGTGCTGATCTAATGTTAAGTACAGCCACCTTATTGCCACATGACCATCTTGAAAATCTTGTTAATTTTGCTACTTCTTATAAATATAAAGTCATTTTGTGTTGGGGCTTTCATCAGAATTTTTTTTATGGCTTCCTGTTGGTCCTAAACAGTCTTGTCAACATGGTGACCATCTTTAAAATATTACCCCTTCCAGATGGTTATATCAGAATGATTTTTTTTCTCCAATATTTTTGTTATGAAACCTAATTGCCCCTGGAATGAAAATGGTGCCAATTACACATCAAGTATGACAGTTATGAGCTGTCTTGAAAATCTGCTGTCACCTGAGTATTGGTCATAGTCACATGGGGTTTTCACCAAAAGGCATCTAATGGTGTCTACCTGGTCCTAAATGAATGTCAATGTAAAAATTAAAATGCCTACCACTACAGTTAATTTGAAAATTTTATTATCACTGAAAAATATTAGAGATGGATTGAACACCCAGCATTTAAAAGGAAGAATTGGTCTTGAATTCCTGGAAACTCGTCACCCAGTAGTGTCACTCCCTAGGGACTAATGTTTAGTATTAATTATGTCAATTTGTTTCCTTCTTTTCATCCAGTAGTGTCACTTCCTAGGGACTCTTGTTTAGTAATAAGTATGTCAGTTTGTTTCCTTCTTTTCACCCAGTAGTGTCACTCCCTAGGGACTCTTGTTTATTATTAATTAAGCATCACAATTTGTTTCTTCTTTAGGTTGAAGAATTACCAGAACTGGTAAGGGATCTGGCCCAGATGAGGAGGACATGGCAGTCTGTACTGAACAATTATCCAGTATTTGAACAACAAGAGTCCACCAAGGGAAACTAGGCACAGGGCTCATTCATCATATGGCATTACACTTCAGACATACTTAGAATCTTTTCTTGTTAATCTGCTGTTCAGTTACCACCATATAAACACCACAGTAGAAACTTTATATTGATGTTACCATATTTATTCATTATCTTGTACACTTGATATGCAATCAGTATGGACCAAGAACTTCCATTACTTATTGTACAGTCTGGTTCTATATACTTCACCAAAACATTCAGTAACTCTAATAAATACAAAGCTAAAGTCACAGAACTTTATGGTTTTTCTAGTTTGGGGCTCTTCACTACACTACAAAATCTTTGTGATATATGACATCTCTGAGGTTTAGGACTGTAGGTTATTGGCTGTAAAAGTGTAACTAGAACTGTCCTTTCAAACAGAAACAAGACCTTGATCGGAAGATTACGCAATAGTCTGTCAGAACCTATACAGTTTGTGATGTGTAATATATAAGGAAATGAGGTGGTTGTATTCATCAGACTATATATATATATATATACACACACATTATGTGTGGTGATGATTGTGTCACACTTGAGATTAGACCGTATTTCACATAACCATGATGGAATACTAAATATTTTCATTGCACAGAATCAAATGTTTTATATAAATCTGCTTGTCAGATCACCTTTGCATTTTAATTGTCTTATGAAGAGGTTGTGGCTCAAATAGAAGTTGGCTTGTATTACATGAAGTCTCTTGCCATAGGTATGGGTATTTAAATTTTTGTTCAAAAAATGTCCAAATATATTGCTTGCTTTATATGTTGCATCCACATTTGTCAGGCCACAAGTCTACTTTGAATATGGTTTTGCTGTCATCATCCAAGAATATTTTACCTTAATGATGATATAGATAATATCACCTCGGTGAAATTAGAATTTATTACAAAGAGGTCAGAGGAAGATTAATTTGTATTTTGTGTTCAGCAAAAGATGCATTGGATCATACTTCGTTGAATCAAAACTAAGTTATTAATTAATCACCACATCATGGCATTAATATTTTTGAGAACAAAAACTAGTGTAAAATGCAGCGAAATTTTCTATAAGATGATCATTGAATTCTGTACATTCAGAAATGATATGTTAAATCTCAATGCAAATAGACTTGATCATTTTAATTATGTTTCAGAAGAAGAGGAAGATCTAAACCAAGATTATGTATAATTTGTAAAGACAGCAACAATTAGAAAAAGTGGTTAAACAATTTATTGATATATCGATGTATCAATATTTCTTCTATATTGATACTTTTTCTGTATTGATACAAATTGTGATGAATCTATACAAAACAATACATGTTGCTTTAATCTTGGCAATCATGAATAATTATTAGTTGTTTGCCTTTTTATTCTTCAAATTGATAACTCTTTGGAAAGAGTGATAGCAAGCTCATGGGTTCATTCTCTCAGTTAAAAATGAGAAACTCTGAACACCCACTTGCCTGTACAAAGTAATTAAGATGGTTAAAGATCTGGCCCCACCCCCAATTCCATGCTAATTATTTTACCCCTGTTATCATGTTTAGCCACTGATGGTACACATATATTACTGTAAAAAGATGACATTCTAGATTTGTACTCCATTTATGATTTAAATACTTTACTGATCGTTTTACATACAGTTTCTCTGTTGCTTCACATCTTGTCTACTTGAATTTGAAGAATACACTTCAAGTGTGTCATGCAGTGAAATATGTTGCATTTAATTCTGATTGGTGGTTATTGTTTGTTCAAGTCAATGGTAAAACAATAACCACCAATCAGAACTAATTATAGGTTATTCACTTGATGATACACCAGAAGTATTGGCATCCAAACTCAGTTCAGACAGACACAAAGCAACAGAAAACTTAGGCAAAAGTGTCTATTAAATAATCCATAAAGTACTTAAATTATACATGGGGAACAAGTTTGGAATGTCTCTTTTATGCTGATATATCTAATCCGTAGAGTACTGAAATCTTACATGGGGAATAAGTTTGGAATGTCTCTTTTATGCTGATATATCTAATCCATAGAGTACTGAAATCATACATGGGGAACAAGTTTGGAATGTCTCTTTTATGCTGATATATCTAATCAGCAACTGTCTGTGCTAAAGGATAAAAAGGCACATGATCTGCAAGGAGGTAGATTCCAAACTGCACGAGTTACAGTCACCTTGTCAGTTTGTAGGAGTGTCGTCAATATATAAAAAAATTCCTGATAAAATGAGTGCCAGTCTCTGCATCAGTTGTTTTGCATGTGCAGGAATGTGAAGAATTTGGTTATTAGTCATCCCCATTCCTAAGCTTGGATTTGTTATAGGTAAGAATTTCCTTGGAGAAGGAAATTGCTCTATTTCTTTTATTTTGAAGATAACACCATAATGCTTTCCAAATTTAAGTGAAGATGTGAAATTGATAATAAGATGTTTTAAAGCATTTATGCAATACAAAACAAATTCGCATAGTGACAAAGACGAGTCCTGCATCTGATCAGATGGAACAGCCTGAATTGTCCTAAATGTTTGATTTAAAATCACAGATAGCTAATATAGTATCTGTTGGGAAGTACTTTTTATTTACTTTTTTAAGGATGAGAATGAAATCTGAACAGTTGATAAGTATGTCTGTTTGTAATCAGCATACTGGAACTACAACCAAGATGTCAAGATATCACTGCACCACTGACAGATCTTCTAAAGATAAAAAAACGTATAGTTGATATGTGTATCGATTATATATTGTATCGTAGGTAGTTTATTGTGAATTGTATCAATACATGGCAGAGGTGTATTGTTTCACACCATAATTAGAGATATCTTAATTTACTTAAAAATTTAATAATGAAGTACCTTCATTGCTACGGGTTGTTAATGTGTCAATTTTGTAAAACATATTTGTATGGTCTTTTTTACTTATATAGTACATATGTGTAGGAGGAGGGAAAACAGTGTATACCAGGCAGATATGATGGAGCTTAGCTTCCAACTGCTGCAATAAAATCACAGTCTTGTTAGAGCAATGAATTTTTCTGTCGATCAGTCATTGTAAGATGTACCTACATTGGTGCTATATTTGGTTATATTCTGATGTTATCTTATTGAAAGTTGCCAGAGAAAATTTGATCTGTGCTTTTTATCTTTTGGGTTATAATTTAGTATTTATAGTAATTTCATGGTCACTATCAAACTTTTTTAATGGAATTAGTATTTAATCTATTTTTCATGGAGTGGATAAAAACATGCTGATTTAGTTCTCAAGCACAGGCATTAATTGTAGAGATTACTCTTTGCTAGTTAAGCCCTGCCTTATTGTGGGGTCTTTTCCTCAATTGAATGGAAAGAGGAGGGAGAAAGAAAGGTGTATTTTCAAAGACCCATATTTTAAATAAATACTTGTTCGTCATATAATACTTTTTGCTCAGAATATTTTGGTTACCCATGCACTTGTAAAAGAGACTGTGCCTTTTATTCTCCTGCCCGTCTCAAAAAGAGGCTTAAATGTGCTGTTTCCTGTAATCATTTTTGTTACTTATAATGAAGCCTATTCAGATTAAGGGTGCAAAATGACCATTATACATTGTAAATGTCAACAGTCAATAAAAAAATTCTCAAAGGAGTTTTTTTTTTAATTGTTTTTATATCGTATAAACTTTTGGGTCAGTAATAATTCATGAAATTAAAGATTGTTTTATTTCCCTTTCATCTGGATATGCATTCAACATCATAACAGGTCATTAAATAAAATGCCTCTGTTCATCAGCTACTATGATTACAGATGGTAAATATATACAGCATATACTTGCTTGATAATCAGATCAACTGCACACAAAATGCATCCTGATTTGCCATCGCATAATGTGTCTGCAGACCACCATGTGTTGTTTGTTGCACTTGGATTTGACTTTTATGGTGATCGAACTTAATTTAGGTTTACATAACACTGATACCAAATTTGCCTTCAGAAAATGAAGATTTTAAAAATAATTAAACAGACGCCAAATTTTTGGCAGAATTACAGGTTCTGGGGTTTTGTGGGATTTAGTGCAGTTTTTCAGCATATGAAAAGCTATACATGATGGCCGGTATGTTTAGTGGAGGAAGCCCCGGGAAGAACTACCATCCCATGGGAAGGTAGTAGCAAGTTTTATCAGATACTCCTGTTTACCTGAGATTTGAACCTATGCAGACAAGTGAAATGTCAGTGACCTGTCACCCAGGGCCCCTCCGACTGATAGGACAGATTAACATTGATGATATTTACTGGACAGGGTGCAGTTCAGGTCAAACCCACGACATATGCACACACCAGTCAAATAGTGTATAGCGTGGTATTATGGATGACTGTTCAGGACAAAACAGTAAGATGCAGGCTTAATTAGTGTCAAAACCAGTGCAGCGTCAGTTGACAAAGAGATGCTGCCAGGTTGTGCAGATCACACAAAATCCGCATGAATAAGCCCACTTGGAGAGCAGTGGTGTGCGAGAACTCCTGCAAATTTTTATTTAACTCTTAACTCTTAAAGTGCTTGTTGAGACACAAGTCATGACACCATTAGAGGTGTCATGGTGCTTATTGTGACGTCTTTTTTTCCAGGCAACAATTTACACATCTGGGTTTTTTGGGCCCTAGAACATGCATTCTGTCATAGTTTGAACCTTGCATCAAGGAAGCTTCACAAATGTGTGTTTAAAATATGGGATACCTAATGGAAGATTCTCAGCATGGTTCATCTTCGGATGTTGAATTCATGCTTCAAATGCTGACTGATGATAGTGATGAGGACGGTGATTTTTAAAGTTATGAAGTATATCAGATTATTGCAGTGATTCCCAACCTTTTTTTTGGCCAAAACCCTTAAAAATACATTTTCTGAGCCTCACAACCCCATTGCTAAGTTTTGACAAGTTTTGCAACCTGAATAAAAATCCTGGTGACCCTCCAGAATATTCTCATGACCCTGATTTGGGTTGCAACTTGGAGGTTGGGAACCACTGGATTATTGGAACTTGGAGGTTGGGAACCACTGGATTATTGGAACGTGGAAATTATTAATGAAAATACCAGTGATTGATTTTGAACCAGAAAAATTATGTTGAATATGAGTACAGTGTGCATGCTGGATAGATTTTAAAAAAAGCATGCCAGTCAACACCTCTTTCAGCAATATTTCAAAGTAAATGTGAAAAGACAGATTGCCAACCCTGATTTAAATACATACAATTTATTGAGCACTGCAATTTTCATTTCTTTTATCAGACATTTTATCCTTGTGGAATCTTGTGCTTTAAAACTTTATAACCCTATACAGCTTAAGATAATTTTAATAAATAAGAATCTAAAATTAAATATACAAATATTTGTTTAATCAAACAATTTCTGTCTTTAAAAGGAGTCTATAGCATTTATAGAATTAAAGCCCTAGTACAGCATGGAACAGATAACATCTGGCATACCGGTAGTAGTTGACAAAGCATTGATTCAACAAAGTGAATCTTTTGCAGAGCTTATGTTAGTGAAAAGTAAAAAATCTTACATTGGACAAGAAGTATCCAAAAGACATACTAATAAGCTGTGGAAATTTGTACATAACAACCATAAAGAACGGTTTCCCTACTTGTTCAAGCTGGATAAAGTAGCAATGTATTTGCCCATTCAGACAGCAAACTGAAAGTAGGTTTTAAGTACAGAACAATAAGGAACAGATTAGTCTTAGAAAAAATCAGCAGAACATTCTTATGTACAACTAGAGGCAACATCTTATAAAGAAACTGACTTAACAGAGCTCTGACAACTGGAGCAGGAAGAGAGGGAGAGACGAATATTGAAGTGTTTGGTAAATATTGATAAATGGCCATTTCCTCCTCCCACTACTTTACTTTCTACCATTTCTTGAGTGAAAAAGGGTGAGCTTCCACCTTTGGATACCATTCAGGCAGCATCTCTGCTTCTTGTTAGCAAAGACATTAAAGGGTGAAAGCTCAACAATCCAAAAGAAATGTTAGCATGCCAAGCCATCACAGGATTTTCATACAATGCCACAATTACTTCTGCCTTGTCAACTTGACCAGGTCTTTGTGGCTTTACCTCGGGAGGGAGTACTAGCTTGGTTCAGAGGTCCATCTGGACCAGCAGCAGATATATTAGCACATGCCAGTACCGGCTAGAGATCTTTCCCGAGATGCCTAGTACCAGACTTTGGCATCAGGTGTCAATAGCTTTGGACTAACTAGTTCTGACAGTCTCAATCTATGTCTCTCAGATTCCAGAATAGGATACATTGATCTTTCCTCCCATTATACCTAATCATGATACAGATAGTGGCTGCCATATGGAGCTCCTAACATAAGCCCTGGCACTGAATTTCATGCCTTATGTCCACAGCACCAGACTCTCAGCTGCCTCCCCACCCAGTACTGGATGTGTGTGTGTATATATATATATATTTGTGTTCATCTATATTGTGTAATCAGCATGGACCAAGTTCTTTTACAAAATGTACTGGCAAATTTGGACCCATATATTTCATTCATACAATGTACTGGCAAATTTGGACCCACATACTTCTTTCATATAATGTACTGGCAAATTTGGACCCATATACATGTACTTCATTCATACAATGTACTGGCAAATTTGGACCCATATATTTCATTCATACAATGTACTGACAAATTTGGATCCATTTACTTCATTCATATAATGTACTGGCAAATTTGGACCCATATATTTCATTCATACAATGTACTGCCAAATTTGGACCCATGTACTTCATTCATATAATGTACTGGCAAATTTGGACCCATATACTTTTCATATAATGTACTGCCAAATTTGGACCCATATACTTTTCATATAATGTACTGGCAAATTTGGACCCATATACTTTTCATATAATGTACTGGCAAATTTGGACCCATATACTTTTCATATAATGTACTGGCAAATTTGGACCCATATACTTTTTCATATAATGTACTGGCAAATTTGGACCTATATGCTTCATTCATATAATGTACTGGCAAATTTGGACCCATATACTTTTTCATATAATGTACTGGCAAATTTGGACCCATATACCTGTACTTCATTCATACAATGTACTGGCAAATTTGGACCCATATACTTCATTCATATAATGTACTGGCAAATTTGGACCTATATGCTTCATTCATATAATGTACTGGCAAATTTGGACCCATATACTTTTTCATATAATGTACTGGCAAATTTGGACCCATATACCTGTACTTCATTCATACAATGTACTGGCAAATTTGGACCCATATACTTCATTCATATAATGTACTGGCAAATTTGGACCCATATACTTTTTCATATAATGTACTGGCAAATTTGGACCCATATACCTGTACTTCATTCATACAATGTACTGGCAAATTTGGACCCATATATTTCATTCATACAATGTACTGGCAAATTTGGACCCATATACTTTTTTCATACAATGTACTGGCAAATTTGGACCCTTATACTTCATTCATATAATGTATTAGCAAATTTGGACCCATATACTTTTTTCATACAATGTACTGCCAAATTTGGACCCATATATTTCATTCATTTAATGTACTGCCAAATTTGGACCCATATACTTTTTTCATACAATGTACTGGCAAATTTGGACCCTTATACTTCATTCATATAATGTATTAGCAAATTTGGACCCATATACTTTTTTCATACAATGTACTGCCAAATTTGGACCCATATATTTCATTCATTTAATGTACTGCCAAATTTGGACCCATATACTTTATTCATATAATGTACTGGCAAATTTGGACCCATATACTTTTCATATAATGTACTGGCAAATTTGGACCCATATACTTTATTCATATAATGTACTGGCAAATTTGGACCCATATACTTTATTCATATAATGTACTGGCAAATTTGGACCCATATACTTTTTCATATAATGTACTGGCAAATTTGGACCTATATGCTTCATTCATATAATGTACTGGCAAATTTGGACCCATATACTTTTTCATATAATGTACTGGCAAATTTGGACCCATATACCTGTACTTCATTCATACAATGTACTGGCAAATTTGGACCCATATACTTCATTCATATAATGTACTGGCAAATTTGGACCTATATGCTTCATTCATATAATGTACTGGCAAATTTGGACCCATATACTTTTTCATATAATGTACTGGCAAATTTGGACCCATATACCTGTACTTCATTCATACAATGTACTGGCAAATTTGGACCCATATACTTTTTCATATAATGTACTGGCAAATTTGGACCCATATACCTGTACTTCATTCATACAATGTACTGGCAAATTTGGACCCATATATTTCATTCATACAATGTACTGGCAAATTTGGACCCATATATTTCATTCATACAATGTACTGGCAAATTTGGACCCATATACTTTTTTCATACAATGTACTGGCAAATTTGGACCCATATACTTTTTTCATACAATGTACTGGCAAATTTGGACCCATATACTTTTTTCATACAATGTACTGCCAAATTTGGACCCATATATTTCATTCATTTAATGTACTGCCAAATTTGGACCCATATACTTTATTCATATAATGTACTGGCAAATTTGGACCCATATACCTGTACTTCATTCATACAATGTACTGGCAAATTTGGACCCATATATTTCATTCATACAATGTACTGGCAAATTTGGACCCATTTACTTCATTCATATAATGTACTGGCAAATTTGGACCCTTATACCTGTACTTCATTCATACAATGTACTGGCAAATTTGGACCCATATACTTCATTCATATAATGTACTGGCAAATTTGGACCTATATGCTTCATTCATATAATGTACTGGCAAATTTGGACCCATATACTTTTCATATAATGTACTGGCAAATTTGGACCCATATATTTCATTCATACAATGTACTGGCAAATTTGGACCCATATACTTTTTTCATACAATGTACTGGCAAATTTGGACCCTTATACTTCATTCATATAATGTATTAGCAAATTTGGACCCATATACTTTTTTCATACAATGTACTGCCAAATTTGGACCCATATATTTCATTCATTTAATGTACTGCCAAATTTGGACCCATATATTTCATTCATATAATGTACTGGCAAATTTGGACCCATATACTTGTAAAAAAATTGGAGCAAGAAATTCAAGCTCAAGCTCGTTGTCCTAAAACTAGTCTATAACTATCAGTAAGTGGGACCAACCATGCATGTGTATAGTTTCATGGCAATCCTCAAAGTAGTTTAGAAGGAGTGGCGATGTAGCAATAACAAACTTATGCTCACACGCAGATGGGCTAAGGGCAATAGGTCATCTAATAAAGCTCTCCTGGTTAGTGTAAAATGCATCCAAAATAGCTGCCACAGTGGCTAATTTGACAATCTTATTTTTTGAAGAATATCTGAGAATGGTTTCAACACTCCACAGTTAAAAAGAAAAAATATTCTTGTTTTCAATTCCTGGAAATTCTTTTCAGCCATTAGAGCTTCAGTCCCATCAAGAAACTCTTGTCTATCAATTGATCCACAAGTTCATTACTGTTTAAATAACCAAACTCTAATGGTCTGAAAATATACTCAGGTCAGCTATATGTGAATACAGACATTCCTACTAAACTTTATTTGTCTACCTTAAATGGGTTTTGCTCAATCATGCAAAAACAGTTATTGTAAAATAAAAATCACAAGAAATATGTTAAAAAATGGGCACATAAAAATAAAATATGACTGTAGAGGCCTGAAAATCATGTCTGCTACATATGAAAATAATACAGTGTATACATTTATTAATCTATGTCAGTAGCCTTTTGATACTCATGGTACAACAGTGGTGATGGACAGCAGCTAGACAATATGTTCTTTTCTGCTCTCGCTGAGGCCATACAAAACCATCAGAGGAAGATGGCAAATCCACATGCACTATGTTCATCTGATGTCAATAATGCCTGCCAGAATTCACCACATTGCAATGAGAGATGCAATAGTAGTTCCACACACAATAAATTTCAGCATGCATGTGTATGAAATAGTTTTTCTAGATCACAAATTCCATATCCTTGTATTTGACAGCTGACGTGCAACAATGTGCTTAGACTTGGGTACACACAAGTAATCTGCTCAGGGCTGGAATATGGTATGTATGTGTGTGTGTGTGTATATATATATATATATATATATATATATATATATATATATATATATATATAAAGGTACGTATATAATTTTGTATGTGGTGTGTGTGTTATTACGTCTTTAGGCTTTAGGCTGGAATAAACAGTAACACAGAATGAAAACAACAAGCATTTTTAAATGTAATAATAATTTATTTTCCTGGAAAATTCTGTAAAAATATTTTAAAAAAGAACTTACGGTTTCAAGAATCAAATCCAAAAATAATCTAAGAATAATCCATGAATTAAATTACACAAGTCCTAGTAATAAATATTCTAATAATTTCATGTTCGAATCCTGATGGAAAATCCCAGATGGATGACGATGTATGCTGTAGTCAGTATTGTGCTTATCGACAGTTCCTTGTAGAAATACAAATAATGGCACTCCAGTGTTGAAAATCCAAATTAAGCTTGTAATCAATGTCTTTCCAAAATTTCTGTGTGAGCACTCCTTAAAATATTTTCAGAGAATAAAGAATTAATCCTTTTGAAATCCAAATGATCACAAGATAATTAACTCAAAATCTGGCTACAACAAATTAACTTGACATCAGTGTGAAAAGCCCAAAATCTGAAATCTCTCTCTCTAAAACAAAGGTTATTATGTATCATAAGTGGCAGTTTAAAAATTCCCCCAAGTTGCGAAATCAGAAGGGGTTTGTCACATGACTGTGTTTATATCACATACACAGAATATGGCCTTGATTAGACCAATGATTTTATTCCCAGAAAAAAAGTTTACTTCTTAACCCACATACTCCCATCATGACCCTGACAACAACCAATCATATTAAAATAAAATAGAACTTTGTTTACTAATTTTGAATCAAGGTCAGCTTCCAGGCCAGCACCTGGTGTTTATGAAAAGAATGATTCAGGTCAACAAATTTTCTCAAAAAAAATATTATATCCAGTGAATACATTTACATTACAATAGCATAAAAGAAAAAGAAAAATTTAAAGCTGACAAACAATACATATATATATATATATATATATATATATATATATATATATATATATAATCAGATATACCTAACGGTGAGTGTGTATATATATATATATATATATATATATATATATACACTGTTAGGTATATCCGATTTTTATATATATATATATATATATATATATATATATATATATATATATATATATATATATATATATATATATATATATAATGAGGACTTTGTATTACGCCTAATCTTTAGAAGCTCTAAGTGCTTTACAACATTAAACAACACCTATAACATTAAAAAAAAAACATATAATGATATATATAATGATATTATTACCAACAAAAAAAACCCACAAAATTAGAAAACATAAAAGACATGCTGAAAATATTTAAGGTAGGGAACATTATTAGGTCTTTAAGTTTGTTCTAGCAGTATATAGATATACTGTATGTGTGTGTATGTGTGGCATGTATGTATTTATGTAAATATGTATGGGTGGGCATGTATGTATGTGGAATATTTATGTATGTGGCAGGGTACATGTTTTTGGGATATGCATGTATTTATGTATGTGCAGCTATGTATGTGTGGAGCATGTATGTGTGGAGTATGTATGTATGTGTGTTTTATGATGTTCAGGAATTAATAGCACTTAAGCATGATCCCAGCTATGTAATGGCGATTAACAAAGAACAAGTACAAGCCACTTAAGTATTAATTATGAAATAACACAAACACAAACATTTGGATATTCTACCTGAACCCTAACCTGCAGCAATATTACTCTTTATTGGGATATATATAGGTGGACAAACTCTCTGGTACCATAGGTTGAGTGGTCCCCCCCCCCCCCGTGGCAATAGTAAACCCATTTTTCACCTAACATTTTCTTCGAAATCATTTACCTTTTGATAATTTCATTGTTTCAACTAATATAATGGCCCTAATTGGTTCTTTTTGTATACAAATAAGAGCAAGAATAATTGTTTTCAAGCTATTTGGAGGCCCCAAATTATTCAGTAAAATTCAGGGCGCCCCCCCCCCCCAATTAAATAGGGTCAGACCCACTTCCTTGGTGCGTAAATGTCCTATGTGAAGCCAATCCAGAAGAACTGCACCCTTCACCATCTGTGCCCCCCAGATAAGATATATTATTTATACGTAGTCTAATATAACATAAACCAATGCATATTTACAATGCTAACTGTTCTGACTCCAATCCAGAGAGTAGTCTAAATCATTATGGAGCAATGTCAGTAATATGTTAAATTCTAGATTCTTTGAGCTGTATGTTATAACCATCAGCTAAAGCAAGTCTTGTAACAGAATTTTGTTTTAAACATGCAACTATCATCAATGGTTGAAATTATTACATATTAACAAATAGCAAATCACAGAAAATTGTAGCATAATTTTGTGGAGTTGTGGTCAGGTACCTTTCGCGTGCTTTTTATTCACTCAAAAGTGGGTCTTAATCAGACGTTTAGTTGTAGAAAGGCCACAATCGCTGAGGCTTGTATTGTACAGTGCTCACTGGGTTAACTCCCTTATACCATGAATCTGGCAACACAATGTTATGCATACAAGTTACTAAGAGTTCTCCGATTGGTATTAAATGTAATGTTAAGAAATTTGAAGGTAAAAATGGCAAAAACAACCTAAGTTAAAACCTCCCAAATAAGATTAAAAGATGTCCACACAATAAGAGTAGAATTTTACTTTAAGTGCTTGAAAAATCTAGGGTAAAAATTTGAAGGTAAAAATCGCATGATGAAAATAATGTGCTAAAAGTGCTGTTAAAACCCCCAAAACAAACAAAAGCAATAACATACAGGCAGCATTTGACTCCATACTGCCATCTTCACATAGCAATTACACCACCCAATCTACTGGTGTCTAATCTGATTCCTTGAGAGGCTTCTTGCAAAGACAAAAGCATCTATATCCATGAACCTTGTTAAATGGTATTACTGCCAACACTATATTCTTTCCGTCCTTGTGATCAATATTCAATATATGTATCAAATCTAAACTTGGAACTAAAGTGTACATCAACATTGTCATTTAACCTCATATACTCATTGTTTAAAATTACTAACAGAGTTGAACCAAAGCCTTTTCAATCCTAATTGTTAAATGTTCTGCACCCTTAAATGTCATCAATACTTCTAGACAAAAATCACTGATTGCTATGGACCTTTACAATGATAGCCAGGTGCTAAACTGGATCAAGATTAGAGGACATTGGGTTTAATCATAACAAATAAACTGGGTAGTATAATTTAGTTTTCTTTCAGTGCATGCAGCTTTCAAACCCATTTTGTACTGGGTAACACCTTAATGTTCATTTCATCCAAAAACCCTATTTTTTCTTATGTATTTCTCCAGGTGTGTATATAATGACTTTCCAAATAATATGGATGCATGAAGATCAGAGTAAAGTTATTGATTGCCAATTAAAGTTGTTGTTGTGGGGTTTAACGCCATTTTTCAGCACACGATAGGCTATACATGGCGGCCAGTATTAATTGTGGAGGAAGAACCCGGGCAAACCCTGGAAAGAACCACCGACCCTCAAGAAGCTACTGGCAAGCTTTCTCACATACCCACATTTGCTGAATCCTAGACTCGAACCCACACAGACAGAGGTGAGATGGCAGTGATCCATAACGGAGAGCGCTTTAGACCACTCTGCCACTCGAGGCCCCCCGCCAATTAAAGTAAATATATGTGTCATCAAATTCTAAAAAATGATACTGTTTACTGAAATAGCCTGCAATGAATATCTCAATGACCTGTATTACTTGTGCTACAGTCATTGCCAGGTAAACTAATGTAGCAGCTAATTCAATGACATTTGTAACTACTGACCTGTCTCAATAGCTTTAGAATTCGTGTGCTGAAAAATGGCATTAAACCCTGCGAGTGGTTTTAAATTTTCCCTCAAGCCTTTCTCAGAAGTATAAAGTCACAGTGTTGATAACCAAAACAGAATAAAGCATTACAGGAGTGCATTGTTATATCAGAAAGTACATTCAGTTAGAACAACTCTCATAATACTGGCACTGCAGATTAGCATGTGCAATAAGTTGGACTTTGGTGAGTGAACTGAAGTGAAATTAACGAAATTCTTCACTACTTCCTCTCTAAAATGTAGCCAATGTGACCTTTTCCAGTTTGTAAGGCTTTCCAATATTAGACCCCGCTTGATATGTGCTGCTTGCATATGTTTTAATTTTCTGACCCAGCAAAAATTGAACAACTGTCAAGCAATCTCTAAAACATAAGTGGCATTTGGCCACAAGTGTTGTGGCTGATAGATATGCTCTCTATTCAAATGCCCATACTGCGACATATGAAATATAGATTGCTTCACAGTCACATTACATATTTAAATATTCTGAAAGATATATGATACAAAACTAGTGCTCAATTAAAAATTATTTCAATGCCTGATGAATGCTAAAGATTAACCAAAATATTGGCCAATGTAATATATATATATATATATATATATATATATATATATATATATATATATATATATATATATATTATCAAAATAAACTCTTATAATTCCAAACAAAAGCAACATTTTCATGGACATTTCTGTTCTCCAAATAATATCACTTTTCTTTGCAAAAGTTAAAGAATCTAAAGTGACCAATCTATTGGTGTTTGACCTGTTTCACTCAGAAACCTGTTACACTCTGAGAAGCACCTCCAACCCTCGAACTCGCCGAATGACCATAGTAATGGGTGGGCTCTTCTGATGACCTTATGTTTAGACATGTCAACCAACTTCTCTTTCTTTTGGGCAAATTCTCCCCATAAGAGAAACACAGCTGAGCTGCAATAGTCGCTCACAGTCTTGATTACATGATCTGTAAACATCTGCCAACCATATTTTTTATGAGAATTGGGCTTATGAGCTCTGTAATGATAAAGCAAAAAAACAACTGTAATTACCATATATATTGGGACATAAACAAAAATTATCTTTTTTTCCTGACCCAGAACTTATGTTGAAACGTTTTAAAACTAGATTATATGTCTCAAGACTTAAGAAACAAAATAAATTTGTGTTGAATTTACACACACACACCACCCCACTGCAATAAAATAGATAAACAAAATGGTTATTTGATAATAATATCATAGAAACGAACTTTGCATTGCAATCAGTCATTCCTCTTTTTTTCATCATGATTTTTAAAAACTATAACCATGAACTAGGTATATTTAGCATAGGCATTCATACTGTAGCATGTATTGTTTATGTCAGATAATACATGCCCACCATCATTATACATTTTTTTCACTAGATTACACCTTATACATAAACATATTCGGATTACGTGTTTTCAGTATGTCCCCCTCCCAAAAATATTCATAATTTGTTTTCTTATTTTATTAACATCCCATTAATCTTTCAGTCCATATTCTAGAAAAGACTACTGCTACAATATAAGAGAATGTTTGTCCGTCCTTGCATGCACTTTCCTAACAGTATTATGTTCTATTTATAGCAGCTGCCCTATTTCCAAGAAACATGCTGGTTTTACTTTCAAACTTTCAACCTCGGTTTCTATTTATAGCAGCTGTATGGCTTAGTAAGGAGAGAAAAGACTGGTTTTCTAATTTTCAATCTTTGCTTGCAGATTTTTTGTTCTAATTCATATCTTATACATAACCAGTCTGTAGGTATTTGGTGGTAAAGGTCAAGTCAGATTTATTCTAGTAGTGCAAAAATATTTTTCAAATAATTTCACAGATGGAGTAGAAAAAGACGAAAAACCGATTTAAAGATGAATACATGAATTACACAATACAGCATTCCATTCTAGGGCAGCTTCACGCCGACTACAGGCTGTGTGGAAAGGATTTTAATATTGGTCATGATGGTAAAACAAAGAAACCTTGAATTAGCTCGTTTAACAAACTCCAATACTAAGGTAACTTGTAACTTTTAGAAAAAGCAGAACTAATAAATGCAGAGGCGTTATTTACAGAGTTCTTCTTAATAGAACACAGACTACCCCAAGCTTTAGAAGACTACATTGGTCCTTTGTTCAGATGGATGTTTTCTGATTCCAAAATTGAAGAAAATATGCATGTGCAAGAACAAAATCATCTAATATTATTAGGTGTTTAGCAGAAGATAATTCACTTGAAATTGCAGAAGCCATGAAAAGTGGGCTGTTTAGTATTGCAACAGAAGCAGTGATTATGATGACAAAAAGTTGTACCCAGTCTGTGTAAGAGACTTTGACAATGAAAAGGGCAAAGTCAGAGTGCTCTTCTTTCATTACCAGAATTAACAGTAGATTCCACTAGAGTAGAGAAAACATTTTTTATTTGCTTGATAATGCTTTGAATAAGTTGGCAAAACTGTATGGGTTTCGGCTGATAATGCATCAATGATGACTGGAATTCATAAAGGAGTTGCATTCTATATTTTGAAAAATGTTTCCCTCAGTGTACATATCAGGTTGGCCCTGTCATATGATGCACCTTGCTGCGGGAAAGGCTGCTGATAAATTAGAAGGAGAACCCCTTAAGAATCTAGTTGGCATTCTACGTTGATGTGCAATGGCACCTTATTTCCCAGCTAAAAGATCCAATAACTGGAAGATTTATATTTCCTCTTCTTTGATTATGATGACAAAAAGTTGTACCCAGGAATAACTGGTTCTTTACCATTGTAATGCTGACTGTGAGAGATTCTTCAGAATTGTTAACAAAAATAAAACTGAATTCAGATCCAGGCTCTGTAACCCAGCGATTGGTTCTCTACTGGTGTGCAAAACATTCAAAATCTCAACTGGTACAAAGTGTTTTGAAATACAATATGAGAGACTGTTGCTTTTTAAAGCTCAGTGTCCTTTATATGAAAATATGAAGCAGCAATTGATGTTAATAGACAAAAAGGGGTACATAAATCTTTTTGTACATATGCTCATTGAATTTTTATTATGTTATATGTGGATTACTCTTTTTTCCACTTGGATTACTCTTTTTGTCCACTTGGATTAAACTTTTTCCTCACCAGTGGTTGGCTTGTATGTAATACAAGACACACTGTTCATTAACATGTATGTAGAGAAACAAATCATGTTTGGTTGTACTCAAAAGGTTTGAATACATTATCTGGCTGAAAACTGGATCCAACAAAATTTCAAACAAGAGAGGGAAATATCAACCAATTGCTTAAATGAATTTGCCATTCATGCATGACATGATGTTAGGTGCAAAATAACCAAGATTGCATTATATCCAGATTAACAGTGACAGTGTTCAGCAAATAAAATTCATTATTTGAAAATACATTCACTGTGAGTGCAAATGTGTGTGAGTGTGTGATTTGGATTTTTAACATAGCTTTAACAATTTTTCAGTCATATCGCTACGATGTCTCCAGTGTGGCAGTTTAAAGTGATATCTAGCACTGGGGCATCATGCTCACAAGCTCACAATTTGTCTAAAGAAAATCACAGTAAACAAGTATCATCCATCTAACAGTATATTCTTAAACGTGATGTGTGATGTGATGTGATTTTGATTTTTAACATAGCTTTAACAATTTTTCAGTCATATCGCTACGATGTCTGCAGTGTGGCAGTTTAAAGTGATATCTAGCACTGGGGCATCATGCCGCAGACATGTAGCATCATGTCCCACCCAGTCACATTATCCTGACACCAGGCCGATCAATCCTAACACTAACCTCTTAATGCTGAGCACCAAGCGAGGCAGCTGTTAGTACCATTTTTGTAAGTCTTTGGTATGACTCCGCCGGGAATCAAACCCACGACCTCCCGCATCCAAGGTGGACACTCTAACCACTAGGCCACCTGAGCGGTTGTGAGTGCAAATGACAAATGGGTTACAAAAAAGTATTATTAACCGATTTGGCCCCGATCCCATCTGTAGGCGTGATGAGGCTGTACCCTACTTCCAAGCTCTGCAGCATCAAGGTCATTTAAGATATAACAAGGTGGGTGGTATTTAAAAAAAGCAGACAGATATAGCTCTAAAATGGTATCAAATAATCTGGAAGGTCTAGTTGCACTACAAAATACAGAGAGAACAACCGCATTTTGTGGACCCGTTTTTTTCCACCCAAAATTCACTCGAGATCGGAATGTGATTTTGTGTCGGGATTTTAGACCTTTTGGCCTCAGATGTAAGGCATACCGGTTTTAACTGCACAGAGACAGGTGAACCTTTGCAAAAACTAGGATAAGGTGGGCATTTGGACTAAATTGCATTCTTCATACAAAAATGATGGGTCCATTAAGCAACAAAAAAAAAAAAACAACAGAACTCCAACTTTTACCCTTCTGCTCATGCACAAGCAAAATAACCAATGGAAAATGATGTTTCTAATACAACTAGGCATTAGTCTCATGGAAAAAATCTGTTGAAAGCCGATGTATTACAATGTATTCAGAAATAGCCCCCCAAATGTCTATCCTACACACATTGCAGGCAAAAACGACAAAAACCTCTGGAGTTGAATGAGATAATGGGAAAATTTTGGTGACATCACCAAATCTGAATATTACTTATTTATTTCATCATTTGTGCATCAGTATTGCACACAAGTTACAAAAAGAGCCATTCTTTGACAATTTCTAAGAAATTTCCATAAACTTGTTAAAAGCAAGTTATTACTACAGATGCCAAGCAAATGAAGGTGAATAAATACAACTGGCAGCAATCAATAAACTCATTCAACAGGATATCAAATAAAAAGATTATTTTGCTACAAAGCAAGCCAATCATCAGCAGCCGACTTCAGGTCTTTTAAGTTTACTGACTTCTTTTGGTGATTTTTATAAAAAATATATACAAAGCTGGCTGACATAGGGAAGCCAACTTCGGTTCCATTTAAATGGTATTCACAGGAATTTTGAAAAAAAACTGAAACAATGGAACAATTTTTGAAGTGACACAATATAGTGCTTCATACATTGACGTCAATGAACTAGCACTGCCCAGAAGATTTGGAGAAAATAAAATCATTTGATGAATTTGTGAAGGCCAGAAGAGAAGATGATGTCCCAGACAATATGATCATTAACATGGATGAAATTCCATTGTACTTGGATCTCATTCATGGATGGACTGTTGATAAGATAGGCGATAAAAGTGTGAGAATTAGCATAAATCCTTGCAGTTTCTGCTTGAGGAGATTTGTTGATTCCAATGGTAATGTTTCATGGCATTAGGAAGCTAAAAAATTATTCATGCACCAAAAGGATGGATCGTATGTATGCAGGAGAAGGGTAGGGTTGACGAGATGATGTTGCAGTGGATTAAAGAGTTTTAACTCGAGTACAGTTTTATATTTTTTAAAATAAAATTAAGTTGGAGTGCATTTTCTGACATAAAAGGTGTCCATACAACTTACTACTCAAACAAACCTATGTGTCCTAGAATATGCAGTGCACACAAAAATTACTTTAAAAATTAGTATATGGTGTCCCAACATATATGGTAAATACAGACAAAATATTGGGGGGGGTGTCTAAATAGAAAAGAAGAAAAAAAAGACTTTAATGTTGGCACCACTGATGCTGGAAAAGTAACTGATGGGGAGACTATTATTATCTATGTCTCCTCATCAATGCCTGTCATACAGATACACCAATATTTGTAACGTCTGTTTTTGCAGCAAAAATAAATTTAAAACAAATGAATGTCTATCTGTTTGGTTGATTTTTAATGGCATTTTAAGTGCATTATTAGCTATATAATGCCAAAGAAATGGGAGCTTCGTGCCCTTCCCAAAGACATTCTGAGGCAGCCAACCTGAGATGGCCTGGGTGGGTATTAAAGACACTCTGAGGCAGTCAACTTGGAATGGCTTGGGTGGGTATGAAACCTACAGCCTTAGATTATAAGCCCAAGGCTCTACTAACATCGTTACCACAACTGCCTGTCTGTTAAGAAAATGGAACACGCTTCCTCATCAGAAGTATAGACCCAAATTTAAGTGTCAAGAAAAAACACTATTCCCCCTCTAAGCTCTACCACCCAAAAATTGACATCCTCTACCCACATTAAAAAATAATAGTATTTCACTTATTAATTTTAGATAATAAAATGAAAGCTTGTATAGCAATACTTTGAAAAAGAAGTCAGTCCATGGATTCATGGGTTTTAATGGTACAAATGAAATTAGTGTCTGGCCTTGTGCTTGAAAACATTTTAAGTTCTAATATCATTTCAAATATGTATTTACTATCATTGCGATTTTAGTCAGCAAAAGGTTCAATATTTATTACTGCTATACCAGTATCAGATCTAGGACATGAAGTAACAATGTATGCAGTTTACAATTGAAATCTTTTATTTTCTCTTACTGTCACCATCATGGGAGAGTCTACAGCTCCCATAAGGGCCTGCAGTTTATATTTGCTTATGACCCTCCTGGTCTACATCAATTTTACCCATGTTTCATACACTGGATCAAAATTAGTTTATGATTTGGAAAAAAATATTTAAATAATGTGCCACAATTTTTTTTGCACCAAATTAGTTTTGAACATTGTTTTGTTACAGACTCTGAGATATTCCATTAAAAATAGATTATATTTAAGTAAAGAACTGGCATAATTGAAGTATAAAGTGCATGTTTGTATTATGCAGACATTTCTCTTTAGTCATTTATCTTCACTATTTTGACTGTGTATGTCACAGCAGTGTAATTTCATAAATGGTGTTAAAAAGTCTTTCACAGTTTGCTAATCTTTGCAAGTCATATATTCCATAAGATGAATTTCTTGATAATTTTGGACTGGTGCTTTGGGACAAAATGAATCTCAACTTCTGATGCTGATGCTGATTGAGATGGTTTAACCTTTACAACATTTTCAGCATGAATTTTATATACAAAGATTAATATTAAATTAAAAATACATTTTAATCTTTGATTATGCATAATACATTTTTTTAAGAAAACATATTTTAATTAATAACTTTAACATTTAACATGAGCAAGGGAGATAACATGCACAATTTATAAAATCGGCCTTTCTTATTGCCAAGTGTTTGCATAATTGTCGTGCAATATCTCACAAGAGTATCAACCAGTAGAAGTTTAAAGATGTTCTTAAAAGTTGGCACTTTCAATCCACTTAAAATTCAACTAATTTTGATATCTGAAAAGGCTACTTTCATTCTAAGTTTAGTTCTCAAAAATCAAAAATCAAACATTTCAATCTGATTTTGTATCCAAGATGTCATGCATGTTCTGGACCAGGACCGCCCTGGACAATCCTGATGGACAAATATAAAAATTTAAATGCAAGAGTTTCAGGAACCTTACTCAACAGTCAATGTAGCATTTAGTAAAAGCACTCCATCCTTGGCCCATTTCTCCAGACAGCCATGATCTGGTGGTTCCTTAAATCCAGAAATGTATGGATCCTGAACTAATTCCTTGTAAATGTTCTTCAGAGATCGAGGTACTTTGATTCTTTTGGGCACTGAGAAAGACAGACCCATTGCCTGAAACAGATAAAATTCATACATTCTCTTTGCCTTGAAAATTCAAAGTTAAAATGTCTTATTAGATCTATCAGAAATTTATATTCCTGAATGATAATAATTTTTAAAAAACTACAATTTTACTGATACTGAAAAAAAATGGAAAAAGAAACTTGTGATGAAAGCATGAATTCTCAATGAACAAATTCAGCTGAACAGGACACCCTTTACATTAAATAAAAACAATGATCAGCATTGAATCAGCGCTAAATGGACAGGTCACTCTCCTTTTTCGGTTGGGCATCATTAAATTTACTGCCTGCTAGTGCAAAATCCCCAAAACTAGCCCCAAACAAAAAGTAAAACTGACACAAGTTAAGTAACAGTGTAAGGATTCAACATACCTGACCTTCATCGTGATATGGGTCTTGTCCAAGTATAACAACTTTCACCTGAAAATAGTCAAATTAATAAAGATCTAAAAATGTGTTTATGAAACATGGATGCCCACCAGAGTACCTGAAAAACAATCCAAATGCAAAATTAAACAAGATGTGATATACATGCACAAACAAATGGAGAGAAGAGTGTAATACTACATTCCCTAACAATGTTGTTGTGGGGCATTATAAGTGGCTTAGTGACTATATATGAAACTAAAATTAATTATTAATAATTATCATAATACTTGGAAGGAAAATGAACAACTCATCCTTAACCATGGCAAAGCAAATTTTATTGAGGGCTTTATACAGGGCTTATCTTAAACAGCAATGGGACAGAGCTAACCCAATAGAAAGCCTGCTATGGTATAGTATGAATTTAGCTGTTTTTCAGTGTACTACACAATTAAACACATGACAGGTAGTGACATTCAATAAAGATGACAGTATTGTAATATTATATGATTTTTGTTAATTAAAAAAATAGCATTAGATTGGAGTTTTCCATCAGCCTTGGTACAGGTACACAGTCGGTCATTTGACCCCAATCAGGTCCTTTAGTCCATCAGAATTGTCTCAGACCAGTACCAACTACTGTGGGCCAATATAACTAAATTTAATAAGTTAATATAACAGAAAAACAGACTGAATAATGATCAATGCCATGACCGTATACATGAATGATTTGCTTCAGAGTTTTAATAAAGAGAGGACCTATGTATGACGAATACAGACAGGGTAATGATGAATGCCATCACATCGTACATAAATAATTTGTACTCACTTTAAAGAGTTTCAATAAAGAGAGGACCTATGTATGATGAATACAGACAGGGTAATAATGAATGCCATCACACTGCACATAAATAATGTGTACTCACTTTAAAGAGTTTTAATAAAGAAAGGACCTATGTATGACGAATACAGACAGGGTAATGGTGAATGCCATCACATCGTACATAAATAATTTGTATTCACTTTAAAGAGTTTTAATAAAGAGAGGACCTATATATGACGAATACAGACAGGGTAATGATGAATGCCATCACATTGTACATAAATAATTTGTACTCACTTTAAAGAGTTTTAATAAAGAGAGGACCTATGTATGATGAATACAGACAGGGTAATGATGAATGCCATCACATCGTACATAAATAATTTGTACTCACTTTAAAGAGTTTTAATAAAGAGAGGACCTATGTATAACGAATACAGACAGGGTAATAATGAATGCCATCACATTGTACATAAATAATGTGTACTCACTTTAAAGAGTTTAAATTAAGAGAGGACCTATGTATGACGAATACAGACAGGGTAATGATGAATGCCATCACATTGTACATAAATAATTTGTACTCGCTTTAAAGAGTTTTAATAAAGAGAGGACTTATGTATGATGAATACAGACAGGGTAATGATGAATGCCATCATATATACATAAATAATTTGTACTCACTTTAAAGAGTTTTGATAAAGAGAGGACCTATGTATGACGAATACAGACAGGGTAATGATAAATTCCATCACATCATATATACATAATTTGCCCTGTCTTTAAGGGTTTGAATAAAATGAAGGCCATGACACTGTATACGAGTAATGTGCACCGTCTTTAAGGGTTTTAATAAAGAGAGGCACATCAATGTCATCAAAGTGTGCCTACTCTTAACATAATCACTGAGTATCATTGATACATGGAGTTATCAGAGTGACTTTATGTGATACTATTTCTTGTTTTCGGTGTAACATGAAGTTTAAGTGACTAGTAATCTGTAGTGGCAAAAACTCATTAGTTAGCTTTCATTGCTGACTTATGCACACATGTTAGTAATGGATGTGCTATATGCTATGTACTTTATCATGACCACAGTGTGTCACTAAGTAATGAACTCCCTCTTTATAATAACATTCAATGGGGCTAAGAAAGTGACTTGTATTGTAAGTGAGGTAAATTATAGCAACAATTGATCCAATATATGTGTGTCAGAATAGTGCACAGAAACAGGCATTTAATTAAGTGATATCACTTAAATATTGATTTCTATTACCCAAGAACTAAAATTAATTGATATATATAAAATAGCAATAATAAACCAAATTTAAACAATAAAAAGTACTTCAAAAAGCTTGATAGTAAATGGAGGAAGGGCCATTGTATCAGTACTTAACTTAGTTCCCACCTTGTCTAATGGTGTCAGATTCAGAGCATTAAAGATTAAATCCTTGGGAGGAAAAATGGTTTTTCCTTGGTGATATTCCTGCTTTAATTTCCCCTCTAGGTCTTTAAAATAAGGTTCTTGGAACTCAGACTCTAAAACAGCCCTCCAGCTCTCATCCGTAAGAAATGATGTAATCCCTATGTTAGAATCTGTGGGGAAAAAAGTAACAGATAAATATTGATGAAGTTTTCTAACTGGACACATTATCGCATCATCAGAGGTCTCGCTCAAATTTTGAAACTAGGAGTCCAGAACTCCCATTTTGGTAAAAATAGGAGTCCCACCATCACAAATTGCAGTCCCTTCTTTCCTACAGAATCAACACAGACGTGAGTGCATCTATTTTTGGATGGAGAGGTTCTCGTAATGTAATCACTCATTATAATATAGCTTCATTACAACAGTCCATAGACAGGATCGCAAATTTATGGTTTATTTATTTGTATACGTACTTGTAGTAATTTTAGGCAAATAAATAGTATCTGATTTGCTGTTTTTTCCAGCATTTTTGCAAATACGTGTCAAATCAGAAAACGGCTTAGACCTTAAAGTGCATCTCTCAATGATTTGTATATTTTTTCTGAATTATTTGCCTGATGATTTACGAAAACACAATCTAATAAACTGGTACATCCCAGACTTAGCGAAGTCCACCATTATTTACTGTTAGGCCTACTGGTTCACTTACAGTTTCAAACTAATTTTATGACGAAATAGTGTATAAGAGGCAGTTATTAAATATCCAGATCACTGATTCTGATCTTAAAACACAAGTATGTATGTTTAATGATCAAAGGATATCATGCAGGAAATTGATAGTTGCTACCTTACCTTAGGGTTAATGGTCAATCAGCTATCAAAACATAATGCTTGTGAATGGGCAAGAGTGTGTTTGTCAACGTAATTAATATCAAAACTAGGCCTAGCTACTGATGCCTTGATGAATACATTTCGCTGCAACACCAGAACTAACGGGGCTAAGGCGAAGGGCATTTAAAAAATATATGGTATGGTCTGTCAATGTACCTCTTAAATAATCACAGGGCAAATCCGTTTTCACTTTACTAACAGAAGAAGGTGAAATTTACATTTTTAGGCAACTTGTCACCCACTTACAAATGGCATTTTGTCTAAGTCTCAACATGTCTTGATTCAACTGAATACTAATGAGATTTCAGTAGGGTTGATTCAACTGAATACTAATGAGATTTCAGTAGGGTTGATTCAACTGAATACTAATGAGATTTCAGTAGGGTTCTAACACAGCTCATTCGTTAATTGCTTCTGAATTTTATTTTCACATTACTGTTTGAAGCTATCTCTTCATTCTCTTTTTTCCCTTTGATCATGTCATAGCACATGTTTATTTGATAAAGAAATTGTATATTTCATCCATTAGATTCTTTACTAATTTAAACACATTATATCTCTAGTTTTTACCATGTTATACTAGCAGTTACCAATACGTTCTTGAATTTGTGTGTCTCTGTAAAAGACCTGCATAAACTCTTGGCAGTGATGCATACACTTTGGTACTTTTGCAGTACACAATTTAGGAAATGTATTTTTAGCTAAACTTACCTGTGTATGCTCTCAATCGCAAGCAGACAGATACAAATTCATCAAAAGCCAGAAGAGTTATGTCTGTGTCTGAATACTGATTACACACCACGCGTGAGTAACGCTTCAAGAGGGTTGTGATTGTAGCTGGCTGTAGCTGGTACCCTGCATACAAATGTATCAATGTATTTATTCACAATATACTAATAGCTGGTACCCTGCATACAAATGTATCAATGTATTTATTCATTATATACTAATATCTGTTAGGCTTCATACAAATGTATCAATGTATTTATTGATTATATACTAATAGCTGTTAGCCTGCATCCAAATGTATCAATGTATTTATTCATTAGATACTAATAGCTGTTAGGCTGCATACAAATGTATCAATGTGTTTATCAATTATATACTAATCGCTGTTAGCCTGCATACAAACGTATCAATGTGTATTAATTCATTATATACTAATAGCTGTTACCCTGCATACAAATGTATCAATGTATTTTTTCATTATATACTAACAGCTGGTAGCCTGCATACAAATGTATCAATGTATTTATTCACTATGTACTAATAGCTGGTAGCGTGCATACAAATGTATCAACGTATTTATTCATTATATACTAATAGCTGTTAGCCTGCATACAAATGTATCAATGTATTTATTCACTATATACTAATAGCTGGTAGCCTGAATACAAATGTATCAATGTATTTATTCATTGTATACTAATAGCTGGTAGCCTGCATACAAATGTATCAATGTATTTATTCACTGTATACTAATAGCTGGTAGCCTGCATACAAATGTATCAATGTATTTATTCATTGTATACTAATAGCTGTTAGTCTGCATAAGAAATATATCAATGTATTTATTCATTGTATACTAATAGCTGTTAGCCTGCATCCAAATGTATCAATGTATTTATTCATTATATACTAATAGCTGTTAGCCTGCATACAAATGTATCAATGTATTTATTCATTGTATACTAATAGCTGTTAGTCTGCATAAGAAATATATCAATGTATTTATTAATTGTATACTAATAGCTGTTAGCCTGCATACAAATGTATCAATGTATTTATTCATTATATACTAATAGCTGGTACCCTGCATACAAATGTATCAATGTATTTATTCATTATATACTAATAGCTGTTAGTCTGCATAAGAAATATATCAATGTATTTATTCATTGTATACTAATCGCTGTTAGCCTGCATACAAATGTATCAATGTATTTATTCATTATATACTAATAGCTGGTACCCTGCATACAAATGTATCAATGTATTTATTCATTATATACTAATAGCTGTTAGTCTGCATAAGAAATGTATCAATGTATTGATTCATTGTATACTAATAGATGTTAGTCTGCATAAGAAATATATCAATGTATTTATTCATTATATACTAATAGCTGTTAGCCTGCATACAAATGTATCAATGTGTATTTATTAATTATATACTAATAGCTAGTACCCTGCATACAAATGTATCAATGTATTTATTCATGATTACTAATAGCTGGTAGCCTGCATACAAATGTATCAATGTATTTATTCTCATTATATACTAATAGCTGTTAGCCTGCATACACATGTACCAATGTATTTATTCATTATATAATAATAGCTGGTAGCTTGCATACAAATGTATCAATGTATTTATTCATTATATTTTTGTTGTTGTTGTAGGGTTTAATGCCATTTGTCAGCACACGAAAGGCTATACATGGTGGCCAGTATTAATGGTGGAGGAAGAACCCAGGAAAACTCCAGAAAGAACCACCGACCCACGAGAAGCTACTGGCAAGCTTTCTCACATACCCACATGAGCCAAATCTGAGACTTGAACCCACGCAGGCAGAGGTGAGATGGCAGTGATCCATAATGAAGAGCGCTTTAGACCGCTTAGCTATTCATTATATACTAATAGCTGTTAGCCTGCATACAAATGTATCGATGTAATTATTCATTATATACTAACAGCTGGTAGCCTGAATACAAATGTACCAATGTATTTATTCATTATATAATAATAGCTGGTACCCTGCATACAAATATACCAATGTATTTATTCATTATATACTAATAGCTTTTAGTCTGCATAAGAAATGTATGGATGCATGTATTTATGCATTATATCAGGACTAAAAGTGATTTTTTTTTAATTTGACAAGTTCTTTTAGATTTTTCAAATCATTTTTTTTCAAGACACAAAGCAGTTACAAGATTACCTTGACCTCTTTAGTAACCCAACCATAATCAGTTAATGCCCATAATCCTTTCAGAATTACTTCTGCTCACACAGTTACCTCCACCTCCAACAAACTTCAAACAATGAAACCAGCTGACCCTGCTAAATGGATCAAAGGGAAAAACTGGCAACTGCACTGGATGACTTTAATTTGCATGTATGTGCACTTTTTCTATTGCTAGGCTAACCTAATGAAAAACCATGTACAGAAAAGCATTTTCTGTGGAATCAGGGTAGAGCCATCAATCTATTTTCAGATTTTTATTTTTTAAAATCAGGATTGCTTGTTTCTTTTACTTCCATCAACCATTTTTTAAATCAGGATTCATTCAGTTTTTTGAGGTTTTTCTTAGGTCTCTAAGGTCAAAATGAAATTTTAGGTTTCTCAAGTCTTTTTAAGTCTGCTATGAACCCTGTTACATCACTACATATACCAGATGGTACCCTGCATAATAAATATATGGATGTATGCAGTCATTCATTATATACTCACAGCCAGAGATATACAGGTTTTTCAACAACATGACAATAAAAATTGTGACACGACACAGATAAGGAATGCTGACAATTTCAACACACTGTCAGGTTAATTATGTGCAATCAATTTAGGGGTTTAAAAATCTTTACAAATCCACTTGTCTTAGTCATGCAGGTACTAAAATAATTTAGTTTACAAACCCAATCTCTTATACAACCAGCCATTAATGATCTACATTTGATTATAGTAAAGTGTGTTCTCTGGATCATATTATGCGACCCATCTAACAGTAGTTGCATATAATTACAAACTGGGACCAGTTTGTTCCCCCTCTGGTAAGCATTCATCAGTAGTTAAGAGTGAGTGCATAACACTTGTATGAGATTGATTAAAAAAAATTCAAAAATTCCAAGTCTGAAAGAAAATTCTACACCCACTCCAATTAAATATTTGCTCCCTTACCATATATAGTACACCTCATCTTTATCAAATATCAGGTTTCATATATAAAACAAAAAACACAATTTTAATTAAATCATAATCTGTGTACATCAAACCTTTTGATGCCCTCACAGGCAAAGTAAGGAAAGAACCTGAATGCTTGTCTTGCACGCAGTCATTAAGATATGGACAAGAATACAGTTGAGTTTGGTAAATTCAAACTCAATGTTTTATAAGATATTGTAATGTTCTGACATAATGTGTAACAACACCTTAAGCGATTTTTTCCACGTGTGTAAGGTAATGATGATTAGGATGGTTATGCTGATGGTAGTGGCAAAATGATACAACAACCCTGTAATATGCAAACAACCTACCAAACAATTTCCCTATGATGGTGACCAGTTCATGAGCTTCTATAAATCCAGACCTGATGGCACCATATTGCATAAAAACATTGAACCAACAGACAAGACATCTCTGAAGTTCCGAAAACTCACGCCACTGCATGAAGCCATCTCCTGAATGCTATATCTTGAGTCAAGGTCATTTAATACACTCTCAAGATCACTGAATACACTCTATTCTCAACACCAGTACTTGCATCACTGGTTCTGGAGTTGCAGTCATTGTATGCACTCTCAAGTTTATTTACTGCATTCTGAAGATCATGGAGTCTTTTTCCATACAGTTCCATTTATTATTGGCTTTTTGAATGATGTCCGTATGATAAATACAACCTTCAAAGAAACTGGTCAATAATTGTATTTCATGCTGTTTTTTTGTTGCTGTGTTTGTAAATAAATGCATTATAAAAGTCGTACCTGAGACTAATCACTGCTTTGTCAATCTACATATTTTGGATTGCCTGATTAACCCATCTATTGTCAAGGTTATTCATTCCTATGGCACATGCAAGCTACAATCAAAGTTAATGCCTCTTTCAATCGACTGTTTTTGCTTCTACAGTATTTCAAAAACTTTATGAATAGTCTATAAAGGCATCTTCGTTCATGCAAACAAATTGTGATAAACAGTGAAACTGAAACACAAACAAACAAAAATGTAATGAGATAAAGAAACATCAGAGCTGTAACAGTTTGTGCATACTGGTCATAAAAGGATACAGCCAATATGGCTATCATAATGCTGAAAAAATAAGCAAAGAACAAGTTATTTCATCACTTATATTTTGTCCAAATCACGATCCCCTGCAAGCTTGAGTAAAATAAGTCCATTATTTACTCCAGCATGTAGTAAGAAGTATGTAAATAGAAACAAGAAAAACCATTACATACAAGCAGGGTCTGGCAAATTTTCTGTTAGCTGTTTTACCTGCAGGGTGCATGTAAGTGACTTCGAATTTTTGCTTGTCCTGCATTAGTATCACTCATTCTACATTGTACATCAGGTATGTGCAAGTTCCTCCACGGTGTAGGCCAGACAGCAATTTTTGAAGTCACACCCAATGATGCAATAAAGCAGATAAATCTGCTGGATTCTGCTAGCGAGTTTGCACATGACATAATCAGAAGAGCATCTTAAAAAGGGGACATCACTCATAAATATAAGCAGACAACTGAAATTTTCAAGTCGTGACAAGCATTCCAGAACAAAGTAAGGTTTAAACAAATAAAAAAGACATATATAATGTCTCCCATAAGAGTGGATTGGAAAGGCATACTGGCTATTAAATATAATAAATCTTTTCAAGCTTTTACAGATTGAAATAGACATTCTTGAAGATGCCTTTTGAACAGCTTGGGTCTTCTCTGTGGTGTAAGAAACAAAACAAATAACAGCTTTTTAACATGTGCAACTGATCATGAAGGGCAGTAGTTGAAGGAGGAAAAGATGAAAGAGTAAAATGATTTTTCTGGAGCAAAAAAATATATATATATGTATATATATAACAAATCAAGTATATATTTTCCCAATGATATTTGGTGAATATAGAAAACTTTTTAAATTTGGAAAAGATTTATGTAACACATTATCTTACTTGAACAGAAACTCACCAGCAACTAAAATGTATCAAGTTAACAGATAAGAATAATTACCTGCACATTTCTCTGCTCCAGTTAACTGAAATGGAATAAATTATAGGAAGTGAAAACTTTTATCTATGAAGAAAACAGTAGTCAGATACTGACTGGACCTCAAGCAAACACTTTCACTCTTATTCAACAAATTTTGCACCAACATTAGATAAATAAACTAAACTAACCATACCGGTATGCAAGTCATTTGTTCCAGCAAGATTGATTGGTGTAAGATCATGTGAACGCCATTCAGCATTAGGCCACGATGTATTCATATATTTTATCAAATGAGTTTTAAAAAGCTCATAACATTGTAAATTAAATAGTTCAATGATTTTTGTACTTAATGAATATGATAACATGTATGAGCTAAGAAATATACTACTACCTATAAATTATGGCTGATCAAAATTTGTTTCAGCCACCTATCCTTGACAATTGGTTTTAGGAAATTCATTTGTCTCATTTATATTTTCACTTGTCCCAAATTTCAATATCTTGCCTTGCTTTGATGAAATACATTTTAATACAAATTAACAACAAATAAATAACATACAAACTATTTATTTCTTAAAAGGGCTTGATTTTTAAAGTTTTTTTAAGTTTTTTTTATAAAAAAATCGTCAATGTATTTTACATACATCATTTCTTGCTCCAGTAGTATCAGAAATGGAATCAGCAGAATGGAAAGGAATTTAAAAGAATTCAGACCTTCCCCAAGTTCTCTAAAAATTTGACAAAGCAAAGTCTCTTGCCCTGATTATGCACTTTAGCACTAAGATTAGCACTGTTCTTTTCCTGGAGCACACACACATTAATTCCATATTAGACATTTTTTCATACTGAACTAAGGTGTTCAGTAATGGCCTTAGTAAACGTGAGGCCCCAATTTTGATCATTTTGGCAGGACCCCCTGGAATTACGTGTGGGGACCTTTCTGCGCATAGCATTTGGAAATAAACTTTTAAACAAGTTTTATATGATATTAAACTTAAAATTTTCATTCAGCACTTAAAATTATTTTCTCTTTGTAGATGATTTTAAAAATTACTAATACATGGGTTCCCTGTGAGCACGAGATCAGTCTGTTGTTATGATTTCATTCTAATTAAGTTTTGAAATAGCCTTTCCTAATAGCGTGTTAGCAACTCTAATTTCAGGGATTTTCTACACATGCTAGTTAGCTAATGTCATGCTTATATTGTGCTGCAAGAAGTCCAAAACTGTCATCAGACTTGGTTGATTAAATTCTGATAACACACTAGTTGAAATTCCAACATATCCCAGTTTGGGACATTGTTTGCAATAACTGCAAAGCAAACTTCATTCCAAGTCAATGAATTCAAGCCATGGATAATTATCAATCCAATATTGATCAAAATACATTTGTGCCATGTGTTATATTTGATATTTCTGGCTGGTAGAATCAAACCTATGTCTCAATGGAAAATTTCTTATCTCAGACTATGTGGCAGCCTTACATTTTATCCCTCCATTTTCACACACATTTCTTTCTCTAGATCATCTTTATTATGTTCTTTATGAGAATAGCTTCGTAACCTCATTTTATTCAAATTGCAAAGATCAACTCAATTGACAGCTACTTCTATAAAGTGATAGTATCATACATTTTGTCATTTAAACAGACCACTCCCTTAGTATAAAGTGATAACTGTTTCACTTCACCTACATCATTAAAAAGAACCAAAAAAAATGAATTTCCAGTTGGCTGACGTTCTGTTTCTTAATGCCAACCCTAACACTTTTTCACCCAAGGTAAAAAAGTTAGAACACAAATGAGCATATTAAATATGAATAATGTTTTAAAAAAAATGACATGCTGACCCTAATATTAAAACCAGTGCAGCAGGAAACATCTTTTTCTTTTGCCTAATTTCACTGCTTTGACTTGTTGTTAGTGACATTAAACGGCTAATTAATTATGCCAGATTTGTGAAGTATTTTGATAATATGGCTGATGATTTGGTTGCTTTGCCCAATGTACATCCAAACAGCAACAGAACTTGCGCACATGTAACAGTTTTCAATGACAACTTGCTGCAGCATTCACAGGATATGAATATATGTAGGGTAGATTAGAGTGGTCATTATGCCTAGAGGACCATACTAGTGCCTTGAATATTTACTTGTCGACCTTTGAAAATGAGAGAGAGAGAGAGAGAGAGAGACTTACTTCCGTAGTAATTTGTGATATTGTACGTATTGTTCATGACATTCATTAGACCTTCTGCTTGCAAAGCCTGTCGAGCCTGAAGGAGAAAAGCATATATTCCAACCCTGGTTTTAGTTTTGCACACAATTATGAAAGGTCTTCTAGTTCAATTTTTGTTAAGATTTTCATTCATAACAAACAAATGGGTGTGTGTATTGCTGTACAATCATTCAAAAGTTAAGGAATGGTTAAAGATCGACTCATATTTTTACATGTAGCATCATTTTTAAAAGTATATTTTAGAAGAGATTTTGATGTTTCTGGTCCAAGAAGACATTTATAAGTCAAGCTGAAGTACTAGTGTTCAGAATAATATATATTTCATGATTATGCCAAACAAAACAATATCTGTGTTTCTGGTTGCACTGGCTTTAAAATTAGGATAGGCAAATGTTCTATTATTCTGATGTACATCTGCTCTTTGAACTATAATGGTAACTGGTATATTAATTGTTACTGGCTGAAGAACTGCTCAAAATATGCTATAATTGCCATGGACTATTTTTAAGATGCAATAAATGGATTGTGCAGCATTTTTGTTAGAATGAACAAAATTATTGTTTTCTTCTTTCTCTCCTCTTTCCATTAAAATATAAACTTTGTGATACACATAATCACATAATCTCAAATGGGTAATGATTTAATACTGAATTTATGACACTCCTCTAACAATACCCAGCTTGTGCAAGCCTTTGCAAACAAAAGCTGGACATTATCAATCTCATTTAATAAATTTAATATTAAATTGTCATCCATTTGAGATCCTATATTTATTTATTAACTTTAAATAATTTTTGCTTAAATGTGCCTATAAGGCTTTTGTCAAAAAAGTAAAACATGTGCAAACAATTAAATCTCAGACACAAGAAAATACAGTAATAAGATATTGGAACCCAATCACGGTATCTAAATATCAGACTGACATGATTTAGATTAAAAGTTCCGAGAGGCAGACATAATTATCATTTATTGTTATTAATTATTATTATTATTAAATGTAATGGACACAAGCCTACCGCTGTTGCCGGACTTCTGTTTGCTTCCATCAGGAAAACTTGTTTCAGCTCATCTTGTGTATCAAACTGATAAGCCTGTGTGGGAAATGTAAAAGAAAACTTATGAAATGTTTCTCAAATCAAGGCGATTATTATTATTTATCATGATTATTTTTGTGCCTGAAGAAGCGTATGATAATTGCAAAACTAGCTGCACAGAATATCAACGTTTGTGTTGTTCTTTTTATCCCAATTCATGAATATTTCAAAGATGACAGTTAGGGTTATAATATATTTACTCAAATACCTTTTTCGCTGCTTCAGGTATACCATGAACAATCAAGTACACCGTAGTTGGGCTTAAAAACGCTTTTGTCTCAGATTTCAGTTGCTTGAAGAGAAGTGGCATCCGAGGAATGCAGAAGTCAATTTTCTTTATTGCTATGAATATGGCTAATCACACTGTAGACATCAGAAATGAAGAGTCAGACAGAGTACAAAAAAAACCCTTGGTTTTAAAAATACTAATAGGGGTCAAATTAAAAATGTCAGAGTCTCTGATGCACAAATGAAGATAATGGGAAACACTAGATATGATAATGTGGTTCTACATGCTTTGCACATCCGAGGGAAGGAGAGGCCATACATTAAACATTGCATATGGTTGTGACTCGTTTCGGCATATGAGCAGAATAAAGCAATCAATTCCAATCTTCAGCGGTTCCAGAGTAACTCTTGTGTGCATGCATATATCAAATATGTACTTTTCCCTGATTATCGTATACGAGAGAGTAAATGAATAAAACAATTCCCTCTTCACTTTACAGTGGTTATTGGGCAATCGTTTCTTGTGTGTGTTTGTGAGAGTGAGAAAAAGACCACGGTTCTACAGTCTTGTGGTTTTCAAGAGAAAAAGAGAGGCTTATAGCATACAGTAAATAACACATGTGGTTTTGGCTGCTTTTTTCTTATGTGAGAGCGGGAGGGTATAAAGATATCAAATAATTCCATCTTCAGTGGTTACTGGATAGTTTTCGCACTCGTGTGTGTGTGTGGCGGGGGGGGGGGGGGGGCGGTGTGATGTGGTTCTGTGTAATTATGACATCTGAACAGAGACAGCATACAGTAAATGTAGCCATACCTGCCATGCATTGCACTCAAATACGTTGTTCTGAAAGTAGCCACCATAGCTGCCATAGTGTTGGCTCGGGCCTTGTTGGTAACCGTAATGTGCGTATTGCCCTCCCAATCCCATTCCCATGTTCATGCCCATGGCTCCCTGATGCTGCTGTTGCTGCATGTTGTATGGGTTCAACATCTTGGAAAATGTTGGTACTTTGACGGCCCTTCAAATGAAATAAACGAAATGCTTGAAAAAAGTAGCCTTAGACCAGTCGTGTCTAATCTTCCGGTATTATTATTTACAACATGAAGTTAGGTGGCAGGGTCCAGTTTCGCAAATTTCTAAACTTAAGGCTATGGTGTGACTTTTTCAGCTAGTATTGTTTACTCTTTATAGATATGTAAATATTTGTGAACTAGGTGTTTCGGGCTTGTGTTGTTCTTGAAATTGATGTCAGGCATGTACACCTTCCATAGTTGCTCTGCAGTATGTTAATAGCGAAATACCAATAAACGGCTAGGAAGAAGAGCCAGCCTCCCATAGCAGTAGACACGTGGGTTCAATGCAAGTAGAGTATCTAAAAAACGGCTTGGATGACAACTATTCTGAATTGCATCAAGCTATTTAGGAGACTGTGTTTGTCAAAATTTTCATACAGGGAAAGGGCTTGCGTTTGCACTGTGAGCACTACATGCTGTCAAAAATGTCCTTTGGATGTGAAAAATGCATGTATAAAATAGGGGTTGGGGTGCATAAACTTCTGCTATGAACTGCCATTGACTTCTCTGGTCAAGTGGATAATATTCTTATGATTTGTTTTAATATAGGTATCTAATTTATGGTCCTTTTTGACCTCACTTGCGTATTTGATTTTTTATGATTTTTTTATACTAGGTCGCTGATTGTGGCATTAAATTTTTACATAAAACCTGGCCCCTGCCATGTTTAAGGAAAATTGATATTAAAAAAACATTATGCTGCAGTCATCCACATCTATTACACTTTTCTGTTTCTTTGTGTATATTTAAATAATTTGTACGCATTAGCTTCATTATATTTCCCTCCTTTTACCATATATCACTTAGTGTTGTATGTAATGATCTTTAGAGAGGGAGGTAACTGTATGTTGTACCACAATGTGAGAACTGTTTACATCATGACAAAGTAGCATATTTCGGATACATACATACATACATACATACATATATACATACATATGTGTGTATCCTGACAACAGGCCGACCGGTCCTAGTCCAAATCTCTTAATACTGAGCGCCTAGCGATGCAGCTGTTAGTATCATTTTATAAGTCTTTGGTATGAACCCGCGACCTCCCGCATGTGTGTGTGTGTGTGTGTGTAGCTGTTTATATATATATATAGAGAGAGAGAGAGAGAGTTATTCGACCGCTCCGGTGGCCTAAGACTTTTTTAAAAACATTTATTAGCATGTGCCTCGCTTGGCGCGCAACATTAAGTGGTTAGGGTAAGGACTGGTCGTCCTGGTGTCTGGATAATGTAACTTGGTGTAACATCATGCTACATGTCTGCAGCATGATACCCCAGTGCTAGGCATCATTATAAACCACCACGCTGCAGACACCGTACAAATATGATTGGAAAATTGTTAAAGCTAAGTTAAAAATCCAAATACCTCTCTCTTTCTCTCGCACACACACACTCACAAGAAGTCATTCTGTATTTTGTTGTCAAAATTGTTGTTTATTGTATTTTGTTGGGATAGGGTGCAATACCGCCTATCTTCAGTTATCATAATTTTAATTTAATAGGTTAGAAGATTTACAAAAATTTATGCGATCATAAAGTGAAATGACATGCATACATTTAACTAACTGATGGATGAGTTGAAAGATTACAGATGGTTCAGAAGGTAGAAGGGATATATTTATGGGTTATACATACATACGTACGCATGCACACACAGGAGAACGTTCATCATATGGTGCGAAAAACCACTGATATTTTAATAAGTGGTGATGATATATCCAGCATTTAAGTAGGTAAAAACATTATTTTCATAATATACAAGACTTACCCCAGAATCACTCTATTTCCAGTATTCACCTCATTTTCATAGACTGATCATATACAATAAATTATATTTTTAAAATTTTGTAAACTATTTGATTCCATCTAGTTGATTGTTGCTGACATTGAAGTAAGAGTAAATAACGATTTCGAGTCATATTTCTTCATTGAAAATTTATTTCCATGTCTGAAATATAATGCAGTTTCTATTTGTTAGTTCTAACTCAAAAAATGCTCTTTTTGTTATCGCAAATATATATTCTGCATGCACACACAATCAATCCTTTGAAAATCGGTGGTTGTATGCGATTATTATGTCTTTTTTATCAATACATAAAACGATTGAATAAATGAAAGTGCTCTTCGCACTGACAGACAAATGTATATCTATGACATAGGAATTCTACAAATAATATATACTGTTGGATAACTAAAATTATAAGCTTGAAATAAATATGAAAATATTTAAAATCGCAAAGTCAATAATTCCCTCACCCACCACATAGGGTTAGTATAGCGATTTGTAACATGTCAAAGTAAATGCAGGGCATACGAGGCTATAACTAGTGCAAACCAACCCCGCCGGATGACATCCATAAAAAACGTGGTTTTAACTATACTGATGACAGCGAAATACGTGTATAAAGATATATATAGGTACTGCATGTAAAATATATTTTATGGCCGTCATTACATACCACGTGTTTACTTATCTACTATTTGTAATTTTTATAAATATACTTCATACAAATGTAATTTGTGTAAAGATGTTGACTTACTCAATTATCACAGACATTTGGACAATATTATATTTCTGTCTAAGAAACATCACATAAACTTATACTTGCAGCAAATAGTAAGTAATTACATACGTGCATGCATGCATGCATCCATACATACATACATATACATACATACATACGAATTTATATGTGTAAATGAGACGTTATGACCCGTGCTGGCTATGAAAGGTCGGAGTTTTGGCATCATATTAAATTTCGTTAATTTAGATTAAAACATTTTATAGTAACGTATCATCCATTCATATTGTGTAATATAGCATTAAAGAGGGCATCATCACTTATATATTCCTGGGTAAAATCGGTACAATAACTTGTACAATTTATACCAATAAGATAATTGGAACTTCACATTTATATGGTTTTCGCATGTAAAACTCACGGTTAGTGTAATATGCTTAGTATTGCAGCGATTTGTTACAAAACTAGTGCTTCTAATATTATATTATATAGGTTTAAATTTAGATAACAAGGCCTCTATTAACTACTTAAGGCAGCGAACAATTTATACACAGACGTATTTATAATAATAAAGAACTATCATAATGCCATTATATGTCGATATTTTAGATCAAAATGCATATTAATTTATTATCCTATCTTATTGTGTGATATACCATTGAGTAGGCCATTTTCACTTATATAATACTGGGAAAAAATTATTACCATAACTTAAACAATTAATACAAATATGGTAGGGGGCCGCAAGTGGCCGAGTGGTCTAAAGCGCTCACCGTTCCGGATCATTGCCATCTCACCTCTGTCTGCGTGGGTTCGAGTCTCAGGCTCGGCCAACGTGGATACGTGAGAAAGCCTGCCAGTAGCTTATCGCGGGTCGGTGGTTCTTCCTGTGGTTTTCTAGGGTTCTTCCTCCACCAATTATAATGGCCACCATGTATAGTCTAGCCACCATGTATAGTCTATCCTGTGCTGAAAATGGCGTTAAACCCTACAACAACAACAACAACAATAAATATGGTCGATGGAATAAGACTAGTTATCAACAGTAAGATTTGTAGGAGGTAGGAGTATGGCATGCTTGCAAGTCATAATCCTGCCTGCAAAAACCACGGTCAGTATAATACACTTAGTATAGCCATGATTTGCTATAATAATAGTACTTTTAATGTTATATTATATAGGTTAAAATGTAGCTAAAATCTACTCTGTTCATTTGGGAAGACAGAGAACCATTATGCACAGTGGTATTAATAGTAACGATGAACAAACATCCTTTATTATAATGTCATTATAGGTCGATACTTTAGATCTACATTTCATAGTAATTAACAATACAATCCTATTGTGTAATGGACCATTGAGTATGGCGTTTTCACTTGTATATTGCTGGGAAAAATTATTACAGTCTTAAACAATTAATATAAATAAGATCGTTGGAATAAAACTAGTTATCAGTTATCAGCAGTGTGGGCTTAAAGTAGGTAGGATTTCGGCATGCTAACAGGCCATACTCCTACCTGTAAAACTGACGGTTAGGATAATACGCTTAGTATAGCCGTGATTTGTTACAATAATAGTGCTTCAAATATTTTTTTTTATAAAGATTAAAATGTATCTAAAAAGGCCTCTATTAGCTACTGAAACCAGCGAACAATTAAATACAGGTGTATTAATAATAAAGATGAACAAACATCTTATATCATAATGCAATTATGTGTCGATATTTTAGATCTACATTTCATAGTAATGAATCATCCAATCCTATTGTGGAATATACCATTGAGTAGTTACATACCTACATACCTACATATCTACATACATACATACATACATACATATATACATATAACTAATAATACATAATTACCATTCAAACATACAGTTGGACATAATCATATAGCACAGTAATGTAGACCGTCATTTTACTTACATAATAAGGGAGGCTAATCTTCGCGAAAGTTGGTCTTTGTCTTTTATTGGTAATATATTGTTGACATTAATGGAGAAAAAAACTGTCTAACTTTTCACCAGTTTCACTCGCCAGTCTCTGACATTTACATACATACATACATACATACATACGGATAGGTGCACGGAGAGAGAAAGATAGATGTATATATTCCTAAATGTAGTTGCCTGGAATTATGTTCAGTGCGGGTGCACAAAAACTATTCATTGTATGCTATATGATTCATTTTCTTTCTACTAATTATTTCCATACAGATATCATTAAAATTACAAAATGATTTTGAAAAGCTATGAGGTTATATTATTGTCAATCAATGGTGCCTTCACTATCGAAGGTTGCTAGATGCATCCATCATGGGGCCCAGGGTGGTCCAATGGTCTAAAGCATTTGCTTTTACCGGTCATTGCAATCGCACCTCTGTCCGCCTGGGTTCGAGTCTTGGGCTTGCCATAACTATATAGCTGTTTTAACATGTTATCATAACCTAGCAATTGAACCCTCTACATCATTTAACACTAATATGACAACGGTTTTCAGGTCTTCATGCTCTTAAATCATTATCCGGGAGTAGTTATAAGTTTTTATCTTAACATTCGCATTTCATGTATACTAATTCACATATTTTTTTTAATAACGACCGTAACGATTGTCTGCCTTATATTGCGCAACTATTCAAACTTTGGAGGATTAAGACTACAACGTATGCCAGAGGCTCATACCTCCGTCGTAATCAGTAGATCTGTATCCTCCGACGTTGTAATTTTATACCGCATGGTTTACTATTTTGTGTTAGTTTACCCTACCTCGTTGTACTTAAATTGGTATGTGGTTGTGTGTTTTAAGGTGTGGAATAGCCACTTGGTAATTGAACTAATATTGATCGGTAAAACCCATAAGATCATAACAATTTGTATAGTATATGCTAATTAGTAGTTATTTTTATGTGTTGATCAGTTGTACGCCTTTTCATACAACTACAGTAATTGTAGATACAAACATCGATTAAATTTAATTTGTCTTTATTTACAGGTTCATTTTTAAAACCGAGGCAAACGTAAAAAACGGAAATATCGCATCAACCAAATTTATAGATTCACTAGCCCAATGAGAATATAAAATCTAAGCAAAACGCAGCATATAAATATGTACCCATACAATTGTATCGCAATCATCTGAATCACACGTTGACTATACGATAGAGATATCCATGCTGACCATATGTTTCAGGTTATCGACTGTACTTTGTCTTGCGGGTTACATCACTCTTAACTATGTGAAGATGACCTTTAGCCGGGTGGGACACCCATATCGAAGATATTTATTGATTCATCTTCACGTCACTCAATAAAAATATCAAGATCAGCTGACAGGTGAATCGAGTACAGACCGGACTGATAGAGTACCCTTTGAGTAGATAATGTTTAAATAAATAATCTACTGCAATGAAATGCGTACGATTGTCATGTCACAAGATTTATTTTCGATTTGACCTTTAGTTGAGTGGATACAATTGCTCCATATCTTTACTGATTACATGCTCTTCAAAGTCGGGGTCAGTTAGATTAAATTCTGAACTAGGTTAAAATATGTTATTATTTGGGTGCTTTGTTAATTTATTAGTTTGACAAAAGAAACATTTGTTTAGCAATTTGTTTAAGTGATGAACAATTCCACTGATACAACGAAAATAAACGTTGCCTTTTTTTTCTAATACAAGAGAGTTTTACGAGTCTATGTTCTTAAATATGTAACAGAATTGAGTGAAAAGCAATCAGCTTTGTAAAATTCAGAAAATAATTTATTTCCCTAGAATAGAAAGTGAAAATAGACATAAGTCAAAATAATTTAAAAGTCAAAATAAATAAATAAATAAATAAATATATATATATATATATATATATATATATATATATATATATATATATATATATATATATATATATATATACTCATCGTAACATTTCAGACATATGGTACTATATTAATAGGTCTGCATAAACTTCGGCGTGCGCAATCGGACGATTTATGACTGTAAATTATATATATATATATATATATATATATATATATATATATATATATGTTGCAGCGATAAATGGTCTGATTGTGCACGCCGAAATTTGAGCAGACCTATTGCTATTGTACCATCTGTCTGAAATGATACGATGACTATATATATACAAAGAGAGAGAGAGATTCAGGGAGAAAGAAGATTATTATGATTATATGGACTTAAAATGAGTACTAGATGAGAGTGAGAAGTAACAGGCTTTGTACAATAAACAGATTTTTCCCTAAAATACCAATTAAAAATGAAACAAGAACTTACGGTATTGCGAATTAAATCCCGAATAGTCCTGGAATGACAGACTCAAGTCCTAATGATGAAAGTTCTAAATAAACTTTAGTGGAAAGTATTGATATGTCTGTGGTTGCCAGTATTGTGTTGTAATACCAACAGTATTTCGTTGAAACACAGTAAGATAATTTGAATTCACTTTAAATCCCAATGAATGTCTCTGTCCAAGAATATAATTTTGGATGAGCACTCTGTATTTCCAGAGAGAAAAATTACCTGTATTGAATAATTTAAAGAAATAAATTCCAGCCCAAATGAACTGCTGGACACAACAATAACAATTGATTCTGCTATATTATAAAGCACGAATAAATAATATTTCCAGCAAGAAAATTATATAGTACCCTACTTGACCTCAGGTCACAGTTTGTATTTTCTAATAAAAACTATTACTAAAATGAAAAAAAAACAAAAAACAAATTCTAGATAGGTTCTAAATGTGTACAAGATAAAAAAAACTAGTTATAATTAGAAGGTCTGTTACTAAAATTATAATACCTAACCAGGACTATGTCAGGGATTCCAGTGGAATCCCTAACAACCTTGACCCTAGACTGAAATACACATGTTTCCCACTATTAATAATGATCCTAATATTAAAATATTAAACCCATACACACAGAATATTTTAGCTATGTATTAGTTGTCTACAGAGTAAACGAAAAACAAAAAATATATTTCAGGTCAACTAGAACATAGACTTGATTTTTGATTTTTGACAAGGTTAAGTCCAGCTTACAATGTTACATTACAATATCATATGATAAAATACAAAATAAGAAAAAACAAACAAACAAACAAACAAATCACACTGAATATACATAACACGATATGGTGTTTTCCTAGATAAAATACCATTCATGATATGGTACGAACAACCACTGATATTTTAATAAGTGGTGATGATATATCCAGCATTTAAGTAGGTAAAAACATTATTTTCATAAATACAAGACTTACCCCAGAATCACCCCATTTCCAGTATTCACCTCATTTTCATAGACTGATCATATACAATAAATTATATTTTTAAAATTTTGTAAACTATTTGATTCCATTTAGTTGATTGTTGCTGACATTGAAGTAAGAGTAAATAACGGTTTCGAGTCATATTTCTTCATTGAAAATTTATTTCCATGTCTGAAATGTAATGCAGTTTATATTTGTTAGTTCTAACTAAAAAAATGCTATTTTTCTTACCGCAAATATATATTCTGCAAGCACACACAATCAAGCGTGAGAAAATCGGTGGTTGTATGCGATTATTATGTCTTTTTCACCAATACATAAAACGTTTGAATAAAAGAAAGCGCTCTTCGCACTGACAGACGAATGTATATCTATGACATAGGAGATCTGCAAATAATATATACTGTTGGATAACTAAAATTATAAGCTTGAAATCTATATGAAAAACATTAAAGTCGCAAAGTCAGTAATTCCCCCAGCCCACCACATAGGGTTAGTATAGCGATTTGTAACATGTCAAAGTAAATGCAGGGCCTACGAGGCTATAACTAGTGCAAAACAACCCCGCCGGATGACATCCATAAAAAACGTGGTTTTAACTATACTGACGACAGTGAAATACATGTATAAAGATATATATATAGGTACTGCATGTAAAATATATTTTATGGCCGTCATGACATATCACGTGTTTACTTATCTACTATTTGTAATATTTATAAATATATTTCACACAAATGTAATTTGTGTAAAGACGTTGACTTATACAATTATCACAGAAATTTGAACAAATTATATTTCTCACATCACATAGACTTATACTTGCAGCAAATAGTAATTACATACATACATGCACACATACATACATACATACATACATACAATTAGTAATAAATACTGCCACTGAAAAAATAATGCCATTAATGCAAGTTTGATAGTTCACGATCCACCATTCACTTCACTTCAATCATTCAATACATACAAACTATAGACATTTCGTTAAAGTGTGCTTTTGACAATTTTTTTCAGTTTTATTCAAATTCATCATATGCCATTCAAAACACTTCATAACAACGTTCAATTACTGTTTTCCAGTATCACTTAACGGTTTAATCAAGATTGCGCTTCAATCTTATGATGGGCAAAAACTTTCACACAAATTCTACCTAGAAAAGGTTTTGTGAAAAGTTTTGCACAACCATTTGCGAGCAAACTTCATGCATGAACATTTACTTTACATGGAAAACAAGTTTCTGGTGAACTCTGAAAATCTGTTACTTCCCCTTCTTTGTTTTTAATATTATTCTTAATCTGTCTTTGTGATTGTTGATAATGTATATCATTATTGTCAGAATATCAGTTGTCAAGGAATGCATTTTAAGACAAGACAGGAACACTGTCGCAAAAACAAATAATAATCATTTAAATCATATTTGGCAAGACTGATTTGAGAAATATATATATATATATATATATATATATATATATATATATATATATATATTGTTCTCGATAAACATTCACAAAATGCAAGTGATGGATTTCTGTTTGATACTAATTACTTGGATTTGTTGTTGTTGATGTGCATTGTTCAGAATGACAAGAACTTTAGTGTTGTGTTATTTTCTTTATTACCATAAATGCCAGTCATTCTAATCTCTGACACTATAAATGTACATTTATTGGCTTTGGAAACCACTAGAGACTTAACCAGTCCCTGATTTTAAGGTATTACAATAAAAATGTGTTCTTTTCGCTTCTTTTGGAGACTGTACAAATATATTCCCTGTTGTTATCATTCCAGAAATGAAAAAAAAATGTTTATTTTCTTTAAATAGGATGCCTCCAAGAAACATTTTCAGTTCTCCATTATCTTGACTTTCTGTGATGTATGCTCTCTTCCTCATGATAGTCTTAATCCCTTTTAGGAGTTGGAGAGGAGCTGAGTTTTTGCTATACCAGCGTAAGACCTAAAGGAACTATTCTGCCATGTAACAAGTAATAAAATGACTTTCAAGGGATGTATGTTTATGTTGCATCTATCTTAACATCACTGACTCTAATCTTTTAAATCAATGTAAACATTTTCTAAGTTGCCTAGAAAGATAAACTCTACAAATATATTTCTACATTGGTTAAATTATGTCCCTGTGCAATTGTGCACCTCATTTCACCTGTATTTCTCTCTTGATTGCCTTCCATTTGTTTGCAACGAAATGTTAATGCTTAAAGTAAATTTAGAGTTTATTGGGAGTTAGTCTTTGCTAATTGTGAACTACTCTGTAGAATTATAGAACTTAAAATTATGGCATATCGTTATGTGATTGTTGTCAAATTGGAACCGTCTAACTGATGATTGTAATATACTATGACAATAAAACTGATTGCAAATAAATATTTAAAATGTAAAGGAAAAAAGACTCAGGAATCAATGCTAACATCGTCTACTAATAAGTAAATGCTGGTTCTCTCGTGTACTGAAGGTTGCTAAAATAAGGGATTTTGTCCTATTTCAGAGAGGGTGAGAATATATTCAACCTCTTTGATTAAAAGAGAATCAAGCAAGCTTAAATTCCAATTCATCCTACTAAAATACTATCTAACAAATGATATATTTAACTATCTCCGGTTCCAACCAATACCCGTCCATACAATCCTCAGAGCTTAACATCACTTTGATTGCTCTCTTCGACGTCTATTAATTATCCATATATCGATTCATTTATTCCTCCTTCGATAAATACACATCTGTTACGATGTTCTTTGTGTTATCATCTACTCTCTTTCTCCACCCCGCCCCCACTTCCGCTGAAGCAAATACAGCACCGGTTTTACATCGAATCCTCTATAAGAAATCTCAGATCATTTATATTTAGAAATTTAAAACTTTCAAGGCCAAACATCATTATCATCATCAATATCATCATCGATATTAGTAGTAGTAGTAGTAGTAGTAGTAGTATTGTTTGATGTTTGTTATTGAATACTTTAAGAGCAGCTGTTGACATAGCGTTTCTCGTCCCTGAAAACAGATGTGAAGTAAGGTTTCGCGTTCTATTTGAGTGAAGAAATATAAATATTGAAACAGGAATGACAACTGTACAGCCGGACATAATGAATGAAATTGCTTTGGCTCCGTTTGTTCACAGACAATTAAAAACAAATTTCCACAAAACATGAAAATGAAATAATGCTTTTTTGAGATAAATGGGTTAGCTCATAAAAGGTTGACCTCTTCAAGGAAAGATGCTATATTTCTGCATGGATTCCCTGGCATTATCCAAGTAGGTGGATTTACTATAAAACCTGCTACGAAGATCGCCGGATAATAATTAATCATATATAACCACTTTCTTTGCATCTTGGACATCAACTTATTACACAAATAATAAGCAACCAAGTCAATTTTTTATGTCCATGTAGCTGCTTCGATTGATATTTGATACCACTTACCCTACACAACTGTCTTTTTCTTTACAGAGGGGTTGGAAGGTAAAAGAAACAGACGCAGCTTCCAAGTCATTATGTAACGTCAAATGTAGATGCTATGATGATGATGTATACCACGTAACCCGCATACCTCTGCTTTATTTCACAAGGGGTGGTTTAAAAAGAGACAATCACTCACCACTTACCCATAAATTCAACCTTAATTTAAGAACAGGAGATGGAAAAAACAACCACCAAGTCACTCTCCAATTCTTCACATAGATGATCCTATGATCATCTGTTAACACTTACCCAACACAGCCATGTCATATGGTATAATGTCAGGGGCTGACCGAATACTGACGATCAAAGCTTCTAAGTTCTTATGAAAAGACACACGTATATATTAGGATGATACCACATGCCACACACAACTCTGCCTTATGGTAAATGGGGACGGGGTACTAAGAGGGACATGTACGATTACCAAATTATTGCCTAACTTTACACCTCGATGTTATGACAACTTTTATTCCACATCACTCTGCCTTATTGTTCAATGGGATGATGAGAACCAAGAGGGACTATGACAGTTAATAAAATATTGTCTAACTCTACACCTATATGTTATAAGTATTATCTAGTACAACTTATTCCACACAAGTCTACATTATTATGTTTACATTTTCAAGATGTTTGGTATAACAGGTACAGATGTGTAATCTAAGACATGTCGGATAAAGGAAAGGTTACGAGCAGTAATTAAAATCTTACCTTAAAAACAACTTACCACTGTCTGTGTCTGTAATTTCAAATGAGGAAGAGGGGAATAATTGAGAGAATGGCGTGTATTGACGTCAGTCTACGTGTGGGAAGCTATCCGATTGGTGAAATAAAACGTGTTATCACTACTCAGATACTGTCAGTTTTTGGATAGGTCATTATCTAGTGTGTGAGGTATGTAGTCAGTTATGGTAATCCTAAACGTTTTACCTGCATAGAAACGTGTGCTAAACTCATGTTCATTCATAACGATATGCATGGGGTTTGTAATTGAATACAGGTTATACAACTATTTTGTTAAACAATGTAATATAGTCCTACCTATCAAACGTAAATTGTAATGTGACATTATAAAATAGAAAATCAATGGGGCGACTCGTTCTTCATTATTTTGCACTAATGTTGACACAAGGTGTCATTGATACTAGAACTTCTTTGCCATTAAAACTCGTTCATTTTGTTTCAATTTAAAACGATAAGCGGTAAAGAAGGATATAATAATTTTCTTTAGGCGCCTTCTAACAGTACAATTAGAGTAATATTTGGAAGATATCGTTCTCGCAAGGACTTTGCAGATGCGGAACACAAACTCTACATTACAATATATTCCAAAGGGAACTTTATTTCTGCTTAATATGGACATGAGCTTATTCAGGATATTAAAAGTGCATTAAACTAATTGGAAATATAAAAAAGTAATATTTACCAGCATTCTTTATGTTCTTTGAGGTCTTTTATTGTTTCTTGTTTATTGTTCTTTTTTTCTAGGATGCAAATACACAAAGTATTTTAAAGTTAATAACTATCACGCAAATAAACATTGTCCTCAGTACAAGCTGAAGGAAATGTTACACCCGCGCAATGCAAAACATGTTCCCCCAGTTCTTGTTTTTCACTACAAAGTGATATGATCCTTAATATCTAGTTATGCACTTGCGACCTCACATTTCTGAAATTACGTTTCATTGAAAACGTTGCTCTCAAGCCGTAATCATGAAACCAGTCGCACTTTTAACGCGCTTGATCCGCCTGTGCGCGATTAATGAAGGTGTCATCAGATACCGAAAAGGACCACAACTTTAAATACTAAACTTTATCAAAAGTAGTAGAATAATAAATAAATAGCACCTTTAACTCAACAATTCTACCAAATAAAATGGACATCTAGTCCACATGAATTAAACATTCGCGCGCGGAAAATAAATCATTTTGCGCACCAGAATGTAATATTCTATGAAAAAAAATTACTAACCCTGTACGTTTTTGCCACTTAGCAGAATAGCGTATAAAAATCATAATAAGATGGTACTACATATATGCAAACAAAGCAACCATCATCAGAGGATATTTTGATTAATAGCTCAATATTCCTTATACCTCATTCGTATTCCTTTTTTATTAGGATTCGTTTCTTTGCTTCTTTTTTAAATAAGTCTTTTACAAGTGGGCAAAACAGAAATAAAAGACATTACACCATAACATGTATACAAATTTTTAGAACCTTGCTTTCCACTTTACTTTATTACATGGGCGTACGATTGCATCAATTTCACTGTCCTAATTCTAATTGCGTAGTAAATATTTATGTAGTCATGTAAATTGATTGACGTTAAATCAGACCCTTGTCTAAATTGGTTGTCGTTTTGTAAACTAGATAGGTAATGTATGCAGAAGTGGGATTGTTGAACGTGGTGTGATGGGATACTTAGTCATGTCGATGCATAGATGTTCTATGACGACACTAGTGTGGGGGCTATGAATGGTTCGTCTCCTTTTGTAAATCCGAGAACTACTGGTGATTATTTGTTTCAGGTTTAATGCTGCAAGTACATGCATGTTGAATAATTGCTATAGTGTTGTTGCAAATATCCTACAATCTAGAGCATCACCTACTAAAAACGTTTTGGTTATTCTCCAAGAGAATAATAAAGATGTACTAGTGTGTGACAGTTCTCCTATGCAGTTCCTTACATTGCACAGTGCAAGGCTTATTTGAGAATTTCTCTCAAAAATTATTCAAAAGACTGCGAATTTAGAAGTATTTCGTTAACATTCACATTATAATCAAAAGTGAAAGAATTACGGCTGCATTTATACAATCTTCACAATGAAATTATACTCATGTAATTGTAATAACATATCTTTGGATAGCATTACGGCTTTACGATTTGGATTAATTGGGTCTTTTTTTAAAGCAATGACACCATATCGAAAAGCCGTAACGCACGTTTCAACACATTGTTTATTAGTTAATTGTATCGCGGCATGGAAATAGGATCTATGTATCTTTCTCAAGGATACGCTTAGCTGGTCTGACCTGAATGAGTATCGAACTCGGTATCTTTGAATTAAAGCTTCGATTCTCTACTAGCTGAGATACATCGTTTTCCTCCTCGTTTTTGTTTTTTTTTTCTAATACGTATTGTAACGTACATATAAATAAAGAAAAATAAGCAGGACAGCCTAATAAGAAAGGGTATTCGCATTGCTGTATGATGATAAAATAATCAGAAGCCGTACCAACAAAGCAAACAGTACAAAGGTCGAAGCCCACATAATCCGAGATAAATATATTATCTCAATGCAATTTATAGAACCATTTCTGGGTTACCAGAGCTTAACCATCTGCTTTGTAGATGTTTATGGTATCAAAACGTTATAAAGCACAAGTACATACAAATAAAGATTATGTAACTACTATATAGGTTATCATCACTGTATCGTATCTTTGGTGGAGTTATCCGGTATCAGAATGTTATAAGGTGCAAATCCGAACATATAAAGGCATCATAGTAATGTAGTCAAATTAAGATCTACTTGAAGAAAAGCATACGGGCAGTAACATGCAACAAAAAGCTGCCTTTTGTTTCGAATTTGTTTTTCTTTTCACATATTTATATTATGTTTATTTTTTTATACATCAGTTTACATAAGTGAGTCCTAATCTTTTTCAAAGTAGGTATATTCTTTAAACATCAGTAGTAACTTGACCAGATCGTATTTGTTGCTCATGCTTATGGTACTGCTGCATAAGTGACATTTAAAAGCGTTACAGTATAATTTCCACTTTTTCCACCATATCTAAATAACTCTTTCGTATCATCTATATATATATATATATATATATATATATATATATATATATATATATATATATATATATATATATTATTTATAATACTTATTTAAAAAGATCAATGGAAAAATTAGCGGAGAAACAAACGAAAAATGGATTACACGCACGTTTTCTGGAAAATTGTCTAGAAGACAATCTTGTGCCAACGGGATTGCGTATGAAATTAAAAATTAAAATTGGGAATGATACAGCATCAAAGAAGTTTCAAGAATCTATTGACTCCCTTTTGGAAAAGATCTCTTTGGAAATATGCGAGAGACTAAAAGAAGAACATCAGAGGAGAGTTATCAAGATAGGCAAGGAACTAGAAGAACATAGGGATGAACTAAAACCTCTGATAAAAGGAAATACAGGCATTTTTGATGAAGAACCTTTATAAAAAACTGAATCCAAAAAAGACGAACTTTTATCAAATCAACTTAAAAAGTTACAGAATTTACATAGAGAGAAAAACAATTTTCCTGGACAAAGAGAAACATCGGCATCGAAAATAACTAGAGGAAAATCAAAAAGAGAGAATCAACAACCTAATCAACAACCAAATAAATCAGCAGATGAAATTGACTTCATCAATGTAAAAAGAAACGTGTAGAAACTAAAAATCACACACAGAATAACCAACAACCAAAACATGAAAAGGAAATAAAACAAGCATCACCAAGAGCAAGAATTACCTATCAACCAAATCACATTGAAACAAAAAATAGATCCATTCGAAACAATTGCAAAAATGATCAAGCAAAAAACTTAACAGACCCAGGCACACAAAAGGCGACCTATGCAGATGCAGTAAAAAATGGGGCGAAGAAAACTACACAAGAATCCAACAGAACCGTTATAGAAACGATAGAAAGTCTAAAGGAAACCCTCAAAAATCTGTTGAAAACAACACAAACAGAAGAAAGAATAGGAGATTCATTAGAATACAAAACAAGAACAGATGGAGGAAACAAAAGAAAAGAAACAAGGAAATCAAAAGAGGAAAAGAAACTGTGTTAAACCTTTCTAAACGAATTCTAACCAATAGTGATTACATTCTTCTAGGTAAGGGATTATCATATTGTCCGAGAACCAAAGTGCATGATAATATTAATTTAGCAGAAGCATTTTTCAAATACACAAGATCTTTAAAATGAAAAGAATTTTTCTCACAATCATGTACATCTTCACAATGTGAAAATAGTTTTCATCTACAAAATAAGCACTTTTACAATAAAAAAGAATCAACATATACACCTTCTAGTGGACGAGATATTTATCTCGATTTTTATATTGAAGCAACTAAACAAGAAATTTTAAATAGCAGTCCTAAAAGAAAACATTTTACAAACATATCTAAAGAAGAACTAAATTCTTTACGTAGCTTATCGCAAGATGAAAGTATTATTATTAAGAAAGCGGATGAGTAATAATGAATAAGCAGGATTATATTAAAGAAGTAGAAAGACAAATAAATGATGAAGAATATTACACAAAACTTTCCTATAATCCTTCCGAAGAAACGAAAGAAAAAATAAGCCAATGTATTAATCAAATCTCTGTACACAATTGTTCCATATATGATGAACTAGATATCTTCCCAAATAAAATACGCACACCTCAGTTTTATATTTTACCAAAAACACATAAAACGGTTGATAAGTCACTACCTTTAGGATATCCAGGTAGACCCATTATTTCTACATACAACTCGATTACAAATAATATTTCGCAATATATTGATCACATTTTACAACCACTAAAGAAATTACTACCTTCATACGTCAAAGATACTTTTGATTTCATTACCAAATTGAAATCTTTACCGAAACTAACTGAAAATTCATTCCTTGTTACACTTGATGTGGTTTCACTCTACACGAATATACCACACGATGATGGTATCGAAGCGTGTAATTATTATCTTGAAGAAAACGAATATTCATATAAACTATCAAAAGAACATATTTGTGATTTGATAAAACTTGTGCTCGAAAATAACTTTTTTCAATTTGGTAATACAAACTATCTTCAAAAAATGGGAACAGCAATGGGTAGTCCTATGGCACCTGCTTATGCATCTTTATTTATATGGGAAAATTAGAAAATGATTTTCTAAATAAATGCCACTTAAAACCGGATGTATGGTTAAGGTTTTTAGACGATATCTTTATGATTTGGAGTTATTCATTAGAAGACCTTTATTACTTTATAGACAATTTAGACAAATTACATCCAACAATAAAATTTACATTCAATGTCTCTAAAACTAAAGTTTCATTTTTGGACGTAGATGTCGTGAAAAATGAAAATAATGACATTACTACCATGGTTCATGTTAAAAACACGAATATTCATCAATATGTTGAATATTCTTCATGCCATCCTAAATCATGTAAAAATGGGATACCATACAGTCAAGCATAAAGATACAGAAGAATTATTTCGGATGATGCTGTTTTTAAATCATCTTTGACAGAACTAGGTCAGCATTTTCTAAATAGAAACTACCCTATTGACATCATTAATACTGCTTTCCAAAAAGTATCTTCTCTTACACAGCTTGATTCTTTACAATATAAAATGAAAAGTAAAAATGAAGATATCGTTCCTTTTGTTATTGAATATAATCCAAGCTTGCCTAATATAGGTAAGATTATCAATAAATATCGGGATTTGTTAAACTTATCATGTAAAGCAAGTGTTAAATCGCTACACGAAAGCAAACCTACACTTGCTTATAAAACGACTAAAAATCTTAAAGATTTCCTAACTAATTCTAAATTAGAAAAACCATCATATAAAATAGGATCATCAACTAAATGTAATAGACCTAGATGTTCACACTGTTCATTTATTAATGAAAATACTTCTTTCAATAGTAATAATACGAAAGAAACTTTTAATATGCGTTGTGATATTAATTGTGCAACATCAAATGTTATTTATTTGATAACATGCAAAAAATGTGGCATCCAATATGTTGGACAAACCAGTCAACAAATATCTAAACGTATGAACCAACACAGATCAGATATAAAAAAATTATATCGATCAATCATTTTCATCTCATGTTGCCGCACATTTTAACAAAAATTCCCATACATTGCAAGATTTCTCCTTCCAACCTATTGTTAAAACTGATCCTGAAATGGAACGTCTACTAAAGGAAACCTATTGGATTCACCGTCTTAATACGGTATATCCAAAAGGTCTAAATTCAAAAACACTATATGACATTAAGTGAAATTTTTTCTTCTGAATTATGTCCCTTGTGTACAATTAGATATGATTATTCTACTTTGCAAACAAATTTTAATTAGCAAAAGTATAATCTAATAACATAAAAATAAGTTTACTAACTCTTTAAAAATGAAATTGCAGTTGTAAATTAATTTTCTTTACAATATAATTAATTATTTATAAAATACTTCATAGCAAGCGTTATGAACACCATATTTTTTATACATATTTTTTATTATATAAATTGAGTTATAATAACCTACTTAATAGGTGAACAATTTATATTAGTACATATATTTCATATATTTATCTATTTTATTTTTATTTTATTAATGTTTTTTTTCTTTATTTTCTTCTTCTTTACTTTATCTTTTCTATTTATTTATTTTCTATACCTCTAATAGGTGTGCATTACGCGTAATATACATGTTACTAAAACTGTTTATCTCTATTTATTAATAAATTTATATGTATATGTATATATATCTGTGTGTGTGCTACCAATGTCAACATGGTTCCGCTCTGATATTTTGTAGATTGCATTTGGTTTGATTTTTCAGGAAACGAATTTACCAGGTTTTCCTATTTGATAACCGTGGTTATATAAAAAATATCTTGTGTGTTTCTGATTTTGTTAAAATGAGTTAATTTGGTGTATAACTAGGTAATTTTTTTTACAAACTTGAGCCGATAATATTTTATAATGTATTCATTGTCCTTTGACTATACTTGCTGCGGTGCTATGAAGTTTTGAAGAATAGTCAATGTCAACTCAACGAAACAGCCAACGTTATCTGGTACCCTTTTGTGTGTTTCTTTGTAAAACTGGTGTTCAACAATCCACTTGAAGTCACCAAATGGCATAGGTTCCGACATCGCATAACCATGTATATTATTACAGTCACAACTAGAGGTAATATTAGGATTATAGTCAGCTAAATAATTCTTGGTGGCCCCAGCATATTTCTTTGCCATAACACTTAATCCACCTCTTATACTTTTCTCTATGAAGCAGAACATGTCATGGTCAGTCAATAGTACTCGTTTTATTCCACTATGTTTTAGCAGGGCGTCCCGCAACAATCAAGATGCTGGATAGTATCAAGCTGGATCTTGTCAATAGTTCTTATAGCTAACATCTCTGAAATTTTCATAAACGTCAGCTAGTAACAACACGTTCGTTATTAAATATAAATCATGATAATCACCAAGGTTCTGACAGATAAACTCGCGAAAGATTTTGTTGGCGTACTCATATTAGTTATCACTAATATCGTCCAGGTTCCGTTTTTTGAGTAAAACGAATCCTTATTGGGTAAACCTGCTTCATCAAACTCATTCCAATCGTCAAGGTTCTCATAAGGATAAACTCCTTTTCTTTTTAATATATTTCCTGCTCCCCAAAGTGTTTTATCAATTTCAAACGTTACTGCATCCCTTTGCTAGCTCATCTAATCACGCCTCCATAAACTGTAAACTACAAATAAACCTAAATTTGCCAAGCGACACAGACATATACTTTTCAGTATTGTTTGGGACACACGTAATCGTATTATTATTGTAGAGTTTAGAATGAGCAACAACATAAAGATCATCAAACATCTTCGACTATGATATGGGTATCATATTGTCTCAAATTGTTAAAAACCACAGGGACAAGGATAAGCGCTTTATACTGTATATTGTAGATGTCATGTGCGGCACCGCAGTACGTTCCAGTAAGATGGCAATGATATCAGACTCGATCCTAAAACGCTCGTGACTTATCAAATTTCTTCACCCGAATGTGACATCGCTCTGCTGATCTAAATTCATTTTCTTGTTCTGGTGTCAGCGGATCCATTGGAATAGCTCTTTCTAACATATTCATGATTGATGCCTTTGACCTAACCAATTAAGTTACTTTGTAACCACTTTACCGGATCTCTTCCTCTGTAAAGTCTAACAGGTAACGATAGATCTTTATCAAAAGCACAAATAACCTTGCAAGCAACACGCATGGAACATGTTCTTGTACTTTTCCTGTTGAAGATTTATTAGGGTTATTACCAGAATCTAATACAGGGCGTATAGTACATTCCAAATCAGCATAGTAATCATTTTTACATTGGTACAATATTTAAAATGTCGATCTTTGCTGAGACATATATCCGTGTAAACACCTGTAGCAGAAATGGTTCTTTTCTTTGTGCTTGTTATATTGTCATCTGACTAACCCATTGAAATTCTTGATCCAGACATAATGTCCTTTATATAAACATTACCTTTATTGTGCATTGTGTTTGTGTCACTTTTCCACTTAATATCTTGCGTAAATACATGCACCATCAACACCAAACACATTAATGCTCAAAATTTGTTTCTTTTCGAACTTTGGAATTTGATGGTCTGCAACAGGACAATTGATTCCACTACGATCAGGTTTGGTAACATGTTTAACATAATTCGACACTCTTTCAACATTGTTCTTAACAGGATATAACGATGAGACCACTGTCCACTAAACGCGCATGTCGTCTTTATTTTTAACGTTAATGCACCACTTCGAGCTTTTAATTATATCAGGAAGCTCAACATACGAACTAACCCGCAATGGACTATGCTTCATAGTATAAAATACAATTTATGTTATTGTCTGAAATCTCCAATTTGAATCAGTTGATGAATATTAGTCAATTTTCTTCTAGATCTCCTGGTGCATTTCATCTGACAACGATTTTAATTCTGTTCCAACTAACATATTTCTCGGTTTTGCTGTAATTAAAGGATCAGCATGTTCTTCATCAGAAGTGTCATCAGCGCCAGCGTGAAGTTCAGACAACAGAACATGATTCTGCACCTGGACCTTTTAGTCCCTTGTACTTATTAAGCTCACTTTGCAGAGATGTCAGCAGCATATTATATTAATCGACAGCAGAGAAACTTTCTGATACAATGTGCTGATCATGAAACTTCCACCTGTTGTCAAATTCTGCAAATGATGTTGAATTTTTTCTGCTTTCTTTGAGCTTCTTTTTGCAATATCGCTCAATCGCAACATCTGTACTATGAGAATGATTATTTATTTAATAAGGTATAACGGGTTTGAAAACTAGAGATTTAAAAAGCATGAAGTGTAATGAGCGAAAATACAAGGCCCTGCGATCTTACGCCATTTCGCAGAGAACAAAAAATATTCTGGCCACATTCTGAATATGAATTTTATTCTGAAAACATCTTAGGTGTTGTGATTAATCTTAAAACTGTTTTATCGTTTGGTGTTAAAACGACAGCGGGATATAAACTACGAGTAAAAGGAACGAGTGATACGGAACACACGGAGATGCTCTTGCGCAATTTTATTTGGATTTTATTTTACGATGAGATATCGCAATAGTCTCGTGTTTATTTTGTAAACGGAAATATGCTAATACCATCGTGAATTTTGATTTGCTAGATGAGTTTCGACCACATCCCGTTTATGATATGTACGAGACAAGCGACAGAGGTTTGATCCGACACATTAGAACAAAGAAGGTTGTTGGACATCATGCTGATGTTGCTTACGTGCAAGTGATGATTCGTAGATACTAATACAGACGGGATCTGTTATAAAGCGCACAGATTTGTGTTAGAAGTTTTTGATGGATCTATTCCGAAAGGCTTAGTACTTAACTATGAAAGAAATAAACTTCCAAATAGCATATATCTGCTCATAATAATGTGAAATTCCTCGGTTTATACATTTGATTGACATGAGGTATATTGTCTTCATGTATATGTCTATATATTCGAAGTTTGTGCCAACTACGGAATCCACGAACACTGGCACCAGGCTAACAATAACCAATTCAGTAAATAATGTCCCACCAGCTTTAAGTAAGCTTTTAGCATGTACGAAGGTTCTCTTGCCATGCTACAAACTATTTATAGCTCTGTTTTTCGCGGAATAATACCAGAAGCGAGAGAGATGGGGGGGGGGGGTAGAGAATATATATGGTATGTTATGATTAGGCGTAAGGAGTTCGCGGATGTACGTACCAATATTTTCAGAAGAACATAAATGACGCTTCTTACTTCACACCTCCCATACATTTATGATGATTTCAAAGGTCCCTCAACTTTAGGTTAAATCGTCATCGTGACTGTGCGTTGCTGAGGTGAAAAGATGCAGGTTTGACACGATGAATTTTGTCCAGTGCCATATATAAACATGTGGCAAAATCGAAAGGTGAAATGTTTTATTTTTACTGAGTTACAAAAACGATTTTACAACAACAACATACTATTTACAGAGTACATAGCATGTCTCTACAAAGTTTTCCATAGTCTCCAGCAGCCAAAATGATCGAGACCTACACAATGTTAGACCTTGCAACAGGCATACAAAGCATAGAACACTAATCAACATTCCTTTGTATGGTAAGAAAGCATACGTACCATAATGAGTTGATGAAAACCTAAGTTTTTTCTTCCTTTTTTCTTCTTGAAACCATTGAATAAAAACCAGCTTCAGAAGCTATTAATAATGTTCACCCTAGAAGCCACACACCCACACATCCACCCAGTATTTAATTGTCATCCACGTACACTATCACTCCAAATTTCTGCTAAAGCGAAAAGAAATGTTATCACTAGATAGTACAGGAGCATGCGTGACACTTTGAAGTGAATTTGTAGGTATGGAGAAAGAATATTATAAAAGAGGTTAGAATATTTTGCATTTGTACTCTACCTAGATTCGAACCTTGGGTCTGCGTATTACGGCACCCATCGCCTTGTTCACACGCACCCATGCCCTCACAACAAACAAACATCACCAAGAGTAATTAATTTTTATCCAAGTACACAGTCACTCCGGATTCCATTTACAGAAATTAGGATATTAACGGATTATCGTAGTGAGTTACAATTATACACCTTATATCCTGTAACAAACATGCATATTTACCTGTAATGTGTCAGAAAATTACATGTACATGTGCCATTTTTAAACAACAGCATTTATATGTACGAAAATGTGTATACGATTTAAAAAATAAGTAAGACAATATTAACAATGAAGTATTGAGTTATATCCCCGACATATTCTTTTCAGTGACCCAATCGGTTGCGACAATCATGATATGGCCAGTTAGGATGTGCCACGGTAGCCAACCCTTCACTAGTCCAACAAACCATTTACTGAGCCGCCGGCAGCCCCTGCCTCCACTGGTCAATTCGTACGACCAATCTGATTAAAATCAGATCTCCGCTGTCTTACGTAAAGATCTGAGAGCGACCGCTTAGAGGTCATGTTCTGCTAACCTATGTTATTACCATAATCTCTAATTTTATCAACCAATCAGATGAGGTCTTATATCTTCGCGTATGGAGAATGAGCAGTGTGGATGAAGAGCATGAATGTGTACCGAAGGAACTGATTCACTTCCAGATTTTTGAAAGCTGCATTTATATTGGCTTAATTCAAGGCTTACATGCCCCTTTATCGGTCGGTGTCAGATCTTCATGTAGGACAGCGGAGATCTGATTTTAATCCGATTGTTCTTACGACAAGAGGTAAGAATAATTAGGCCAAATCTACATCCGCTAGCCAATAATGAGAAGCAAAAAGTATTCTAATAAAGTAAACTTACACATGACGTGTTGATAATTACCTTTTTATGTTGGTAATTAACCTATGAAATGTTTTGGACACGACATATTACATTTTTGGAGCATAAACTAATCCTGAACATCGATGTCCAAAATGCGAATTAATGAAAGCTGACAAAGAATTCCCCTGTGCTAGTCAAACTAAATATATCAGATTTTTAAGCGATTTATTCATATTCCGATCGAATATTGATTATCTTATAGTAATAAGAAGATTTCGAATATTCTCTTCTGTAAAAAGCCACACTGGACGATTTAATTTCTACAGTTTTGCTGTAGAACATGACCAATTAGGTTATACATGTGTTATTCCCATAGACTGGAAAGAAACAATACTCTTCGCAAAGGTAAAAAGCCACAAGAAACGGACAGAAAATGCAATATCATTATAGTAGCAGTAGTAGTAACAGTAGTAATACTAAATGAAAGAGTAAGGGTCGTTGAATAATGGCTCTAAGGAATCGTCTGATTTAGGCCGAAACTACCTGACGCCACAGTTAGAAACATGTATTTAAAATTAAATTTTGCTTGTTGTCATGAAGAGTGACTCAGAATTTGAGGTTGTATGAACATGAAAGACCTGAATACAGTTATCAAGGAGAATGATCTCATACCATGTTAGAGAAAATACCAACCAATAGAATTAAAGATCTAATGTGCAAAATGGCACAGTTACCATGCTTTTTGCCAATGATTTTTCAAATGAATGTAATAAGTGAAAAACAAATCAAACTGCTGTTTATTGATACAAAAGGTTCCCAAATGATCACTGTTTTTAATATTAGCCAATGATTACAGAATTATCTAAAACTTCTCAGGAAATATTTATGTCTGGTAACTTATGAATTATTTAGAACTGTCTTGCCACAGCTGCTCAAAAGGCAACAACAACAATTCGCGAAAGTAAAACGCAAACCAGAAGAACAAAAATCATTAATTTTATTATCGATGTCGATGAAATTCCACTTGTGAGTAGAAAAAAACTGTACTTTCATTCAGGACATCGTAATTCATGACAATTTTATATTTTGCCACTAAACAATAAAAATATAACAGTATCCATGACAACAATGTAGATATGGTCTATATATTTCTTTGACATTAAAACCACACATATTTATATGTTTTGCCACAAATACTATTTTACTACCTTATGAAAAAGATTATATGACGCTTAATTTTCTTTTGATTTTGATAATAATTATATTTAGTTTGGGAAATAAAATGTCAATGTACAATTAATGACCTCATTCTAAGTTGTATCGACAAGTAAACCCTTCCACATATTGTTCAAGAATTTTTACAATGAAAGGGAACTATTTTGCAGTTAATTCTTTGTAATATTCAATAAGGTGCTAACTAAATTTACAATAAGCATGTCTTGTCTCCTCAGTATATTTTATTTTTTCTTTCTTATTCTTTTATTTTCTTTTATGTGCATATTGTATAGGAAATCCTTGTAAGATATGTTATTATGTGTTATTCATTTATGGAGATTCAACTTGAATAAGCACTACAAATTAATAAATGAGCCTCTACTAACTGTTCATAAAATGCCTACAATTCTTCCATGGTACGTTTTTCTGGCCAAAGAAAACAATTCAAATTATTTGAAACTACTAATTGTGAAAATATACGAGCTCATATTCTTATTTATTGTCATAAAATTCTCTTTTTCAATGAAATACCGGGACTTTATTAACCAGGTATGTTAGTCTAATGATAAAAAGCAACAACAAACCAAAGACATCACGAGATTATACTAAGCAGATAATCTTCCTTATGTGGATTATTTACAATAATTTGGTTATTAATACTCCACCATAAAATCTGTCTCTTTTTGATGATGCAAAAACTTCATTCACATTAACCCATACCCTGCCCTAATCGGTGTCAGCGCGCGTCACTGTTGTAACGATGTTTGCCTGTGACACATTTTCTTTCTGATAAGCTTACTCCAGTATTACTATGCGTAAATAATATGGTCGAGCGCGTATCAGAAATTTAGCAGGTAAAATCCAGTATCAAGTTCGACGTGAGTTGCGGTTTTATTAGTGCAAAACTGAGATTTAGGAACAAATTTTGTTTCTTTTTTCAAGTACAAGGGTTTCGGTTTCAATGATAATATTAAAGGAAGAACAAAATGCCCCACCCAACTCCACATATTCAGTTTCTCTGTTAAAGGCATTCCTGTATGGAGACGGTTGGGGTTTGAAGAGTTTAAATATTGTTGTTGATGAGCTAAACAATCATCTTCGCTAGCCAAGGTTATGATATGTTAACCTTATATAGATAGGGTTTGCATATGGACCATTTGCTAACAAAGATATATATATATATATATATATATATATATATATATATATATATATATATATATATATAGAGAGAGAGAGAGAGAGAGAGAGAGAGAGAGAGAGAGAGAGGTGAGTTGTTACCTGCTTTTAACAGTTGATTATGTTTTATGTTGACAGACCGCATACACTTGAGTGTCAAGAATCACTTAAAGTCATATATTGGTTGTGACCATGCCAATACCATTTAAAACTTTAACCTTTGTTAAGTTAGCAGACTCTCAGCATAGTGTTGCATGTATCAGGGACGAGAATAGTGGAAGTAAGCTGTATGATTAGCGGATTGGGTAATAAATCCTTGTGTCGAGAAGATCTTTTGTCAATCATATAATACGTACTGAAATACGGGTTCGATATTTTCCTACATAAATATATAACCATAGTGCTATAAAGTTTATTCTGCACTGGTTCTAAATCGAAGAATGTTATAAGTGTCAGTCTGTGCTGTCTTAAGCCTAATACTAAAACATATTACGATCGAATTAAAATTAACACGAGAGAAAAATGAAAGCCTATTTCACGATAGTTTCTTTTTTATTAAATTTATTTAAACAAAAAAAAGATTAGCACACACAAGATTTCAGTAGAATATTTAGAGTAATCGATTTGAAGAGAATCAGAATAAAAACTGGTCGAATTACTTAAATTTTTAAACTTATTACTTTTATCATTAATCTTGTTAAATGTACAAATTCATTATGTCTATGTGCAATTTCTGTCGTTTGCAAGGCAGCCAATACTTTATTTTGGGGGTGAGGCTGGGTTTATGTCACGTTGTGTGAGAAAATTTGTTAACAATTCCTGCTCATGTTTTATAAATGTCTTCTGATAGAATTAGTCATTTAAAGTATTTTGGGTAATGTCAATACGTGTTATATAGTATTACGACTTTAGACCGATTCAGAAACAAGAAAATACTTGTCTTTGAATTAGTCATTGGGTTAACTTTTAATTCATTACAAAGGTTAATATATTCGCCCGAATTTGTCTCACTTCCTAGATGTCGTAAGAATTTTACGTTATTGTGCATTTAACTGAGTAGAAATTTAACCTTCCATGTATAGATGAATTATCAACTTGTCGTAATTTAGTGAATAGCTAATTTGTAGTATTCAAGATTAATGTATGTAGTTGTCATGATAAAATCGAGGTGGATGGAGTTATCTGTTTCGATGTTGCATCGTGGTGCATAACTGAATTTAATAGTGAGTAGTTAGACCTTGTACGTGTTTGTATTTGAATTTATAGTTATGGATTGTGCAGAGTTAGCATGTTTGGCCATGTGCAATTAAAATTAGACATTTATATTTGTATATGCCTTTTATAATTTGTAAGGTAGAAAATGCGTAGGAATATTGTTGATGTTGATAATTTACTATATAGAGAATCAGGGATATGTATGTATGTATGTATCATAAGTCGTGATATTATTGTTTTGTAGCCTTTATTATAAACAATCGTGTATTGAATATTTAGATGTGAGTGCATGAGTTGACCTAATGATTTAATTGCCATTATGCTGATGAACGATCTGTGAGAATGTATTAACTATCCTGTGTTAGAACAAGGAGGCACCATTGTACGTCCCTTCTAATCCACGGAAATCTTTCCGGGTGGGAACGAACGTCACCCGAAGATTAGAGAGGAGAGCCGAGAGAACGGAAAAGAGGGTACCCGAAGTACTGACAAGGAGGCTGAGATAACGGAAAGGAGGGTACCGGATGTTCCAACAAACACAGTTGAGGAAGGAATACATGACGGAATTTACAAATGAGTAACATATAAGTTACACGGGAAGGAAACACTCTCATCTTGAATTTCACGGAATAAATTAATTGGCAATTTGGCTAGGTCGTATATTGATTAGAAGCAATTACAATGAAATTTGTCCTGTGAAATACCGTGATGTAGTTTATTAAATTATTATACCGTTCACCTTATTAATTTTATATTTTAACGCCTAGACCGTCGGCTTTGCTGACTGGGTGAAAGGAGCTATTTAACCTTTAAAGTGTCCGTCCGGGGCTAGTACTAATTCCGTAGGGGGCACGTGTCAGTTTCCTTTTTCTTTCCTTTATTTAACTTTTATTTGAATTATGTGTCTCACAACAATGATTTGCCACATTACAACAATGTCTTTCTGACTTGTCACGTTATCCACATCATTGGCTGGGGGAGAGAGTTTTCTAGTTTCTTGAAACAAGTCTTTCCAAAATGAATTAAGATTTTTAATGTTCAACTTCTTGGCATAGAATTCATCCACATATCTAGCGTCTCACATAACATTAGGGCAGACTTAAACTAAACCCTGAATTTCATCATCATCTCGCATAAAATACCATACCTATAATTTACTGTTATTACCCCATAAGATGCATTAATCCCTACCTTCTTTATGCGAATCATTTATAATCAATCCATCCCAGTATCGCATAATTGTTAGAATGTGCAATGTGGGCAACATTATTAGTAGGGTCTGCTATGTGTTTTACAACCACAAGCTACAATATATCAACAGTTTATCTATCCTAAACATGAAAACAATTTGCAGCGTTGTAAAACACAGCTTCATGCTGTGACAATAAACAATGAATAATTTGTCACTCATGCATGCCCAAGAATGAAATCAGTTACCTATGACTCCTTGATTTGTATAAAGGTCAGCATTTCAAAAATGCATGTTAACCTATGAATGATCTTCATTGTGAGTTTATATCTGAAGGTGTTTTGGATTAACATATGACATGTTTGGATTTGTATACATCAGAAGGTTCAGTACTGACAAATATATGAAAATTCTATGTAGAAATAATAATTTTGATTTGAATTACGAGTCGTATAGATTGAACGCTGACGGATAGATAGGCAAGTGTAATACTAAGTGCCAAATGTGCATTTTGTGATAAAAGGGATACAATTAAATAAAAGTATAATACAAATGCAATGAAAGCATGAAATAGTGGCAATGGGCGAGGAACCGAACAACTTCCTGAAAACACACACATGTAAGATGAAAACAAAAGGAAAAATATCAGTTCAAATTATTGGGAACACTTATCGCTTTGCGAATGGAAACACATTTACAGTCAGTAATAACTGATAATAAAATTAAAATTTTGAACCCATCATAGCATGGAATTTTATAAATAGCATCTTTAATTATAACTAATAAAATGTGTGGCTTGTTTAGATACAAAATAGGAAATATTATCCGGTTATATACACTTTTGTTCTTATACGATCACTTAAATAGTATAATGTGTATTCGTTAGTTTCCGCCGTCACACGTCATTTTAAGCTGCGCAAACCAAAAATTGAAAATTTACTTTAACATTTGTTTCATATTTTCAGTAAATTGAAATAAATAAGTTAAGCAATATCTGTATTTTTTTTTCTTCTATCAGATCTAATTTAAAAAATACTATCGTTCTATTTTATAATTTCCTGACTGCACAATATTCCATTTTAAAGTAAGTCTCATGGCATTACATACTGCGCAATTGTAGCAATGGGGTCAGAAATCCGTAAAATTTAAACTCATGCAGATATTTGGAACCTAAATTGTATATGATTGTAAAGAACTTAATCAATAAATTTAACAAAAAAAGTCAAGAAAAATCGAAAATACATATTAATGGCAGTATAATTTATCTCCTTCTATGGTAGCATTTCCTAAATATGAATATGATTATTTTTTTTTATTCTAAAAAGTCATGATCTATCAATTTTCAGGGTCTCCGTGATATTGTGAACAGTATGCGTCCTTGGTTTGTGTTGATAGTTCAGACTTGATGTGTAAATACGTCTTCGTTGCCCATGTTGTTCCAATGTCCAATCTCCGTGATTGTGTCAATAGTGGGCGTCCTTAATTTGTATTAATAGTTCAGGCTATACTAGATGTGTAAACATGTCCTCGTTGGTCATAGTGTACCAATGTCCACGGTCTCTTTGACTTTGCAAATAGTGTGCGTCATTAATTTGGATTGATTGTTAAGACTTGAGTAGATGCTTAAACATGTCCTCGTTGGTCATGATATACTAATGTCCACGGAGTCCGTTATTTTGTTAATAGTGCGCGTCCGTAGTTTGTATTGATAGTTCCGACCAGATGTGTAAATACGTCTTCCTTGTCCATAATGTTCCAATGTCCACGGACTCCGTGTTTTGCCAATAGCGTACGTCTTTAGTTTTTATTGATAGTTCAGACTCGATGTGTAAATACTTTGTTGCCCGTGACCTATTAATGCCCACACTCTCCTTGATTTTGTCAGTAGTGTGCGTCCGTAAATTGTATGATTGTTAAGACTGGACTTGATGTGTACGTATGTCCTCGTTGGCCATTGTGTACCAATGTCTATGGTCTCCGTGGTCTTGTCAATAGTGCGAGTCCTTAGTTTGTATTAATAGTTCAGACTATATGTATAAGTGAGCCTTCTCTGTCCATGACGTAATAATAATGTCCATGGTCTCCGTGATTTTGTCAATAGTGTGCGTCCCTATTTTATATTGACAGTTCAGACTAAATGTGTAAATACGTCTCAGTTTTCTATTGATCTATAAATTGTCACTGTCTCCTTGATTTGTCATTAGTATGCATCCCTAAATTGTATTGATTGTTAAAAGTGTGTGTGTGTGTGTGTGTGTGATTTGGATTTTTAAAGTAGCTTTAACAATTTTTCAGTCATATCGCTACCATGTCTGCATTGTAGTAGTTTATAGTGATGTCTAGCACTGGGTCATTATGCCACAGACATGCTCTGCTCCTAGCGAGGCAGCTGTTAGTACCATTTTTATAAGTCTTTGGTATGACTAGGCCGGGGTTCGAACCCACAACCTCCCGCATCCGAGGCGGACGCTCTAACCACTAGGCCACCAGAGGGGGCGTATTAATCAAGACTGGACTAGACATGCAAACATGTCCTCGTAGGTCATAATGTACCACTGTCAACGGTCTCCGTGATTTTATCAATAGTGTTCGTGTACACTTAAGTTTTTGCTGATAGTTCAGACTAGATGTGTAAATGCGTATTCGTTGTCCATGACGTACCGATGTCCACGGTCTCCGTAAATTGTCAATAGCATGTGTCCTAAATTTGCAATGTTAGCTCAGAATAGATGTATGCGTCCTTAGGTTGTATTGATAGTTCAGAATAGAAGTGAGAAGGCGTCTTTGTTGTTGATGAGCTACCAATGTTCAGGGTCTCCGTGATTTTGTCAATAGTGTGCGTCATTAGTTTGTATTGATAGTTTAGACTAGATGTGTAAATGAGTCCTCTTTGTCCATGATGTACCAATGTCCACGGTCTCCGTGATTTTGTTAATAGTGTGGGTTCTTATTTTGTATTGATAGTTCAGGCTACATGTGTAAATGACTCACCGTTGCTCATGAGGTACCAGTGTCCACGGACTCCGTGCTTTTGTTAATAGTGTGCGTCCTTAGTTTGTATTTATAACTTAGACTAGAGGTATAAATACGTCTTCGTTGTTCATCACATTCCTGTGTCCATAATCTCCTTTGTTTTGTTAGATGAGCGCATCCTTAATTTGAATTAATTTTTCCAGACTAAACTAGATGTGTAAACATGTCCTCGTTGTTCATGAGGTACAAATGTCAACGGTCTCCGTTATTTTGTCAGTAGTGTGCTTCCTTGATTTGTATTGATTTTTCAGACAAGATGTTTAAATATGTCCTCGTTTGCCATGATGTTCTGATGTTCAAAGTCTCCGTGATTTTGTCTGAAGTGTGAGTCCCTTGTTTTTACTAATCAATTCGAGACTGTCAGTATGTTCTCTTTGTCCATGATTTACAAATGTCCTCATTCTTCATGTTTTCTCAGTAATTGTGTGCTTCCTTAGTTTATATTGATAGTATTACTGTCTTTGTAAACGCGTCTACGTCGTCCATTATGTCCACATTCTCTTTTTTGTCAACAAGTATGACTATTTGTATTTATATTTGATTATATATGTAAAAATATATCTTCTTCGACTATGATACACCATATTCGATAGTCCTCGTGATTTTTGAAAATTATTGTTGTCTTTAGTTTAAAGAATAGTAAAGACGATCAGTGGAAAAGCGTTAGTTAAATTCTTAGGTCAAAGTTAACAAAAATGTCTTCATACATTTTAACAATAAAGAACATCAGTTTCAGATTTTATGAATATAATACTATTTTAAGATTTAGTAGAATAGGTTCATGTCATGTATAAATCGTTCTTCATATAATCAATTTATGCACACTTACAATAAAACCGTACATGTTTTGATACATGAGCATATGAACAATCCCAGTACTGAGCTTCCGTGTAAACACATCTATGAACAGTATGAATCACAAGCCTGCCACAATGTTGTTTGAAGTAACAATTAAAGTATGGAATCCCAAGCCTGCCACAAGTAACAATTAAAGACTGGTGCCTTAATTAGAGAAGAGATATTCATGATGTCATCGGCCTTTTATTCTGGAAACGGTTAAAAATATTTCGGAGATGAAAAACCGAGCCATAATTACGTCTGGATGCACCAACCCTCTTAGTCTGAAAAGTTCATGTACGGCTTCATAATGTTTCTCTACATTTCCATTCCGCAAGATAACAGGAGTCACAACTGGCCATGACGTCACATTGTCTACAGTTTCCATGCTGTTGTCGATAGTTATGTGTGTCCTTTGTTTGCATGGATTATACATAATATTTCTGTAGACGTGTGCGTCCTCGCTTGAATTGGTAATTTCATATTCCTTAGAACTGATCATACAGTTTCCTTCTTACATCACCATTTGATAGTAACTTATAGCCGGAAACTATTTCTTTTCACTCTAAAATCTCCAGAGCAAATGTCCTCGGTACGCGGTTCTATACCCGAGTCCTCGATATCCACCAAATGCAAGGTCTTAAAAAGGGAGTACTTTGTAATGTGTAGTTGTACGTACCTTTCAAATGATTTCCTGTTGACACAGCACAACAGGATCATGTTCATTTAAAAGTAGACAAAAGTCAACAAGGAGTATTGTTATGGTTGCCTCATAATAAATAGCCTTCTTGCGTTAAAGTGCCATAAAACACCGAACTAATTAAACAAAATAAACTGATCTTTATTTTGAAAATGTTGAGATTCAATGTTGTCAATTTTTGGATTTGGGCTGCTTTTCACAAAGCAAAATGAACTGTGAAAGTTGAAGATTTGATTTGTGTTAAGTACAGGGATTGTTCTGCAGTGTTTGCGATTCATAATTGTTGAGAAATATATTAGAGTTTCAAAAGTAAATTGTCAATATTGTGAATTCTTCACAACTCTGAATGATCACAGTTGAACCAAGATGACCCAATAAAATCCATGTATTATCTATATGATGCATGCATTGTCAATTGCAACATCTACTGTTATGTAAATTGAAATTCATGTTTCACAAAATATGTTTTCAGCTCAGGGTCTGCTGAAGCTGGACATTTCTCACAGAGTAGACAGTTCCAGTGGCTCCATTGGCCGATGATATACCAGAACAGACCAGATTGCTATACCATATGTGCAACTAACTGAGGTAGCAGAAAACACAAATATTTAAACCCGTAAATTATTCACATTAAAATAAGTCGTTTCTTTAATATTGATTGATAAGTCAGTGAGGAACAGAATGCGCTGAGGTGTCAGTTTGAAATGCCTTTTTAATAGCATGCACCAAAGTCTAGGTCAGTGTTGATTTTAGTTTTCTGGTAAAAGATTTACACCCCAGTTACCACACCACTCTGGTGGCCTAGTGGTCACAGCAGCCACCTCGACCAAGTCATACCCAAAACTTATATAAATGGTACTAACAGCTGCGTCTCTTGGCGTTCAGTATTAAAAGGTACGGGTTAGGATTGGTTGACCTGGTGTCAGGATAATTTCACTGGGTGGGACATCATAGCTGCCAACCCTCACAATTTTGGCATGAATTTCATGACTTTTTCAGCGATTCACGGATTCATGCCGCATGCAAAAAAAATCACAAATATCCCAATTCTCAATTATTTTAAATTTTTAATAAAATAACCGATCTCTCGTTAAGCGCTAGTCGTGATACTGGCAGTTGCCAAAACAGTCCGGTACTGTTGGTCGCAATATAATGGAACTATAGCTGATTGGTACAGTTAGCCCGGTAGCAAGCATTTTAGCGTATTTTAATCTATATATATAAGATTAGTTTTACAAAAGCTTTTGAGAGAAACTGGGGCCTAACTGAAATTTTGCTCTGTGCAAGCACCGCAAACACTGATTTGAATTACCATTCGGCATCGCATCTTGAAAATGTCTTCACCAACAAGGGAAAAAATGCATTGCACAAAAAGTGAAGTTCAGTATGGAATATACCAAAAATTGGCTGTGCATTCAGCCATCAAACACCAATATACATCATGCTTTTTGCACGCAGTGTGGCACAAAATTTAGCATAGAGCATGGCGGCAGAGACGATGTGAGAAAGCACATTAGTCGCAAAAAGCACATAGAGGTTGGGAAAAATTAAGAACTCGCAGATTTCAGCTCTCAACAGAAGACCAGCAAGCTACCAATACTAAAGCATTGTTTGTAAGTTTTCTTGTTGAACACAATCAACCTTTATCAGCTGGAGACATTGCTAATCATTTGTTCCGAAATATTCCTAGACTCAAAGATCACTTAACGAATTCATGTCAAAATTCACTAATTTGTATCCCTATTTTCACTAATTGCGAGCTTGAAGGGTTGGCAGCTATGGACATCATGCTACATGTCTGCATCATGATGCCTCAGTGCTCAACATCACTATAAAGTGTCACACTGCAGATATCATAGCAATATGACTGAAAAAATTGTTAAAGCTACGTTAAAAATCTAAATCACACATGCACATTCACTCCAGTTACCTGTTCCAGAATCCTTTCTGTTACAACTGAGCTGAAGAATTCTCTCACTTTTATTAGGTGAACTATAGGTGCAACTATTATTATTTTTAACTTTGTCTTTAATGGAAATGATCACGAAAAGAAAATTTAATGATACTGATCATTTGAACAGACATGCATACACTAAAATGACATCAGCATTTTTAAAATAGGAAATGGACCAAAATACAATTGTTACCCTCTCTAAAAAGGCAACCCTTATAAGCTAAGGCCACCTAACCTAATTACATAATTTTGTTGAAGTATACCACTCATACGGATTGTGAAAGAGAATCTCTGCCATCCAAGGTTTTGTTTTTGTTTTCTTTTTAAGTTGTTATTAAAATGCCAGAGCATGGAAAAGTGATTTCATTGACTGAAGGAATGAGATGATATCTTTTGTCAGCATGATGACAAGATGACATCTTGTTGCACATACACAGTGACATTTTCACTGGCTGATGGCAACACACCTGCATCGGTTTTCAAACAAAATTTAGGCTTTAGTGATAGTAGAAAATATATCTCTTTAAATTTTGAAGTAGAAATGTCTTTATAAATGTATTCTTTATAAATGTATTCCTTCAAAGTTTTACTGATGTTCCTTTTATCAGTAAGATATGTCTGGAGCATTGTATCAGATTGTCTGTTATATTGGCAAAGATCACACATAGCTGAACAAGAATCTGGTTAAATGGGACTAATAAAGAAAATTCACTACACCAGCCATCACTAAGATTAATATTTGTGACAGTTTTGAAGCGGTAGACAGTCTGTGGCTGGTTGGTTGGTTTTTGACAGCACAGTAGTCACTGTGTTGTTTTATCTGGCTATATCATGCCAAGGAAATGAGATCAATGTCTTTCCCCAAAGAACGATATTGAGGCAGCTGACTTCAGCAGGTTTAGAACCTGTAACTTTTGTTTTACAAATCTGACACTTTACCAACTGAGTTACCAGTGTATAGCAAGTCATATATCTACTGCTTACAAACCAGAAGAGCTTATGGGATGGTCTGTCATCTGTTGTTCATCCACATGTTATAATAAGTTTGTTATTGCAACTCCAAAACAACTAGGAGAATTGTCTTGAAACGTTGCACACACACATTTGTCACATGGTCATGTTGATCCTAATGGTGCTGTTTGGGTATCTCTAATCTTCCTGAATGTATGGTCATGTCAACATGGGGTTCGTCACTAAAAGACTTCTTATGATGTCTAGTTGGTCCTAAATGAAAATGGTACCAATCCGACATCCAATATGGCTATCACTGCAGCCATCTTGAAAATCATGCTTATTGTTGCTCCTAAATGAAAAGTCATACTGATATGGTTGGTTTAGCCAGAATTCTTGTGATGTCGAGTTGGTCTGGAATGAAAATGGTGCCAATTTGGCCACCACAATGGGCTTCTTGAAAATCTTAATATCACTTCTCTTAGAGACTGGTGATATCAATATTGTGACTTACCAAAAGACTTCTTACAGTTCCTAGTTGGTCCATATGGAAATGGTGCAAATCTGATATATAATATGGTCAAGCCTCGAGTGGCCGAGTGGTCTAAAGCGCTCACCGTTCCTGATCACTGCTATCTCACCTCTGTCTGCGTGGGTTCGAGTCCAAGGCTCGGCTAGCGTGGGTACGTGGGAAAGCCTGCCAGTAGCTTCTCGTGGGTGGTTCTTCCCTGGGTTTTCCAGGGTTCTTCCTCCACCAGTTATACTGGCCGCCATGTATAGCCTATCCTGTGCTAAAACAAATGGCGTTAAACCCTAGAACAACAACAGTAAGGTCAAATTTTATATCTATCATGGCTGCTGACGTGAAAATCTTCGTGTTACTCCAAAATGGATATCAAAACAAAAGTTTTCACCGGAAGACTTCTTGTAATGTTTTATTGGTCTTATGTGAAAATGGTGCTGATCTGAAGTAAAGTATGGCCACTTAATTGTCACATGGCCATCTTGAAAATCTTGTTAATTTTCTTACTCCTTTTAAACAGAAAGTCATTTTGTGTTCGGGATTTCCTTTTAATGGTATCCTGTTGGTCCTAAATGGTCTTGCCAACATGGTGACAATCTTTAAAATATTACCCACCACCAGATGGTTATATCAAAATGATTTTTTTTCACCAAAAGGTTTGCTATGAAACCTAATTGCCCCTGGAATGAAAATGGTGCCAATTGCACATGAAGTATGACAGTTATGAGCTGTCTTGAAAATCTGCTGTCACCTGAGTGTTGGTCATAGTCACATGGGGTTTTCACCAAACGGCATCTAATGGTGTCTATTTGGTCCTAAATGAAAACTAAGTCAATGTAAAAATTAAAATGCCCACCACTACAGTTAATTTGAAAATTTTATTATCACTGAAAAATATTAGAGATGGACTGAACACCCAGCATTTAAAAGGAAGAATTGGTCCTGAATTCCTGGAAACTCTTCACCCAATAGTGTCATTCCCTAGGGACTCTTGTTTAATATTAATTATGTCAATTTGTTTCCTTCTTTTCACCCAGTAAAGTGTCAGTCCCTTCAAGGGACTCTTGTTTAGTATTAATTAAGTCAATTTGTTTCCTTCTTTTCACCCAGTAAAGTGTCACTCCCTAGGGACTCTTGTTTAGTATTAATTATGTCAATTTGTTTCCTTCTTTTCACCCAGTAAAGTGTTAGTCCCTTCAAGGGACTCTTGTTTAATATTAATTATGTCAATTTGTTTCCTTCTTTTCACCCAGCAAAGTATCACTCCCTAGGAATTCTTGTTTAGTATTAATTATGTCAATTTGTTTCGTTCTTTTCACCCAGTAAAATGTCAGTCCTTTCAAGGGACTCTTGTTTAGTATTAATTAAGAGTCTCAATTTGTTTCTTCTTTAGGTTGAAGAATTACCAGAACTGGTAAGGGATCTGACCCAGATGAGGAGAAAATGGCAGTCTGTACTGAACAATTATCCAGTATTTGAACAACAAGAGTCCACCAAGGGAAACTAGGCACAGGGCTCATTCATCATATGGCATTACACTTCAGACATACTTAGCATCTTTTCTTGTTAATCTGCTGTTCAGTTACCATTGATTACGTATATATATAAACACCACAGTAGGAACTTTATATTGATGGTACCTTATTTGTTCATTATCTTGTACACTTGATGTGCAATCAATATGGACCAAGAACTTCCGTTACATATTGTACAGTCTGGTTCTATATGCTTCACCAAAATAGTCAGTAACTCTAATAAATACAAAGCTAAAGTCACAGAACTTGATGGTTTTTCTAGCTTGGGGCTCTTTACTACACTACAAAATCTTTGTGATATAGGACCATCTCTGAGGTTTAGGACTGTAGGTTATTGGCTGTAAAAGTGTAACTAGAACTGTCCTTTCAAACAGAAATAAGACCATGATCGGAACATTACGCAATAATCTATCAGAACCTATACAGTTTGTGATGTGTAATATATAAGGAAATGAGGTTGTTGTACGGAGAAGGAGATTAATTTGTATTTTGTGTTCAACAAAAGACGCATTGGGCCATAATTTGTTGAAATAAATTTGTTGATCAAAACTAAGTTATTAATTAAAGTAATCATCACATCACAAAAACTTAGAGTGTATTTAATGCAGAGAAATTTTCTATAAGATGATCGTTGAATTCTGTACATTCAGAAATGATATGTTAAATCTCAATGCAAATAGACTTGATCATTTTAATTATGTTTTAGAAGAAGAGGAAGTTCTAAACCAAGATTATGTATAATTTGTAAAGACAGAAACAATTAGAAAAATTGGTGAAACGATTTACTGATATATCGATGTATTAATATTTCTTCTATATCGATACTTTTTCTGTATCGATACAAGATGTGACGAATCTATACAAAATGATACATGTTGCTTTAATCTTGGCAATCGTGAATAATTATTAGTTGCTTGCCTTTTTATTCTTTAAATTGATAATTCATTGGAGACAGCAATAGCAAGCTCATGTGTTCATTCTCTAAGTTTAAAATGAGAAACTCTGAACACTCACTTGCCTGTACAAATTAACACAAAGTAATTAAGATGGTTAAAGATCTGGCCCCACCCCCTATTCCATGCTAATTATTTTACCACTGTTATCATGTTCAGCCATTGATGGTACACATATATTACTGTAAAGATGACATTCTAGATTTGTACTCCATTTATGATTTAAATACTTTACTGATCATTTTACATGCAGTTTCTCTGTTGCTTCACATCTTGTCTACTTGAATTGGAAGAATACACTTCAAGTGTGTCACGCAGTGAAATATGTTGCATTTAATTCTGATTGTAGGTTACTGTTTGTTCATGTCAAGGGTAAAACAATAACCACCAATCAGAACTAATTATATGTTATTCACTTCATGATGCACCAGAAGAATTGTCATCAAAATCAGTTCAGACAGACACAACAGAAAACTTAGGCAAAAGTGTCTGTTAAATAATCCATAAAGTACTTAAATTATACATGGGGAATAAGTTTGGAATGTCTCTTTTATGCTGATATATCTAATCAGCAACTGAATGTGCCACAAGATAATAAGGCACATGATCTGCAAGGGGGTAGATTCCAAACTGCACAAGTTATAGTCATCTTGTCAGAAGGAGAGTGTCGTCAATATAAAAAAAATTCCTGATAAAATGAGTGCCAGTCTCTACAGCAGTTGTTTTGCATCTGCATGAAGTACAATGTGAAGAATTTGGTTATTAATCATCCCCATTCCTATGCATGGATTTGTTCTAGGTAAGATTTTTCTTGCAGAAGGAAATTGCTGTATTTCTTCTATTTTGAAGATAACACCATAATGCTTTCCAAATTTAAGTGAAGATGTGAAGTGGATAATAAGATGTTTCAAAGTATTTATGCAATACAAAACAAATTCGTATAGTGACCAAGAGGAGTCCTGCATCTGATCAGATGGAACAGCCTGAAATGGCCTAAATGGTTGATTTAAAATAACAGATAGCTAATATGTTATCTGTTGGGAAGTACTTTTTATTCATTTTTTTAAGGATGAGAATGGAATCGGAACAGTTGATATATATGTCTGTTTGTAATCAGCATACTGGAAATACAACCAAAATGTCAAGGTATATACAGTGGTATAACTGCACCACTGACAAAGCTTCTAAAGATAAAAAGGACGTATAGTTGATACGTGTATCAATTATGTATTGTATCGTAGGCAGTGTATTGTGAATTGTATTATACATGGCAGAGGTGTATTGTTTCACCCCTAATTGGCAGTATCTTAATTAACTTAAAAATTTAATAATGAAGTACATGTACCTTCTTTGCTATGGTTTGATAATGTGTCGATTTTGTAAAACAGATTTGTATTGTCTTTTTTACTTACATAGTACATACATGTAGGAGATGGGGAAACAATGTATACCAGGCAGATATGACAGGGCTTAGCTTCCAACTGCTGCAATAAAAGCTCAGTCTTGTTAGAGCAATGAATTTTTCTGTCAATCAGTCATTGTAAGATGTACCTGCATTGGTGCTATGTTTGGTTATAATCTGATGTTATCTTATTGAAAGTTGCCAGAGCACATTTTTGCCTGTGCTTTCTTTTCTTTTGGGTTATAATTTAGTATATATAGTAATTTCATGGTCACTATCAAACTTTTTTATTGGAATTAGTATTTAATCTATTTTTCATGGAGTGGATAAAAACCTGCCGATTTAGTTCTCAAGCACAGGAACTAATTGTGGAGATTACTCTTTGCTAGTTAAGCCCTGCCTTGTTGTGGGGTCTTTTCCTTAATGGAATGGAAAGAGGAGGGAGAAAGAAAGACACATTTTCAAAGACCCATATTTTAAATAAATACTTATTCATCACATAATACTTTTTGCTTATTCATCACATAATGTATTTGGTTACCCATGCACTTGTAAAAGAGACTGTGCCTTTCATTCTCTCGCCTGTCTCAAAAAGAGGTTAAATGTGCTGTTTCCTGTAATCATTTTTGTTACTTAGAATGAAGCCTATTCAGATTAAGGGTGCATTTTGACCATTATACATTGTAAATGTAAACAGTCAATAATAAAAATTCTCAAAGGAGTTTTTTATTATTGTTTTTATATCATATAAAAAACTTTTGGGTCAGTAATGATTTATGAAATTAAAGATTGTTTTATTTCCCTTTCATCTGGATATGCATTCAACATCATAACGTGTCATTAAATAAAATGTCTCTGTTCATCAGCTACTTTGGTTACAGATGGTAAATATATACAGCATATACTTGCTTGATAATCAGATCAACTGCACATAAAGTGCACCCTGATTTGTCATCGCATAATGTGCCTGCAGACCACCATGTGTTTTTTGTTGCATTTAGATTTGACTTGTATGGTGAAAATTGAACTTAGTTTAGGTTTACATAACACTGATACCAAGCTTGGCTTCAGAAAATGAAGATTTTAACAATAATTAAGCAGAAGCCAAATTTTTGGCAGAATAATAGGTTTGTGGGTTTTGTGAGGTTTAGCACCATTTTTCAGCATATGAAAAGCTATACATGATGACCGGTATGTTTAGTGGAGGAAGCCCCTGGAAGAACCACCATCCCATGGGAAGGCAGTGGCAAGCTTTATCAGATACTCATGTTAGCCTAACTGAGATTTGAACCTATGCAAACAAGGGAAATGTCAGTGACCTGTCACCCAGGGCCCCTCCGACTGACAGGACAGATTGACATTGGCGATATTTACTGGACAAGGTGCCATTCAGGTCAAACTTGCAAAATATGCACACACCAGATAGTGTATAGCGTGGTATGGCTGACTGTCCAGGAAAAAATAGTAAGATGAAGGCTTAATTAGCGTCACAACAAGTGCTGCATCAGTTGACAAAGAGATGTTGCCAGGGTGTGCAGATCACACAAAATCTGTATGAATTAGCATACTTGAAGAGCAGTGGTGTGCAAGAACTCCTGCAAGTTTTTATTTAACTCTTAACTCTTAAAGTGCTTGTTGAGACACAAGTCATGACACCATTAAAGGTGTCATGGTGCTTATTGTGACGTTTTTTTTCCAGGCAACTATTTACACATCTGGGTTTTTTGGGCCCTAGAACAAGCATTCTGTCATAGTTTGAACCTTGCATCAAGGAAGCTTTACAAATGTGTGTTTAAAATATGGGATACCTAATGGAAGATTCGCAGCATGGTTCATCTTCAGATGACGATTTCATGCTTCAAATACTGGCTGATGATAGTGATGATGACGGTGATTTTTAAAGTTATGAAGTGTATCAGATTATTGCAGTGATTCCCAACCTTTTTTTGGCCAAAACCCTTAAAAATATTTTTTTCTGAGCCTCGCTACCCCATTGCTAAGTTTTGACCAGTTCTGCAACCTGAATGAAAATCCTGGTGACCCTCCAGAATATTCTCATGACCCTGATTTGGGTTGCAACTTAGAGGTTGGGAACCACTGGATTATTGAAAGTTGGAGGTTGGGAACCACTGGATTATTGGAACTTGGAGGTTGGGAACCACTGGATTATTGGAACTTGGAAAGTATTAATAAAAATACCAGTGAGTGATTTTGAACCTGAAAAATTATGTTGAATATGAGTACAGTGTGCATGTTGGATAGACAGAAAAACAGCATGCCAGTCAACACCTCTTTTAGCAATATTTTAAAGTAAATGTGAAAAAGCAGAATGCCAAGCCTGATTTAAATACATACAATTTAATGAAGACTGCAATTTTCATTTCTTTTATCAGACAGTTTATCCCAGTGGAATCTTGTGCTATAAAACTATATAGCCCTATAGACTTTTTTCAGGAAGTCGAATCTGGGTTTTTCCATTCCAGTATTTTAATGCATGCATCTTATACAGCTTAAGATAATTTTAATAAATAAGAATCTAAAATTAAAAAGGAGACTATAGCATTGGCATACCGGTAATAGTTGACAAAGCATTGATTCAACAAAGTGAATCCTTTGCAGAGCTTATGTTAGTGAAAAGTAAAAAAAATCTTACTTTGGACCAGAAATATCCAAAAGACACCTATGAGCTGTGGAAAATTGTACATAACAACCATAAAGAACAGTTTCCCTACTTGTTTAAGCTGGATAAAGTAGCATTGGATTTGCCCATTCAGACAGCAAACTGAAAGTAGGTTATAAGTACAGAACAATAAGGAACAGATTAGGCTTAGAAAAAATCAGCAGAAAATTCTTATGTACAACTAGAGGCAACATCTTATAAAGAGGTGACATCTTATAAAGATTTTGACTTCAAAAGAGCTCTGACAACTGGAGCTGGAAGAGAGGGGGAGACGAATATTGAAGTGTTTGGTAAATATTGATATATGGCAGCTTCCTCCTCCCACTACTTTACTTTCTACCCTACCTTGAGTGAAAAAGGGTGAGCTTCCGCCTTTGGATACCATTCAGGCAGCATATCTGCTTCTTGTTAGCAAAGATTTTAAAGTTTGAAAGCTCAACAATCCAAAAGAAATGTCAGCATGCCAGGCCGTCGCAGGATTTTCATACAGTGCCAGTTACCTCTGCCGTGTCAACTTTACCAGGTCTTTGTGGCTTTATCTCAGGAGTGAGTACTAGCTTGGTTCAGTGGTCCATCTGGACCAGCAGCAGATATATTAGCACATGCCAGTACCAGCTAGAGATCTTTCCCGAGATGCCTAGTACCAGACTTTGGCATCAGGTGTCAATAGCTTTGGACTATACTAGTTCTGACAGTCTCAATCTATGTCTCTCAAATTCCAGAATAGGATACATTGATCTTTCCTCCCATTATACCCAATCATGACATCATGATACAGATAGTGGCTGCCATATGGAGTTCCTAACATAAGCCCTGGCACAGACTTTCATGCCTTATGTCCACAGTGCCAGACTCTCAACTGCCTCCCCACCCAGTACTGGATGTATGTATATATATATATATATATATATATATATATATATATATATATATATATATATATATATATATATATATATGTTCATCTATATTGTGTAATCAACATGCAATCAGTGTGGACCAAAAAGTTCTTTCACATAATGTACTGGCAAATTTGGGCCCATATACTTTTTTCATATAATGTATTGGCAAATTTGGACCTATATGCTTCATTCATATAATGTACTGGCAAATTTGGACCCATATACTTTATTCATATAATGTACTGGCAAATATGGACCCCATATACTTCATTCATATAATGTACTGGCAAAGTTGGACCCATGTACTTTTTTCATATAATGTACTGGCAAATTTGGACCCATATGCTTTTCATATAATGTACTGGCAAATGTGGACCCATATAAGTCTTTCATATAATGTACTGGCAGATTTGGACCCATATACTGCATTCATATAATGTACTGGCAAATTTGGACCCATATACTTCATTCATATAATGTACTGTCAAATGTGAACCCATATAATTCTTTCATATAATGTACTGGCAAATTTGGACCCATATAATTCTTTCATATAATGTACTGTCAAATGTGGACCCATATACTTCTTTCATACAATGTACTGGCAAATTTGTATATATATACTTCATTCATATAATGTACTGGCAAATTTG